>CM063510.1:54028643-54031143 GCA_032207245.1 Pardosa pseudoannulata | reverse complement strand
AAAATAAATTAAACAGTTTTTATATGAAATATAAATTATTAGAAAAAACTACAATTACACTGTAAAAAGTAACTGGAAAAGATAAACAACATTGCTTTGCTAATGGTCTTAAATTTTAGTTAGATTGGTACTCCTGAGAATGTCTAAAATAGCTTTCACAGTTTTTATATCAAATATAAATTATTAGAGAGAACTACAATTACACTGTAAAAAGTAACTGGAAAACATAAACAAAATTGCTTTGTTAAATATCTTAAATTATAATTAGATTGGTCCTCCTGAGAATGTCTAAAATAACTTTCACAGTTTTTATATCAAATATAAATTATTAGAAAGAACTACAATTACACTGTAAAAAGTAACTGGAAAAGATGAACAAAATTGCTTTGCTAAATGTTTTAAATATTAGTTAGATGTCCTCCTCAGAACGCCCAAAAACAGTTTAACATTTTTTATATTGGATATAAATAATTATAAATAACTAAAATTACACTGCAAAAAGGATCTTGAAAACATAAACAAAATTGCTTTGCTAAAGGTCTTAAATATTAATCAGATTAGTCCTCCTGAGAACTCTTAAAGTAATTTTAACAATTTTTATATTGAATATAAATAATTATAAATAACTAAAATTACACTGCAAAAACTAGCTTTAAAACATAAATAAAATTACTTTACTAAAGCTCTTAAATTTTAGTTAGATTGGTCCTCCTGAGAATGTCTAAAATAACTTATACAGTTTTTATATGAAATGTAAATTATTAGAAAGAACTACAATTACACTGTAAAAAGTAACTGGAAAAGATAAACAAAATTGCTGTGAAAAAGGTCTAAAATAATAGATTGGTCCTTGTAAGAACGTCTAAAATATTTCTGACAGTTTTTATGTCAAATGAAAATATTTAGAAATAACTCAAGTTACACTTCAAAGAGAACTGGAAAAGAAAACCAGACTTGCTGAGCAAAAGGCTTTAAATTTGAGAACGTCTAAAACAATTTTGATAAGTTTTATATCAAATGTAAATAATTAGAAATAACTAAATTTACACAGCAAAAAAAATTATGTATTATATGGACTGTATATACTATAAAGCTATACTATAAAGCTCTATCTGCTTTTTACAATAAAAATTAGTGAAAATTATATCTCGTGTATAACATGTAGCTTCAATTTGAAATACAAGTTGCTTTCTAGATCTTACGTTGGTTTTTAGTTAAATCATAAATATATGTAAACTTTCATTCCTCTTCACCGTAGACCCCTTCATTTCGCATTATCAAATATGGTATACCTATTTTCACGGTCGTGAGCCAATTTGACCCATAGAATGTATATGAAAATAAATAAATATAGTAATAAATATAGTATAAAGTAAATATAAAGTATATAAAGTAGAGTATAAAGTAAATATAGAGAAGAAGTCGAGAACACTTCCATTCCAATGACAAAAATTCATGCTACTGACGCACGGAAGAATTGTCAAGTTCAACAATCATGCAAAAGAAACAGATGTAGAAACCATTGTGCTAAATGTAATACAAATGTTTGCGGAAAATGTGCTTCAAAAACAGATTTTATATTTTATGTGTAAAAAATGTTTTCCATGAATTCTTTGATAATAAACATTTCATTTAAATTAATTTGGAACTATCTTCTTTGCAAAAAACTTCAATTTTCTTGTATGAATCAAATTGGCTCACTTCAGTAAAAATAGGTATATGATCAACATCCGTAAATCTAGTGTTAATACTCTTTCTGGCGTGCATTCCTAGTTATATTTCACAAATCGATAAGGTAGAAATATCGAATTTCCAGTCACATTTCCCTTAGCTTAAATTCCACTATTGCCGTAAAGTCATAAAAAGAATCTCTTATCAGAAAGAGTCAATTCCTTCCTGTATGTCACTGGATTTGCTTTGGCGGTGAAGCAAAGCTAATAAACATTCTCTAAATTTTGGCTTCAAATAATTATTGATACCAGGACAATGGCAATGGCCTACTGAAACAAAGCCTGTAGCAACAAGACTGTTGAGATGAATGTTTGTATGCAGTAAGATGTTTACCCTCTCTACTGCTAACTATACTAAGAGGATTTAATCTGTTAGTAAGATAACAAATAATCTAAACCATCTATGAAACCAGCTTATAGTCAGTTGTAAGCAAACATTAGTGACCGATGAAGCAAAGAAAAGTCTGCTACTTTGCGTCTCGTGGGGTAAGTTTTGAAGTATAATGTTAAGGAGATTTTAAACTAATTTTTGGAGAGATTTCCCTCCGTACGTATTTTGCTAAGCCTTTGTGAATATGCATTACTTTATTTATGTGCTCCGGCGTGACCTTTATTCTCTCATATTTGATCGGAAAGATCTGTTTTTATAATAAAGTCGAACAATACTTTATAGCATTAAATATCCAACGGGAAATAAATGTTTATATATATATATATATATATATATATATATATATATATGTGTGTGTGTGTGTGTGTGTGTGTGTGTG
>CM063510.1:54013643-54023643 GCA_032207245.1 Pardosa pseudoannulata | reverse complement strand
AATCTATGAATTAAAAATGCTAATAACACAACACAAACTTTATTTTACACACTATGATTGTCTTTCTCGGGTTCGAATTCCGTCGCTGGCGTGGAAACCTTTCGGAATCTTATTAGCTCGAAAGGTAGAATGTTGAGCTCAAAACAGTCCTTCTCTGCAGAGCTCTACTAACTGGAAAAAACCACTGATTAACATAAGAAAAAATGAGGAATTAAATTTCAAATAGCATGAAGGAATAAGAAAGCAGTGTGACGGCGTGATTTAGCGGTGTGTCGACATCAAAGAACTTTGCTTTGAGAGATGGACTTCGCTTGTGTGGATACAAAAGGATTGTTTTCCCCGGCACCACGATGTCTACACTGTTGTGCCCTATAGTAGAGGAACAATATACCAGACAACCCGGCACCTTCACTGACAGCCAAAAATATGATCATTGGAACGACAAAGGATTTGCCGCGACTCAGATGTAGCCGCTAAGAATTCCAGGGACCCCTGGCTTTGCGGCCGATGATTGTTTAACCCGGACCAATCCAGTTGTTCGAAGGTGAGGTCATCGCTAGGTGATCCAATAATGAAATTGTGGGTGAGGCCCCTCTCTTAGAGGCCCCTCCCCTAGAAAGAGACGAGAGAAGATTTGTTTTTTAGAGAAGTTAGTTAGCTAGCAGCCAGATAATTCAGAGGTCGCCTTGACCAGTCTCTCTACCGGAGAGTTTTTTGCTATAATCCCACCTTGGGATCTTTTCTTTAAAGAGTAGCCCGCATCGGCTAACTCGGAGGTCGCCTCGACCAGTCTCTCCATCGGAGAGTTTTATTTAGCGAAATCCCGTCTTGGGATATATCTCTTGCTGAGATTGAAACGATACCCTGTGCATTGGGTTTCCTTTTCTAATATAATCCTCTTCAGGATTGTTTGCATTTTTCCTTCGGAACTCTAACTGTGCTTTGATATTCTACCAGTACTTCAGTGAACTTTCGCGAGAGCTACCGAATTGTTTCTTCCTTCGAATCACTAATATTTCGGCAGAGACTGATTTTAGTTTAGGTACCCGTCTCTACTCAGGCCTACGTGTACTAATCACTTACCTGTGATCAGAAATTGTTTTTTTTTTTTTTTTGTGTGTGTGTGTGTATGTAGTTGTGAAATGGTGTATATAGCAGAAGTTTAAATAAATTCATTATTCAAGATACACTTGATTCTTCCTTGTGTCACCTAAAACAGGGACCAGAAACGTTACAGCAGATTCATAATTTGTTATTTTATTAATTTTACCTTATTACGTTTGTGATACATTTTTACATGCTTTCGTGAAAGAGAAATTTAATGAGAAGAATGCGATTAGTTGATCACCTTAATGGATTTCAAATAAGGCAAGAAATTGATGCATTGAATTCAGACTAATTTCTTATATTGTCACAATATTTCACCTAATCGGTGATAAATTATTTATACGCCATTTAAATGCACGGAGATCGTAAAAGGGGACAATATTCAAATTTTTCGTTCGTAAAAATTGAACTTAATTTTAATACATAAAATGTATTCGATGAAAATATTTTTAATTTCAAATTTGCTCTACCTTTTCGTGCAGTACTTTGAATTTTTTACGGAGTACTAAGTGCTCCGCGTAACACAGTTTAAGAAATTCTGCTTTGAACCTAAACAGAAAAAATAATATTTATAAGAAAACTAAGATACGACTGGTAGCAGAAAAGTTGATATTTATTAGTTTTTGCAGGAAATTGTTACGTTATTTTGCTTTCGATACGCATTAGTTTCTCCTCTTTCTCAGCTTTTTAAGAGATGCTCCTATGTTATCGGCGGCTACTTACTGTAAGTGTTTTAGTTCGGATTCATATTCTACAGCTAAAGCTTCCTAATCATGCATAACTATGCTTCATACACGATAAAAATAAGCATTTCGCTTCGCTTCATTTACGGTGGCTTGTATTGACACATTACGTCAGCTTTTGATGCAGGTAATCGAGCGTGTCTTCAAGTCACAGCGTTGTGTAGTTCCCGCTCAAAGTGATGTTATATTTTTCTCCTAATACAAACTTTTATTCTTGGCTGAGTAACTCCTGGCTTCACTCAATAAACCCACTTATTAATATTATCCAGAAGTGTACTTTATGACAATGCGCAAAGTCTTTTAAAAATTGTCTGGCGACAATTTTCCATGGGAAAAACAAAGTATACGCTCTTCCGTAAATATTACAAATCCAGAAATTTTAAACTCCGTAATACTATAGATCCAGATTATTAAAATTATTCTGGGTTTTGTAAAACAGCTGTAGATAGCTCCCATAGAAAATTAGAGAGAAATATAGAGTTCCCATAGAAAACTGTCTGGCGATAAGTTTCTATGGGAAAAACAAAATACACGCTCTTCCGTAAATATTATAAATTCAGAAAGTTAACACTCTGTAATACTATAGATCTAGAGTATTAAAATTATTCTAGGTTTTGTAAAACAGCTATATAGCTTTCTAGCTTTCTGTCTTTTAACAAAGTACACGCTCTTCCGTAAATATTAAAAATCGAGAAAGCTAAACTCCGTAATTACTATAGGTCCAGATATTAAAATTATTCTGGGTTTTGTTAAACAGCTGTAGATAACTCAGAAAAATTAGAGAGAAAAATAGCTCCCATAGAAAATTAGAGAGAAATATAGAGCTCCCACAAAAAATTGTTTGGCGATAATTTTCTATAGGAAAAACAAAATACACGCTCTTCGTAAATATTGTAAATCCAGAAAGCTAAAATTCCTTAATACTATAAGTTCAGAATATTAAAATTATTCTGGGATTTGTAAAGCAGCTGTAGATAGCTCCCATAGAAAATTAGAGAGAAATATAGAGCTCCCACAGAAAATTGTCTGGTGATAATTTCTATGTGAAAAACAAAATACACGCACTTCGTAAATATTATAAATCCAGAAAGCTAAAACTATGTAATTCTATAGATCCAGAATATTAACATTATTCTGGGGTTTGTAAAACAGCTATAGATAGCTCCCATAGAAAATTAGAGAGAAATATAGAGCTCCCACAAAAAATTGTCTGGCGATAAGTTTCTATGGGAAAAACAAAATACACGCTCTTCCGTAAATATTATAAATTCAGAAAGTTAACACTCTGTAATACTATTCAGAATATTAAAATTATTCTGGGTTTTGTAAAACAGCTGTAGACAGCTCCCATAGAAAATTAGAGAGAAAAATAGAGCTGCCATAGAAAATTGTATGGCGATAATTTTCTATGGGAAAAACAAAGTACACGATCTTCCGTAAATATTATAAATCCAGAAAGATAAACTCCGTAATGCTATAAATCCAGAATATTAAAATTATTCTGGGTTTTGTAAAACAGCTATAGATAGCTCCCATAGAAAATTAGAGAGAAATATAGAGCTCCCACAGAAAATTGTCTGGCGATAATTTTCTATGGGAAAAACAAAATACACGCTCTTCGTAAATATTATAAATCCAGAAAGCTAAAGCTCCAAAACACTATAAGTTCAGAATATTAAAATTATTGTGAGTTTTGTAAAACAACTGTAGATAACTCCCGTAGAAAATTGTATGGTGATAATTTTCTATGAGGAAAACAAAGTACAAGCTCTTCTCTAAATATTATAAATCCAGAAAGCTAAAACTCCGTAATACTATAGATCCAGAATATTAAAATTATTCTGGGTTTTGTTAAACAGCTATAGATAGCTCCCATAGAAATTTAGAGAGAAATATAGAGCTCCCAGAAAAAATTGTCTGGCGATAATTTTCTATAGGAAAAACAAAATACCCGCTCTTAAATAAATATTATAAATCCAGAAAGCTAAAACACCGTAATACTATAAGTTCAAAATACTAAAATTATTCTGAGTTTTGTAAAACAACTGTAGATAACTCCCATAGAAAATTGTATGGCTATAATTTTCTATGGGAAAAACAAAGTACAAGCTCTTCCATAAATATTATAAATCCAGAAATCTAAAACTCCATAATACTACAGGTTCAGAATATTAAAATTATTTTTGGTTTTGTAAAACAGCTATAGATAGCTCCAATAGAAAATTAGAGATAAAGGTAGAGCTCCTATAGAAAACGGTCTGGCGATAATTTTCTATGGGAAAAACAAAGTACACACTGTTCCGTAAATATTATAAATCTAGAAAGCTAAAACTCCGTAATACTACAGGTTCAGAATATTAAAATTATTTTGGGTTTTGTAAAACAGCTATAGATAGCTCCAATAGAAAATTAGAGATAAAGGTAGAGCTCCTATAGAAAATTGTATGGCTATAATTTTCTATGGGAAAAACAAAGTACAAGCTCTTCCATAAATATTATAAATCCAGAAATCTAAAACTCCATAATACTACAGGTTCAGAATATTAAAATTATTTTGGGTTTTGTAAAACAGCTATCGATAGCTTCCATAGAAAATTAGAGATAAATATAGAGCTCCCATAGAAAATTGTATGCCGATAATTTTCTATGGGAAAAACAAAGTGCACGCTCTTTCGTAAATATTATAAATCCAGAAAACTAAAACTCCATAATACTATAGGTTAAGAGAAGGTGATTAAATTTATCAATTTATCACATAATAAATAAGTAAAAGTAACATTTTTTAACATTATGAAGTCATTTCTTTAACCATCTCTTTTAATTATTTCTCATTTTAAATTATTTAAATATCGTCTGCATTATTTTCATACGTTGTATCACTGAACTTAGATATGACGTAAATAATTTCCTTTTATATTTGGCTTAAATAATAGCTTAAGAACATATGTGATAAATTCAAATTTAATCATCGATTATTTTTTGTTGAAAGATAATTCTCAACCAAGAAAGAAACAGTTTTTTTACCTGCCTCATAAGGTACTTTACAATTCTGAAAAATTAAAAATTTTACTGATCCCGTCATATGACGGGCTATATGCTAGTCTTGAGATAGATTTTCTCTTACTGTGTTTCTCACAGAGTGTTCTAAAATGCAGCCCTTAAATGTTTAGATTTCGATGCTTGTACTGCTTCATTATACAGTGTCCCCTCGCCACTTCACGCTTCATGTTTTGCGACTTTAGTGCTTCGCGGGTTTTTCCAAAATATTCATTAAAAAATAAAAATGAAAAATACAACCATGTCGGCAACCACATTGAGGAAAGGAGCGTTGTCTCATGTTGATGAGCGAGAGAGAAGGATCCCTGCATGTCAAACAAAGAGATGAGTTGACTCAGTACATACCACGGGCTCTTGAGATGACAAAGTCTGCAAGTGAGGAAGAAAATGAAGAGGAAGACGAAGAACAAACTGAAAAGTGTGGCCTTACCCTGGAGAATCTGTAACAATTGTGCAATATGACAAGAATTTGCACAAGACATTGACGACAATATGGTTCGAGCTGTCGAGTTCAGCAATCGTGTTGACGGGGTTATGTCCTTGTACAGGAGAATTTTGAAGGAAAAGGAAAAACAAATACAACAACTACCCATAACCCTGTTTCACTTCAAGGTAAAGCCCCCTGGCTTTACCGTCAGCGCCTCCAGCAGAAGTCTCCCAGTGAGCATAAAGATTCTACGATTCAAATGAGAGCCTCTCCTCCTGTAATGCCATATGATGCGGTCGTACCTTTGTATCATAGTACGGTAAAGTTCTGGTGTTACGCACAGAACATTAGAAACGGTTAGAACGATCTCACTTTGTCCTTCTGCCTCCCCGTTAGATATCAGTAACTGTGGCACTATGAAAGCCCCCTGGCTCTACCGTCAGCGCCTCCAGCAGAAGTCTCCCAGTGAGCATAAAGCTTCTACGATTCAAGTGAGAGCCTCTCCTCCTGTAATGCCATATCAGTGATCATGTAATAGATCAGTGTAATGCTATATGATGCGGTCGTACCTTTGTATCATAGTACGGTAAAGTCCTGGTGTTACGCACAGAACATTAGAAACGGTTAAAATGATCTCACTTTGTCCTTCTGCCTCCCCGTTTAACTGTGGCACTATGAAAGTCCCCTGACTCTACCGTCAGCGCCTCCAGCAGAAGTCTCCCAGTGAGCCTAAAGCTTCTACAATTCAAGTGAGAGCCTCTCCTCCTGTAATGCCATATCAGTGATCATGTAATGGATCACTGTAATGCCATATGATGCGGTCGTACCTTTGTATCATAGTACGGTAAAGTCCTAGTGTTACGCACAGAACATTAGAAACGGTTAAAATGATCTCACTTTGTCCTTCTGCCTCCCAGTGAGATATCAGTAACTGTGGCACTATGAAAGTCCCCTGGCTCTACCGTCAGCGCCTCCAGCAGAAGTCTCCGAGTGAGCCTAAAACTTCAAATGAGAGCCTCTCCTCTGCCACCAACACAAGACTCTTCGCCTCTTTCAGAAAGCAATGTTGATTAATGTTTATTACTCTATAAGGTTTTATAATTAACCTTATTAATTAGCACGTTTAAGTAAATACTTTTACTGTTGTAATTTTTGTCTTAATATGTAAAGTATAAATACAGTTTACATATTTTAAACATTCCTGTACTCGTATACACGAAAATTCCTAAGGCCAAATCCTACTTCGTGGTTTTTCAGCTTTCGCGGAAGGTTCTGGTACAAATTAACAGCAAAAAACGAGGGATCACTGTAATGCCATATAATGTGGTCGTACCTTTGTATCATTGTACGCTACGGTCCATGTGTTACGCACAGAACATTAGATACGGTTAGAACGATCTCAATTTGTCCTTCTGCCTCCTCGTTAGATATCAGTAACTGTGGCACTATGAAAATATTTAGCTAGTCGAACATCTGTTGAAACCAGTTACGCCCATCAAAAGCATCTTCCTTAAAGAATGATGTAAATAACAGTACATACCAAGCATTTCTCTTTTAATAACAGACGCGTTATTGCGGTGCTTAAACCTTAAAACATTTAAATTAAACTTTTTCTACGTGGCCACGCCTCGAAAATTATAAGCACGATAAATAACAACATACATCTTTTAATATTTTCCCAAACTTCATTATCTGATCCACCCATTTAGACTTGGTATTCATCCTCATTTCACCAAAAAAAGAAAAAATATATCTTGTGAGAAAAAGGATTTATAAAAGAAAGACCTCCAAAGAACAAGTTTCGCTAAAAAGTAGGTTAGAAAAACTACTCTGTCTGTAGTCTCGGAAAAACAAATAAACAAATACATAAAGTTATTTAAATTTCATTCTTTCCTGACGCGATAAACTTTCAATAGATATAAGTAGCTTTCAAACATTCTACGACATACTTTTTATTTCATTTTTTCTTTTGGGTTCTTTCTCCGGCGAAACAGAGGTTAGAATGGGTTTCATATTCGTCTCTTTTTTGTTGTTTCTTAGACTTTCTCAATGCGCTTTTAAATTTGTTTGAAGAATAAAATATGAAAAAAAAAGGAATGTGAACTTGCTTGTAAATAAAGTTATTCGAACAATTTATCGTGACTACTTACCACGTCAGACAACTCCTGGATATATCTCGACGTGGGATAGCGAATATATTAAAGTGTAAATGTGACTTATTACGCACAAATGTAAGGTAATCAAAACTCAAATCTTCTTACACAAGTATTTCTATTTTGGTTTTCAAATTTTACAAGACTTTTATTTTAATACGGTGTGTACTCTGTATACCATGCCCTTTTTTTTAGCAAAAACTCAAGTTGTGCGTTGTACACGGAATAATTTTCACAGATCCCTGTAATCCGACTATATAGTATAAATAAAGACAGGTATTTAAAGATTCTTTTTAATACCGTATTTACTCTGTATACACACACATTCTCTCTACGTACGCACACATTTCTTTTTTCAAAAATTTACAGCAAAAACTCAAGATGCGAGTTATACATGGAATAATTTTCACTGAAACCTGTAATCAGACTATATAGTATAAATTAAAAGAGGTATTTAAAGGTTCTTTTTAATACCGTATTTACTCTGTATACCGGGCACATTTTTTTTTAATTTAGAGCAAAAACTCAAGATTCGTGTTATATATATATATATATTCGTGTTACAAATATATTTTACAGACTGATAATCCATCTACAGTAATATCCCAAATAAGTAGATTTTCAAAATAAGCTTAAGAGCCCAACTGAGGAGCATGCGGCTCTAAAAGTCACATTTTCCCTCTGTTGTTATAGAGCAGTGGTTCTCAACCTTTTTTAAGCTGCCGCCCCTCTAAGGAGCCTAAATATGTTCAAAGCCCCCTTTGTAAAAATCCTGTAAAGTATCGGGATGGAGAAGTACTCAATTTAAAGCAAAATATTTAAACAATTTTCTTCAATGGAGAGTTAAATTTCTGTTAGAGACACGCTTAAGCAACACTCAAACGAATGCTATTGATTAAATATGCTTTTCTTTAATTGTTGATAATTTATTGATTAAATAATTTTTCAAGTATAGTTACCAATCAAATTTTTGTTACTCAGACAAGCTGAAGCAACATTGGTTAGGCACTGTCCTTCGGTGCCAGCTTTCGTGGGTTCGAATCCCACTGGGGCATAGATTTTCGTGTCCGCTCGTAATAGTCTTGAAGTTGTAGATCACGGTCTACAACTTCAGCCCGCGTGTTGTAAAAGAGTACAACGTAGCACTCCAAACTAAACGAATACTGTTGATTAAATATATTTTTCTGAATGTCGACTAAATTTCACACATGAGAACATAGGAAATGAAAATTACTAATTCTGGTACCATCGCGTAAGTTTTTTTAATTACTGATAAAAACCGTGTAAATTAGATAATAACTGTAATAAATGTATTTGGCCTTTTTTAAATTAAGTTCGAAAGTAAAATATGTTCACATCTTCCCATTATCGCCCGAAGCAAATTCACTGCCCATCAGCATTGTCCCAACTTCCCCATGGGGTGGTATCTCCCCCGCTGAGAACCAAAGCTATAGAGTCTGAAACCAGTTATTAACCTTGGAATATATAAAACACACGTATGAACTCGGGCAGAACTACCTGTGGGATTTTCATTTTGCCTGTAAACTGAAGTTGGCGCCAGAATGCACCCAAGCATCGCCAATGCAAAAAGGGTCTCTTCGGAGTAATGCTCAAATTTGACAACTAAAAAGAAAAAAAAAGGTAATATCATTAAAATTTCGATAGCGAGGAAGATAAAAGTTCGGTTATCCAGACAAACGAATTCGATAGTAAACAATACAGGAACAGAAATATATAGCTGTAATGTTCGTAACCCATTTTTTCAACACTTAACACGCGTTATTTCACTTTAAAACAATGGATTTGTCAGTCATCACGAAAGAGAAAATTGTCGAATAAAACTCACGCAACGCATGAGTTAAAGAACAGGTTTAAATGTTCTGAGTGATAATGAAAATTAGATCAGTTAAAAATTAATTGGAACAGAACAAGAGCGAAGTCTGGATAGTAAGTTTAAATAAATAGCCTTA
This sequence comes from Pardosa pseudoannulata, assembly GCA_032207245.1. Lineage (NCBI taxonomy): Eukaryota > Metazoa > Arthropoda > Arachnida > Araneae > Lycosidae > Pardosa > Pardosa pseudoannulata. Next base: position 54,014,186 of record CM063510.1, on the reverse strand, counting down.
TCTGCACCGTTGCATGAAGTAATTACTTCAAATTTAGTTACATAAAAAGTGATAGAATATGAATGAGGCATTAATAGAAAAAGCTAACACGTTCTTTTTTTTTTTAAATACGGTAATATTTTAAGAACGCTTACCATTATTTTTCATGTCTGTATATGTATTTTGTCCCAACAATAAAATTTTATAACATGGCTTCAATTTTATTACACATATAATATACATAAATATGTGTATATATATGTAATATATCAAAATTATTTCACTTTAATAATTCTTTAAAAACCTTCTCTCTCCCATTCTAATTCCTTAAAATCTTTTTCCCAGCCTCTTAAAGAAAAGAATCTAGAAGACTGATTGATTCTTATGATTATTTATAGATGAATCATATATATATATATATATATATATATATATATATATATGTCTTAATCAAAGGAGCGTTCTTGACTTAAAATTCTTTCGATACATTTCCCAAAGCTTTCTATCCTATAAGTTTTCTGTCTATTCAACACATTTCCCAGCTGTCGCCGGCAAATGGCTTAA
>CM063510.1:54003643-54008643 GCA_032207245.1 Pardosa pseudoannulata | reverse complement strand
CCTTCGGCTTGATCGGCTTTAGAGATTTTCACGTGTTGCTTCTCATAAACTTTCCTTCCAGTCATAAAACTGAATAAAAATTACGATAAGAGACTCGGGTCTTAACAGTTTCGTTTGTACATTTATCGGCATTAGTTGCCACACGGATAAATGAAATGAAACTGCTAGTATAACCAGGAAATAAGTGGAAGACGAGTGATAAAAAACGAATTGTATATACCAGTGCGGTTAAATTGCGGTTAAAAAAGAACAAATGAAATATTCTCCGGAAATACATGAAGCAATCGATAAAGCATGTGTTCGTATGGGCCTCTGTTTATATCAATACTAGCATATAGCCCAGGAGTGGGCAAATACTTTTAAGCGCGGGCTAAAATGAAATTTTCAAAATGTCTCCCGGGCCGGAGGACTATACAGCTTACGCAGTGTACACGCGAATGTTTTGGGTAGAGTTCTTTCCCTGCTCAAGATTTTTTTTTTTTTTTTTTTTTTTTTGACAAAAAATGTTAAAAACACTAAGAGAATCATTTTAAAGCAGACAGAGAAATTTGACAGTTAATAAAAGATAATAGTAATAATAAATTGTCTTACTTAGGTGTATATGCGAAGAATTTATGCCCAGTAAAATATGTCAAGTAATTTTTAAAGAAATATGATCAATTATATTAAATTATTGGTCATTAGATAAATCTGTTAATGAAAGATTTTATTTTGATATTCATTTATATCTTAACGATACAAATTATTTTATTTTGATCATAGTTATTACATTTGTATATTTATATTACATTTCGTAAATATAATAGTAAATAGTATTATAAAAAGAAAAGACAAACATATTTTTAGTTAATGCGAAACGTGAAATCTGGAATATTCATTTGATATTATTTCTTCAAAATTTGGATCCAAATCGCTTGTAGCAATCCTTAATACCGAGTGTAGATTTTCGTCAGTAATTTGGGATCGATATTTATTTTTCGTTAACGAAAAAGTTCTTTCACAAATATATGTTGAACCAAATCAAACTAGGTATTTTTGAACATAGTTCAAAAAATGTTTGAAATGTTCTGTATTCAAAGCACCGTAGAAAACACTCAACTCGTTTGAGTGAAAATTTTCTTTTAGTAAATTATTTAATCAAATATTGTTGATTTCAACAAAATCGCATATAAGAGATTAAAAAATTGCATGCAGAATTTTTCAACGGGCCGGATAAAGTAAGCAAAAAGGCCGGCTTTTGCCCACCTTTGATATAGCCCGTCATATGACGGAATTAGTAAATTTTTTTAATTTTCCAGAATTGTAAAGTACCCTATATGAGACAGGTAAAAAAATGGTTTCTTTTTTTTGGCTGAGAATTGTCTGGCACACGTTCCATAATTTGTTCATCTTCACGCTGCTCTAAAATCTCCCGATACTGTGAATGCAGTTTAGAATCACATTGAATTCATTTAGTCAAACCGTTTGGCTATGTGTAAAAAACAAACACACAAACATACAAACTTCTTAATTTTCAAAGATATATAACTTAAATGCTAGATATTTATTAGTCCGTTAAATAGATTCCTAGATTTTTATAAAAAAAATTGTTAATAACGGTGATAAAATTTTCATTGTAACAAAAATAATTGATGATTAAATTTAAAACTATCACATATATACCTAATCTATTATTTAAACCAAATATTAAAGAAAATTATTTACGTAATATCTAATTTCAGTGATAAAACGTATGAAAATAATGCAGTCGATATTTAAATAATTTAAAATAAAAATGATTAAATGAGATGGTTAAAGGAATGACGTCATAATGCTAGCAAAAAATGTTATTTTTACCTACTTATTATGTGATAAACTTAATCGTCTGCTCTTAACCGAGGAAAATAGGGCTTGATATAATGACATTAAACAGTCGAAAAGGGGTGAAGGGGTCTGGTGGATTTCGAACGTTTTAATAATCTATTAAAATCTGAAAATAGTTTTAATGTGCAGTGAGTCATTTTTTAAAATGAAATCATATGCATTACTTGCCTTCCCACACTTTTAAACTAAGTTTAAAGAGTTGTCTTGCATAAAAGTTGTAACAATCACAAAAGGATAATCATTCTAGGGTTAAGAGAGTGGGAAGAAAGACTATAAGACAAAAATATTCAATTTAAATATCCAGAACACTAAAAATATATTTTACTAGCATATAACCCGTTATTAGACGGGATCAGTAAAATTTTTAACTTTCAGAATTGTAAAGTACACTATGAGGCAGGTGAAAATAATGGTTTGTTTTTTGGATCAAAATTATCTTGCAACAAAAAATAATCGATGATTGAATTTAAAATTATCACATATGTACCTAATCTATTATTTGAGCCAAATATAAAAGAAAATCATTCACGTAATATCTAAGTTCAGTGATAAAACACGTGAAAATAATGCAGTCGATATTTAAATAATTTAAAATAAAAAATGATTAAATGAGATGGTTAAAGGAATGGCGTCATAATGCTAGAAAAAAATGTCATTTTTACCTACTTATTATGTGATAAACTTAATCGTCTGCTCTTAACCGGGGAACATAAGGCTTGATATAATGACATTAAACTCTCGAAAAGAGGGGAAGGGATGGATTTAGAACGTTTTAAAGACTTGCTTTGAATTTTGCTAACCCTAACTCATCAAGCATCCAATATGGATGCCCTATCCATTCCAGGTACACCCGCTTCATAAAATCGTGTGCAAACGGACAGATAACTTAGGCTATTATTATATAGAGGATATATATTTGTTACATGTGAATGCTTAGTCTATTTAATTTACCGGGCTATACTTAATAGCACAGGCTTACCGAGAATGGGACGGTGGATGCCGGGACATATGAACAAGGAATGAAGGGGAGGGGGATGCTTCGAAGAATCCGAAGAATTTTGAGTTTTTATAAAGTAGTGGAGTCAGGAAAGATGCTGCATGAAAAAAAATTAGAAGCCACCATTAAAAACTGTTCTTAGGTGAAACTTTAAGTGCTTCAACATGAATAAATTTTATGATATTAACAACTTTCTACGTAGTTTCAAAATTACAAATTCCTTTTAACAGAACCAAATTTTAGGAGATTTTAGAAGGATGCCTTTCTTTTGTATTAACACATAAATTAAAAACATTTTTTAAAATCAAAAATGACAGAATATTGTAATGTCGTTCAGGTGTCCATGTGTAGAAAGCACTTGTCAGACGCTCAACGTCAGGACATCCACATTTTTATTTACATCACTACACACAATATACAAGTAAAAACATTTAAATCTACACACACACATACACACACACGCACACACAAAAAAAAAAAAAAAAAAAAAAAAAAAAAAAAAAAAAAAAAAACGAATTGACTCATGATTTTTACCTAAAACCTCTTCATTCTCTTTTTTTTTTTTTTCCCCATCATCAATCCACTCACTTCGTTTTCTTTTTTAGTAGTAATTCAGGGAGGAAAAGAAAAGTGGATGTTACAATATTAAATTTTGATTGCTAGATACAAGTTAGTTTTTCTTTCGCCTTAAGATTTTTTTTTTTTCTTTTTGTGACCCGAATCATTTTTATTATTTAATTTTAGTTAAATAATTGCCATAATTTAGTATATTATTTAATATATTTCTGTCGACATCTTGCTTAGGGATCATTCCAATAAAGGTGAGGAAGTACGCGGCGGGCGCTATGGAGGGGTAAAACTATGGATTAATGTGTGTATGCACATTGTGTGGGTATGCAGTGATTTTTTTATTATTATTTATTTATTTATCTATTTATTTTATGGAATCTGTATTTTGGATTAAGAGTTTGGACCCTCCCGAAAAAAAATATTCTGGCTACGTCATTGCTTGTCAGGCAGCAACATTTTCACATCCATAAAGTCTTATCTGAGTGAAAACAGATAGGAACATTTCCTCAAGTCATCAGTAGGGCAGTAGGTCTTTTCCCTTCCCTCCCCTACGTACCTCGCTTTGGTTTCGGGGTTGACCATGACCTTCGAGACCCAAAGGTCACATTGGTGAGGGGAGAACTCGGGAATAAAGGAACTTTCAGGATTTTCTCTTCCTTTCCACGTGATACCCGTATGGACAGTGTTATGTGCTCCGAAAAACCGCCTTTTTTCCCCTTTCTCTATCTTTCTCGAAGGAATAGAGGTAACAGGTTGTTGCTTGTGGCGGCTGGACGCTTCCGCGACCTATTCTTGACTTTCTTCTAGTCAAGCTAGGTTGGCGTTCTCAAAAATGGGTAATCCAGAAAACTCGCAGGTATGTGCAAATCTTCTTCTTTTTAAGCATTACGGAAGTACTAAAGCAGATTTCGTTATCTCTTGTTCTTTTATTCGGAGTTCATCTTGAAACTGATATTCCGATTTGGATTTTATTTATTTCGTTGGTCAGAGTTTAAATGGCTGCCATTTCTTCTTTTGTTTGGGAATGTTCCTGCTTGAGATGTATGGAATTTATTTATTTTGTACCAGAATCTTGATATCTAGATTAAACCAACTTTGAAATGTTAATTTTGAAATAGTTTATCCATAATTGAATTAAAAAAAAAGAAAACAAGGGTACAGATGCATTATAGTCGCCGGGTTTTTGCAAATTTTTTATAGCGTTATGGAAGTACCAAAGCAGGTTTCGTTATCTCTTATGCTATTATTCGGAATTTATCTTGAAACTGATATTTTGATTTACAATTTATTATTTATTATTATTATTATTGTTGTTATCGTTTGCTCGACCATCATTCGTTGGTCAAAGTTTAAATAGCTGTCATTTCTCTTTTGTTTGTGAATTTTTCTTCTTAGGATATTTGAAGTTTATTTAAAATGTACCAAAATCTGGATATCTAGATTAAAGCCATTTTGAATTATTCCTAACCAAAAAGCATAATCAGAGTAATTAATTCAGGAAATATTGTGTATGGTTTTCTAAAAATGCCATAAATGAATAATTCAGAATATTCTCGAATATATAACGGTA
>CM063510.1:53908643-53998643 GCA_032207245.1 Pardosa pseudoannulata | reverse complement strand
CATTACTTGTTTTTATTGTAAATGTTGGTAAAAATATAGCATTACTCTCGGTGTGTATAGGCTGAACAAGTTGTCTTTAAAAGCTTGAATTAATTAATTTGTTACTATAAAATAGTGCCGAATGGTAGAGCGCTGCTCTTCGGAACCGGAGTTCGCGGGCTCGAATCCCGCTGCTGGCATGGTTGTACGTAGCTGTTCGGAATGAGCTTTAAACAGTAGGTCCCGGCCTCATTAGTCTTCGTGTAACAAAACAGTAGACCGTAGCTCTCTAAACCAAACTATAAAATAGTAGTATATAAATTATTGGTTATACCCTGTTTTCGAATCTTGTCATATCGTTTTCTTACTGCTTTGATATGAGAACGAACCCTAAAACCTTGCAGAATTTCCAATCTTTTGATTCGGAAGTTACTGTAATCGTTCCAAATTTACGATTGGGTACTGTGCATTGAGGATCCAAATTATGTTTTTGATCTTTTTCGTTCAGAGGTTGAAGTATTGAATTTTTCATTGCTATGTACTCCATAAAACCAATATCTTGACTGTGACCTTATTATTATAATTATACAGTATTTACGCAGTGAGATGAATAAAAAAAAAATGTAAAAGTTATGTTTTAAACCTTGTGAATTTCCAATCTTTTGATTTGGAAGTTGCTGTGAGAGTTCAAATTTCACGTTTGGGTACTGTGCATTGATGATCCAAATTATGTTTTTGATCTTTTTCGTTTTGAGGTTGAAGTATTGAACTTTTCACTGCTAAGTGATCCATAAAACCAATATCTTGACTGTGACCTTATTATTATATTCATATAGTATTTTCACCCTGTAGATAAATCACAAAAAGAAAATGTAAAAGGTATGTTTGTACTTACATAAATGCCAAAAAAAAAATGATGAAGCCTACTCCTATAAGTACAGTTTCCGTATTTCCAAGAAATACCGAGTGACTGTGATATGTCAGGGAATTTTGCGAAAATTTCTCCCTCGATACCTCTGGGGATAGCAGGCCAAGCCTGAGGGTCTTCTGCTTGGTCCCTGCTTCTAAATTACGAACACATAGCGGGGGCAATGTTACTCGCGTCCGTAGCATACCTTAAGCTACACGTGCTTCCCGGATGGTGCTAAATGAGTAACAGGTTCGCAGCCTTGTTAAGGCGTTAGGATAATGTCTGTATCGCCTGCTGCGTTGGAAAAAAATATTGGAAAATTAGCAGAGAATTACAGGATTTGGTAATTTATTTCCTGTACTCAGGAACCCTCGTGGTTAAGTTAATATAACAATATAAAATCATTTATCGTAGGATTAGTATGTCATTAAGTACAACATAAAGCAGATAGAGTAAATTTAATTCCCTTCTATTGGTTTACACCACTTCGTTACGAAGTGCTAGATTGAGGTATAGTTTGACCTACCTTCATGAGGTCAGTGTAATTTTTTCCTTATCATCTCCTTGAATGATTGCGTTCTTTCCTACTAAGTCTGTGGTTTCATTCATTCAGCAAGTATGAAATCGTTTTCAAATTAATTTTCTTGCATTTAAGATTACCCTTCTGTGCGTCAAGCACTGCTTTTCAGTAATTATGACACGAGAATCGAGACTAGATCAGTTACGTACCGCCAGTTTTTGGGAAGCAACGTATCTATTAAGTTCTTAACCGGGGATAAAAGATCTTCACTACATCGTTTAATCATCTTAAAATCATAAGCTGTGACTTTCGGGTAGAATGTTTCGAGAATATGTTAAAACTATTTTTCCTTAATAATTATTACGAATAAGGGTTAGAATAAATTGTAATAATTTTGTGAATTATCCAAGTACAGCATTCAGACAGATAAAAAGTGCTGGAAAGAATCTTACAGTAGTAGTTTTAAAAATTTGTAATTTAGTGTTGCGATCAGCTGATCATTAAGCCATTAATGCCTAGAGTTCATTTTTAGGGACAGCTAAAATGTAGTTATTAGAATTTTTATGTTTTCTTGGAATGTGGTTTCTTTTTCAGCGAAGCCAGATGGCAATCATATAAATAATATACGAAATTTTCAAGAAGAACCTTTCACATATAAATTTCGTAGGAACATCGATTGAAATTAGGACAAATAGCTTTATCTATTTTAAAAATTCACTTAAACTTAAGACAAATAACATAATAATCAAAAGAATCTTTAAAAAAAAATAAAGAAAAAAATATTAAAAAAAAAGCTTATTCATGTTGGATTTGTACTGTAACTAAATCATTTTCCTTATTAAAACTAAACATTTTTGTAACTAAATCATTTAACCTATCTTAAAGTGTTATGTGGACGAGAAAAAATATTTGTTTAACAGTTCAATCAAATCTAATAAAAAAATAAAATAATTGGCTTCAAACTTCCAGCTATAAAAATAATTATTTGTATAATATTTTTATGCAACATATATCCTTTTTTAAAAATAAGGTATTTTATAAATTAGAGCAAAAATGCCGCTGCTAAACAGAGATCCTGTTTGTCTGACCCTAGGGCCGTTCTTAGCTAGACCAGGGTTGAATTAAGCTACTATGGGCTTGGTTTGGAGGATTACGTTCTACTTTTTGCAACAGCAGGCCTAATGAGACTGGGACCTATTGCTTAACCCTTAACTCCTTCGCCCATGTCTGACAAGGGTGAAATTCAAAAACAACATGTAATTAAATCATTTACACTTTGTATATCATTTTTTTTTTATAATTAACCCTTTCCAGCTCCCTATTCCCCCCCCCAAAGAACTGAAATTGCATAATATAACTTACACTATATCTATTTATTCCTTTTATATATAAAAAAAAAGCTGTCATTCTTTTACTAGTTTTTCCGAAAAAAAAAATTGCTTTAAGGGGTTAAAGCCGATTGTGGCGATTAAAACGATATTCGATGTTTAATAACATTCCTTCATGATGGGACAGTTACCATTTTGCAACTTACATTCGATTTCAACAACGACAGCTATCGTTCTTATATTAACAGGTACTGAGGTTTCGCCGTAGCTCCCCGTGTTGACAATGTTTCGTCACACGAATTCCGAACGGCTACGAACATCCATGCCACAATGAGATTCGAACCCACGAATTCCAGTACTGAAAATCAGTGCCCTAACTATCGTTAGGAAAAAAACACGTTGAGACCTGAGACATTTTTTTTTCTTACCGGGCCCCAACCCTTCTCCCCAAAAAATAGAAAATATAAAACAATTCTAAATAATGTGAATAATTAAAACAATTCTTCAATTATTACTAATGAAAATATTTAATATGCAACAATAAATTGTAATATTTCTAGAAAAGTTTGAACTGCTTGTTTTATAATTAAAAAAAAACGTGTAAATGCAATATATTTTTGTTTATTTGCTTATTATACATAGTTATCCAATAGAAGAGTTAACTATCATATTAACAAATCTTTTTAAAATAGCACTTTGACAGGCCTTTTGTATTGGTCTATATGCCACTTTCTCAAACTGTGTTCCGCGTAGCAGTCAGTGCATTTTTTAAAAGGGTAGGATATGCTTAAAATTAAAAATATTTTTATCAAATATATTTTAAAGTTTAAAATGAAGAATACTTTTCACAAATAAAATGGAACAAAAAATTTTCTTGAATAAGGATGATGTGAAAATGGGAAAGTAATAATTAATAACAAATGTAACAATGGTAGATTATTAAAACAATAATTTGTGGATCTCAATATTTGCCCCCTTCATTTAAAAAAAAAAAAAAAAAAAAAAAAAAAAAAAAAAAAAAAAAATTATGCCTTTTTTTTTTTTTTTTTTTTTTTTTAAATCTTCAGTAGAGAAAAAATTAAACCGTGAAATCTAATGTCATGCAGGTTTAAATGACGAAACTACTTTATATCGTTAATGTTATCTTATCGTTATATTTACTAAATATAATAAATAGCAAAATAAAATTTAGTGCTCCGTGTCAAAAATTCAATTTTAAAGCTGCTCCGGTTCTGAAAGAGTTGAGAACTTTTAGTCTGTGCTATGATAATCCGACCCACCGCTAGAGGAATACAAACTGTAGAGACAATATGAATTATTGTTTTGTAAACTTTATCAAGAGCAGGAAATCGTCACTAGTCCAAAACTGACCCTCGTCTCCCTTCTCCTGAATGAATGGTTTCGACGTCACACAGAAATGTGAAAGTAAAAGGTTTCCCCACTTCAGCTGCGAAGGTTTCTCCTTTATCTCCATGGAGTTCTTAGAATTATTTCCCTTCCGGTCCACAGGTGTTCCTTCTTTGGAAAGGGGAGATGTCACTGTGGGTAGACAAAGAGATATCTTCAGAAATGTTTGCTTAGCGGGGCTAAGGTAATACACAGAGCAGCCAGTCTCCTTATAAGGACACCACTTGGCTCCAGTTATAAAGTTTAGCGCTAAGATCTTGGAATTAAAAAATGTTAAGTATTTTCGAATAAAAGTAGAAAAATATAGATCGCCTATACCCCAGTGTCATCGTTGTCAAAATTTTTTCCATAATAGTGCAAATTGTTGGATGGCGCCTCGCTGCGTTAAATGTGCTGAAAGTCACCTTACTAATGAGTGTCCTCATAATAATGTAAAAACCGAAAATCCTGAATTTTTCAAGTGCTGCAACTGCAGTGGAAAACATCCGGCAAGCTATAGGGGATGCATTAATTTCCCAAAACTTCCTAACTATAATAAAAACGATAATCCCTCTCAGGAAATAGAAAATAAAAATAACCAAACTAGTAATGTTAAGAATGTTAAGTCTTATGCTGACTCTCTTCAAACTATTTCTGTTAAGGAACAACCCTCCATCCCTAGCAAAAATTTCTCTCAGACTCTAAACTCTCCAATTAAAGACCTCATTGAAATAAGTAAATTAATTACCGAAATTACTAAAGCACTTGGATTTTCTGATTTTAATTCATTGTTAACTAATCTAAAGAATTTCCTTTACAAACTTAAAAATATTAAAGACCCCAGTGAACGGAACGGAGTTTAGTTTTTATGGAATTTTTTTCCCAACTTACTTAACTTTATTTCTCCCTTCACGCTTAGTTCTCACCACCGCTAGTTCAATTTTGCCTGTTGATAGTTTTTCGGGGTTAGAGGGCATGGCCCAGGAAACCCCGTAAACCTCATCTTTCTGTTGGAGAATCGAGCAGCTATTTATTAACAATTCCATTGAGCTACTTCGAACGTATCGGGGGAGTTTATGTTACGGGGAAATCCCATAATTTTTGGGGATTTCGCACTAATTATTCCAAATTTTCGGAGAAATAAAATTACAAATTATTTTCTTTTACTCCTTTCTGTTTACTTTGAAAGCGAATCAAAGAATACAGAATATTATCTATGCATCTCAAATAGTGCTGTGATTTTTTTTCTCTAAAAATCTAAATCTCGTATTAAAAAGAACCGAAAATTTAAAAAAAAAAAAAACTCGTTCTAATATCCTGAAATGTAATTATTTAAAATATATACAAATGAAAATATTTCTCTTCACGATTACTTACATTTTTACACTCAATAATCCTACCAAAAAAGTTTCCCATAGTCCTTCCATACTGCCTGGCATTACAATAATTGATTTTTGGGAAGGGAAAATGTCACTGTGGGTAGACAAAGAAATATCTTCAGAAATGTTTGCTTCGCGGGGCAAAGGTTATACACAGTGCAGCCAGTCTCCTTATAACGACACCACTTGGCTCCAGTTAAAGAATTAGCTATAGGGAAAATTCCGTTATAAGTAGATTGGAGAATCTAGCAACTATTTAACAATTCCATTGAGCTACTTGGAACGTATGCAGGGGAGTTTGTGTTCAGGGGAAAACCCACAATTTCGGAGATTTCACACCAACTATTCCAGATTTTCGGAGAAATAAAATTACAAATTGTTTTCCTCGGATTTAAAGAACCAAAAAGAAAAGAATTAAAATGAAAAAAACTAGTTAAAAAAGCAAATATTCTAAAATGCAATTATTTAAAATGTTTACAGATGAAAATATTTCTCTTCTCCCTTACTTCCCTTTTTACCGTTAATAACCCTACAAAAAAAAGCTTCCATAGTCCTTCCATACTGCCTGGTATTACAATAATTGATTAATAACGCATTCTACTAGAAGTTTCTCTACAGAAACCTCATCAAAAAGTTCATTGGCGTCATCGATCGTTAACTTCTTAAAGCGCCTGTAGAACGCCTTTCGCCAGTTTTCCAGCAATCAACAATTTTTTTTTAAAGGGGGAGCGATGCAGAGGCCATGGTGATAACCCGGTGAGGGTAGCCTCGTATTTTATAACTTTTTGCGGGGAAAAAGAAAAAGCTATATGTAAATGACTTGAAGTATGAAAATTCTAATTTACAGGGGCGTTTTTCAGCTCCAGTAATGAAAGTCTCGGCACTTTTATGGTGATTTTTCCTGACTGGATTGTAAAAGATTTAGAGGATGGTTTTACCAAGCAAATTTGATTTGTGTTTTCGAGGCATGCTGGGAAAATCATAATGGAACATGAATGTATGCGACTTGTGATGAATTCCTGAAATGAATACTAAATAAAAAATGTAAACTAAATTAATTCTGAATGATAACTGGAAGTATCTATTGAAATAAAACTAACTGTTGGTGTATGAAAATAAAAAAAAAATAAAAAAATGCAACCGCAATTGCAGAAAGGTTATTTGCCATTATCGTATACAAATAAGTACCTAATATAAATGTTTTAATTGTTTTAAAGTTTATTTGACAATATCCCATGATGAATGCGATATGTGTGATTGCAAAAGTTACATAATATTTTTAACTGTCTTGTAAGTTACAACGTACAGAGCAGGGAAAAAATGTTCTAAGTTGGTTTTGAAAAAGATTTAAACCCCAAACGCAGTCATTTAAAAGGTATACAGATGAACGAATAACTTCTTTTAATTCTATTTTTCTATATGTGCCCTTGAAATAACAACAATGAAAAGACTCCATAGTCTCCTGATACTGCATGGAGGTTCGTAGCCGTTCGGAATCGGCTTTAAGCAGTAGGTCCCGGTCTCATTAGCCCTCGTGTTGCAAAAAGTAGACCGTAGCGCTCCAAACCAAACCTCATACTGCTCGGCCTTACAATAATGGATTAATAATTTATTAACAAGTAATTTCTACTAACAATTACGCTAGAGTTATATTTAAAATAAATACAGAAAGTATATACCCCCCTTTACTTCTATTTTTCAGTCGGCGCCCCTTAAACAACAACAAAAATGTACATAATCGCCCCATACTGCCCGGGCATTACAATAATTGATTAATCACGGATTTCACTAGAGTTACATTTAAAATATGTGCAGAAATAATATTTCCCTTTACTTTTTTTTTTCTACCTATACCCCTTACCAACAATAAAAACATATCTTCATAGTCCTCCCATACTGCCCGGGTATTACATTAATTGATTGATCACGCATTCTACTAATCATTACACTAGAGTTACATTTAAAATATATCCAGAAAGAATATCCCGTTTACATTTTTTTCTATCTATGCCCCTATAACAAGAACAAAAACAAATCTCCATAGTCCTCTACTGCCCGGGCATTAAAGCAGACATGCCAACTGCTCCGGTTTCAGCGGAGTTGCTCCGCAGAAATGATAAAAATTGCAAACTCCGCACACTCCTCAAATTGCTCCGCAAAATAACAAAAATTTTGTTTCGGGGGAAATATTTCGTTAATTTTATCAAATCTCGTAATATCTGAAGGAATTCTGAAGAATTTCTTTTCATAATTCTTTTCTCCGCTATTTGCAGCTAATAAATATTGCTAAATAGGCCTAACCTACAGCGAAATGTACATATTCAGAAGGGGAAGATGGCGTCCTATTGCTTTTTCCCCACTATGGCACGTTGTTCATCCTGTAGTACTGGCCTTGATGGTGACCTTGAACGAAGGTTGAGTGCACACATAGGCCACTAATGAGCCGAGCGCGAGAATGCAAGAATTCTAACTGCGCTGTAGCGGGAGATAACGATGACAATAGGGAAATACTGCGCAAGCTCGTTCTTCTCTGATCTATGGTACTGTTGTTGCATCAGCATTTTAGACGCTCTTTCGCTGTTACGGTATTTCGTAATTTAGCAGGTGTGCTTTTTGATTATTGCTAAGTACTGATTAAGTGCAATGTCTAAACGGAAACATCAACAACAGTTTAAAGAAGAATATCAAGAATTATGGCCGGTACTTAAACGGTCAAAAGTTTCCAATAGTCATGTGTATTGTTCTGTTTGCAACATTGATTTTAGCATCGCTCATGGAGGGAAATATGATTGCCGGCGCCACGTGGAGTGTTCTCGACATCTGGAAAAAACCAAAGTTTCCACGTCACATCTCAGCTTGAAATCAGTGTTTACAAAGACAAATGATTTAAGTGTGATTAAAGCTGAAACTCTTTTTACTAGCTTCTTAGTGGAGCATAACTGTCCTCTATCCGCGGCGGATCATGCGGGTCCATTGTTTAAAAAGATGTTTCCCGATTCTCAAATAGCCTCAAAATACGGATGTGGCCGAACGAAAACTACCGCAATTTTGAGAAGTTTTTCTGATTCGGTGGTAGAGGAAATTGTAGAAAATCTGAAGTCGTCAAAATTTACAGTCGCAACAGATGGGAGTAATTCGTCCGAGAATGAAAAATTATTTCCGATTCTTGTGACATACTTTGAAACTACATTAGAAAAAAATGTGACAATGTTGATTTCACTCCCAAAGCTGAGTGGAGAAGGTACAGGTGAAAACATTTTCAAATTATTAGACACAGAATTTGAAAAATACGGGATCAGTTGACAAAATTGTTTGTCCTTTTGCACGGATAACGCGTCTGTCATGACGGGCCGTTTTAAAGGTGTTATTAAATTCATTAAAGAAAAGAACCCAAAGGTGGTTTTGAATGGATGTGCATGCCACTTAATACACCTAGCTGCACAGCATTCTTCTAAAGAACTAGAATTTCCCTTTGATGAGTTTTTTGTAGATATTTTTTATCATTTGAAAAAAAGTTCTAAAAGAGTTGAATCTTTTAGATTGTGCCAAACTTTATGTGAAGTTGAACTTCATAAAATATTGAAATATGGTAGTACTCGATGGCTGTCCATGGAAAGAGTTGTTAATAGAATTCTTGAGCAGTGGGAACCCTTAAAAATGTTTTTCTGTGAAAAAGAAGAATCAGAATCTGATGCAGTATTGCGTATTAGAAAACATTTCCAGAGTCCCACAACTCGTTTGTACCTCCATTTTTTGCAGAGTGCTTTGCCAATTTTTACTAAAGTTAATACATTCTTACAATCTGAAGCACCTCTTGTTCATAAATTACAGAGGCAGCTTATTTCATTATACACAGATTGTTTGTCTCGTTTTATTAAGCCTTCTGCTGTTCAAGAATCTAAAGACATTTTTCAAATCAATTTTTCTGACAGAAAATTGCAAAAGTTAGTGGATGACTTGGTTATTGGACACAAAACCAAGCAGTATTTGGCAAATTCATTCCTGTCAGATTCTGAAAAGAAAAATTTCTTTAAATGTGTTCGTGCCTTTTATGAAAAAGCATGTGCATATATGCTTAAAAAATTTCCTCTGAGAGATGAAATGTTGATGCATGCTGAAGTTGCAGATATCAGTATAAGAGCTCAGACTAAGTTTAGTTCTGTGAACTATTTCATTGAATGTTTCAATATCTTTACTGATAATAATGCATTGGATGAACTAGAATCAGAGTTTAATCTTTACCAAATTGACAAATTTAGTGAGGAAATTCTAACCTGTGAACGCTTAGATACAGCTTGGTTTAAAATCAGTTGTTTAAGAGATCACAATGCAGCAATAAAATACAAAATTTTACCAAAAATAATGCTAAATATATTGCTTTTTCCACACAGTAATGCTGCATGTGAAAGAGTTTTCAGTACTGTGCGGAAAAACCAAACTGAATTTAGGTCAAATTTGGGAAGAAAAACTCTAGAATCTCTGATGATAGAGAAATGTAAATATTTTAATCAGGGTCAATGTTGTTATAAGAAGAATTTTTCTGAAAAAGAACTTGTTAAAGCTAAAAAATCTACTTATACAATGTTAAATGCATAAATTTTAATTTACCTTTAATAGTATGTTAATTTTTAATTATTTAATTTGCTCAGTTTTAATTTAGAAATTAATAAAATATATAATTAATACATAATTTGTTTGTATTATTTTAAAATTTGTTTTATGTATGTAAATTGTATACGCGTTTACTTTGTGGGTAGCATGTTAAATTTTAAAACCGCGCTGTTGCTCCTCCCAGAGTTGACTGAATGTTGGCATGTCTGTTAAAGTAATTGATTGATCACGCATTCTACTAATCATTTCACTAGAGTTACATTTAAAATATATCCAGAAAGAATATCCCGTTTACTTTTTTTTCTATCTATGCCCCTATAACAAGAACAAAAACAAATCTCCATAGTCCTGTTTCCTAGGCATTACAGTAATTGATTAATCACGCGTACTACTAAGCATTACACTAGAGTTACATTTAAAATTTAAGCAGAAAGAATATCCCCTTTCCTTTTAAAGAAAAGTCTATGCCCCTTAAACAACAATAAAAATAAATCTCCATAGTCCTCCCATAATGCCCGGGCATTACAGTAATTGATTAATAATGTATTCTACTAACCATTACACTAGAGTTACATTTAAAATATATGCAGAAAGAATATCCCTTAACTTTAAAAAAAAAAAAAAGTATGTCCCTTAAACAACAATAAAAACAAATCTCCATAGTCCTCCCATACTGCTCGGGCATTACAGTAATTGATTAATAATGTACTCTACTAACCATTACACTAGAGTTAGATTTAAAATATATGCAGAAAGAATATCCCCTTTCCTTTTAACTAAAAAATTAATGCTGCTTAAACAACAATAAAAACAAATCTCCGTAGTCCTCCCACATACTGCCCGGGCATTACTATAATTGATTAATAATACATTCTACTAACCATTACACTAGAGATCCTTCGTCAAAAGTTCATTGGCGTCATCGATCGTAACTTCTTAAAGCGCCTGTAGAGCGTCTTTCGCCAGTTTTCGAGAACAGTCAACAAAAAATTTCATAAAAACGGGGGAGAGGCAGAGGGCATGGTGATAACCCAGTGAGGTTAGCCTCATATTTTATAACTTTTGTAAGAAAAAAAAAATAAAAGTTATACGTAAATGACTTGAAGTATGAAAATTCTTATTTATGAGGACGTTTTTCAGCTTCAGTAAAGAAAGTCCCTCGACTTTTATGGTGATTTTCCTGGCTGGATCGTAAGAGATTTTGAAGATGCTTTTTCCAAATTTGATTTGTTTCAGAGGCATTGTGCGGAAAACATAAACGAAAGTGCAGATGTGCAACTTTATGTTAAATTCCTGAAATGAAAGCAAAAAAAAAAGTGTAAATGTGCTAAAATAAAATTTAACTTGATATCTAAATTATACTAGTAGAAATATACAAACTACATAAAAATAAATAATAAAATAAAGAGAGATAGGCACAAAGTTACGAAAAAGTGTTTTAAGAATCTAAAAATTAGCCCTCGTGTGCAAAACAGTAGATCGTAGGGCTCCAAACCAAACCAAAAAGTATCTTAAAAAGTCGGGTTTAATATACTATGTGTAAATAATTTAAAATTATAAAGAATTTAAGGTTGAAAATAAAAAAGATATATCGACTTTATGTTGACAATTTGAGTGGGATTTCGTGATGTGTATTATTTTGTCTGAAAATGAAATTATGATAGGATTGTCCAAGCGTACACCCTGAATTCGTCTGAGGATGTACAGCATTGACCCTCTGACGAGAACGATTAAAATTTCTTTGGGATTTAATGAAACTCCATTATGAATGTTATACATTCTTCAGTGGAAAGGGAAAGTTGGGGGAGGATTTAGTACGGAAACCAGTTCTATTGTACTGTGTGAAAATCTATGACCGTTAATGAACAATAAAAAATCTTCATCTTCCCATAATGTTCGGGCATTACAATAATTGATTAATCACTCATTCTACTAACAATTATACTACAGTTACATTTAAAATATATGCAGAAAGAATATCCCGTTTAATTTTTTATCTATCTATGGTCCCTCAACAACAATAAAAACAAAAAATCCATAGTCCTCCCATACTGCCCTAACATTACAGTAATTGATTAATGACGCATACTACTAAGCATTGCACTAGGATTACAGTTATAAAAATATGCAGAAAGAATAGCACATTTCCTCTTTTAAAAATATCTATGCCCCTTAAACAACAATAAAAACAAATCTTTATAGTCTTCACATACTGCCCTAACATTACAATAATTGAATAATCAAGCATGCTACTAGCATTACGCTAGGGTTACATTTAAAAAAATATGCAGCAAGAATATCCCTTTCCTCTTAAAAAAAAAATCTATGCCCCTTAAACTACTATAAAAACAAATCTCCATAGTCCTCTACTGCCCGGGCATTACAGTAATTGATTAAACACGCATTCTACTAAGCATTACACTAGAGTTACATTAAAAAAATATGAAGAAAGAATATTCCCTTTCCTTTAAAAAAAAAAAAATCTATGCCCCTTAAACAACAATAAAAACAAATCCCCATAGTCCTCCCATACTGCCTGAGCATTACTATAATTGATTAATAACGCATTCTACTAACCATTACACTAGAGATCCTTCGTCAAAAGTTCATTGGCGTCATCGATCGTAACTTCTTAAAGCGCCTGTAGAACGTCTTTCGCCAGTTTTCGAGAACAGTCAACAAAAAATTTCATAAAAACGGGGGAGAGGCAGAGGGCATGGTGATAACCCAGTGAGGTTAGCCTCATATTTTATAACTTTTGTAAGAAAAAAAAAGTAAAAGTTATACGTAAATGACTTGAAGTATGAAAATTCTTATTTATGAGGACGTTTTTCAGCTCCAGTAAAGAAAGTCCCTCGACTTTTATGGTGATTTTCCTGGCTGGATCGTAAGAGATTTTGAAGATGCTTTTACCAAATTTGATTTGTTTCAGAGGCATTGTGCGGAAAACATAAACGAAAGTGCAGATGTGCAACTTTATGTTAAATTCCGGAAATGAATCGAAATAAAAAGTGTAAATGTACTAAAATAAAATTTAACCTGATATCTAAATTATTCTAGGAATGTACTAACCACATTACTTAAAAAAAAAAAAAAAAAAAAAAAATTAAGAGAGAGAGAGAGAGGGGCACAAAGTTAAGGACAGGGTTATAAAAATCCAATTTTTTTGGTTTTTAAAAAAAATTGGATTTTGATTTTTTAAAAATCGGATTTTTTTTATTTATTTAAATGGGATTTTTGAAATTTAAATATATTTAAGTATAATATTTGATACAAGCAAATTAAATTGTTCAAGTTAGACGTCTAAATCAATTAATTCTTTTTTAATATATAATAAAAAATACATATAACTAATATATATATATATATATATATATGTGGGAAATTTATTCCCACGGTGGAAAAGATGCACAGCTTAACTAACACGAACTTATTTAATGAAAACTATTTACAAATTATATGGTGTCTAGGGACAATTAAAATGAAAGTGGACATTAGTGCCCGTCTGGCATAACATCAACGCCCGTCTTGGCAATCAATCGGTAGTGCTGTCTGCACTCGGTACCGTCCAACTCACGTCAGGCCTCCGTCAATCACAGCGTTCCACTCGGGGAGGGTTGTTGCCATACCGTAAAAGTAGAACTTCGCTTGCTCGATGCGCGCATCAAACCTAGTGTTCGATGTCATCCAGGCTACCACATATATAAGAATAATTCATAAATCAGTAGAAAATAATTACTTGCAATATAGGGGTTTGGCTTGTTTTAATTTTCTATATCATAATTTAAATAAAGGATGCTTCATGTTAATTTATACATTTTACTCCTCCAACCACAGAATTATTAGAAAGACGAAGGTAGACTAAGCGCTAAGTAATCGCAATAATTTTTATTTTTTATGAAAATTTTACAACCAACTTTTTATTTTGTGATATTGGTTAATATTACTACCGCTGTGTTCCAGCACACATCACATGGCAAAACTAGTTTTAATCCGCCTTCTTTTTTATAGTTGGAATAAACAAAAGTATTTAAGGTGCTATTTACAAAGACAGATAGGGTGCAGCAGCCTCCTGAAACCATCTGGGAGCAACTCTGGGTTATCAATATTTTCTTATTGTGTTTATTATTTATTTCTAATGTATTTTCTATGCTTTCGTGCGAAGTACTGTACCTATAAATGTAATTATTTTTGTCCTTAAAATGATCAGGTTTTGCACATTTTTATTAGATTTTTATTTATGTAATAGTTTATGTATTATTTTATTTATGTAATAGTGTCTGTTAACATAATCAAGGTAAGTTATACTTTGATTATGATACTTAATAGTACTGTGTAAAGTGTTTAATTTTTTTTTTAAATATATACTTTTGTAAGTGCTAAAAAATGTATTTTGAATTACTGAGCCAGTTTCTGATGTTTCCTCCCCCTTCCCTTAAATAAAATTTAGTTTTGTTGTATACGTGATCCATATCGAAGCTCATAAGATACAATGAAAACAAGCAATGTTTTGCCAACTATAAGTTGAGTTGTAGTTAGCACTCGTATTTGTTTACAAACATGCACTTTCTCTATTTGTTTACTATCTATAAAGATACTCCAAATACAGTAAATCCTCGATTATCCGAAGTAATTGGGATCGAACCTACTTTCATGGTTTCCGCGCACCTGGAAAATCATGGATTTAGACAATGGATTAATTTTGTCATGGAAACTCTTGATTTTTCAAGTAAAATGAGGATAAAGTCATGGATCCACTAAACTACCTATTGAAAAAAATGCATTGAATTGTTTAATTCTATTTTTACTTGTCATTTGGCTGAAGTTACTGAATTTGGTATTTATGTATTATCCTATTGACCATATTGCCAAGTAAAATTTGTTCACCAATGACACTCAAAACAAGAAAGCTTAATAGGTGGGTAAATGTATATTATTCTGTTTTTTTTTTTCTTAAATTGTAGATTAAAATTTTATTAATATAATAATTATTTTTTAATAAAAATTAGTTAAACTTATATTTTGTGCAAAAATCTTATCTCTTGGGATATAAGGCGATTTCATGCAGTACGGCAAATTCTCAAATTATGACAATTCTGGCTTTAGTTTCAAACGGAAGGGCAGTTTATTGTCTGTCTATTGACTATTGTAAACTTGAAAATGAATGGGAAGGGCATTATAGTTCGTGACGTTGCGACAAATTGTCTTATTTTTATAAACATTATATTATTTTTTAGCTATTATTCATGGTCATCTAGATAATACCAAAGTACCCTGAATTCAAATTGGAAACATTTTGATTGAAAAATTGCTATATGATTAAACTTAGGTATGTAGATACAACAACTTATTGTTATGTATGGGAGTTTATTAACACTTATAAAGTAAGTTTATAGTTTTTTTATGATAAAATTCCTGTAATTTCTCTAACACAAAGTCGTTCCATTCAGCAGGTTTACAATGGCCAGACGGTGCGGAGCCGGCAACGAACAGTTTTCAATTACGGTGCTTAGACCACCTGGTCCTATTCGAGGCTAATCGTAAGTCCACGACGAAAGGTCACCTTTGGTCTCCTCGTTCTTTTTGGGGTCATGTAACGAATCGTTACAATATTGACCAGGATGGTTAAAACCACTGGTTTAAACCCCCATGTTTAAAACTGATACAACTGACAAAGGTACGAAAAATTGTTTTAAGAATCCTAAAAATGCGGGTTTAATATCCTATGTGAAAATAATTTAAAATTATTAAAATTTTAAGGTTGAAAAAAAATGTATCGACTTTATGTTGACAATTTGATTGGGATTTCCTAATGTGTATTATTGTGTCGGAAAATGAAATTATGATATGATTGCTCACACGTCCACGTGTATACCCTGAATTCGTCTGCGAATGTACCTCATTGACCCTCTAGCGAGCACAATTAAAAAAAAAAATTTTTGGGATATAATGATATTCCATTATGAATGTTATACATTCTTCGATGGAAGGAGAAATTTGGGGGAGGGTTTGGTACTTAAACCAGTCTTGTTTGTACTGTGTGAAAATTATGCCTTCTAAATTTTAATTATTTTAGGAGAACAATGAATAATTATCATTAATAGAACGTAAGAATTATATAGCTAAATTTTATAAGTTTTGTTTTGGTAAGTACTTTTATTTAGGGTCATAAAAGCTTAGATGGAATGAACGAGGTAGAGCACTGCTCTTCGGTACCGGAGCTCACGGGTCCCAATCTCGATGGCATAGATGTTCATAGCCGTTCGGAATCGGCTTCAAAAAGTAGGTTTTACTTAGCCCTCGTGTAGCAAAACAGTAGACAGTAGAACTTCAAATCAAACTAAATCAATCACAGGCATGCTACGTGGAAACTACACAAAATTCATACAAGAATAGTCAAAATGGATATTTAAAGTTTCGAAACTTTTTTTGTACTTGTGGACAGACGTAAAGCAAAAACTAGTTAAAATTGATAGATACATACATGAAAGTCTGAATCATATTATGTACGGAAAACACTTAAGTGGTTATTTTTATTCACTCTTTTAAAAAAGCTCTCAAAACCAAGTATTTCAACCGCATTCGACCTCTAATGCCTAATTTATAAAATACAGTAAAACCTCCATAGTGAATATCTGTAATTAAGAAACACTCTTTAAGTCTACAATCCCAATATTCATATTTTCTATGCATTCCCCTCTAAATGTATAACATTCTAAATAATAGACAGTACATTTAGCTTATAGAAAGCGATGATGGGTAAGAGAAATTCTTAATGCTCACATTAAGAATTTCTATTTTCATAGAGTAACAAAAAAAAATTTTTACACAAAATGGTTGTGTAATATTCACATTGGAAAAGGTGACTCCTAAGTATTAAAATTATAGAATAATTTACAACTTCACATTGACTAAACAAGCAACAATGATGTAAAGCGAAAACAAACATCTACAATATTTTTTAAATCCAAAAATCAAATAATAGTGTCAAATCAAATGGGAAATAATGTCATTAAGTTTCCATCTTGATTTTTAATTAAAAAAATTTTAATTTAAAAATAATTCATTATACTTGAATTATCTTTGTGCATATTATATATATATATATATATATATATATATATATATATATATATATATAATGTGTGTGTGTGTATGAGAGAGATAGGGAAATTTTATGTAATGTGTATGTATATATATATATATATATATATATATATATATATATATATATATGTGTGTAAGGAAAATTCTCAGGGGCATTCAAAATTTAAGTCAAGGGCTACAAATTCCCGCTTTCTTTTGCATTCCCCTTTTTAACCCCTAACCTAAATTGACCACTGGGCTACAGTTTACGCCCTCGGAGAAGGGGCCTGACCAATTATAACTCTACATTGCCCTAGCGGACAATTTAGGAAATTTCCAAACAAAAAGGAGATGCACGCTGTCGGAGGCAGATTTTGACTGAGATGTTGACCCAAGTGTTAAGGGTCTTTAACATATAACTTCATGCTGGCTAGCCCCTCAGTTTGTCCTGTCCCTGTGATGAAGTGGGAACCCGTCCTCCAACGTTATCTTAATAAATGTCTAGTTAAAACGGTGTCATTTTTATGGTCCATGACTGCAACTACCCATCGTGAAGTCCGTCTTATTACATATATATATATATATATAATATATATAATATATATATAATATATATATATATATATACATGTATATAAACCAGAATATTAAATTATTTCTGAACACCTTGTTTTTTAAACTTCTCTCTCTCTCTGTGTATATGTGTGTGTGTATATATATATATATATATATATATATATATATATATATATATATATATATATATAGTATATATATATAAATACGTCTGTGTGTTTCTTTTGATTTATATGTATATAAACTAGAAAATTAAGCTTTTTCTGTCTTTAGACTTCTAATAAAGGAACACCCTTAAATAATTGGTTTGGTTTGGAGTGCTACGGTCTTTTTTGCAACACGAGGGCTAACGAGACCGGGACCTACAGCTTAAAGCCGATTCCGAACGGCTACGAACATCCATGCCTCAGTGGGATTCGAACCCACGAACTCCGGTTCCAAAGGCCAGCACCCTAACCAATCGGTCATCGTTCGGCCTTAAATAAGGGAGAAATTTGTTGTATCCGACTTGTCCACTATTCGGCTATTTCACTGTATTTCTCAGCTTTTTATATAACGCTTATGTATACTCTTTTAATTTTTTCCAAAAACACCCTGTAGACATATGAATAAACAAGAGCACTCACTCAAATTGCTATACGAACCTACAAAAAAAATAAATCAATAAAATAAAAACTTTTAAAGGAAGTCAGTTCAATAACAAGACACTATTACGGAAATAAACAACAAAAAAAACGAAGAGACGATGAGAAAAGAAAAGAAAAAAATGGAAATTCCGTAAGTATTCGTCTGTAACGCGAAGTTCGCGGCAGAAAGTATGTCGACCCCCAAGGGCACTATCTCTTGCTTTCAAGATTCCTCTGACTGATTACTGATTAACTACTGGCAGAGACCGCGGCTAAATTGGATGTGACTTTTTATCTTTCACACGTGGCATCGGTAAGTGATCGTTCAGAGGAAAACGCGACTGAAATGTCGCAGGTAGATCCTACTGAGTCGAACCTCGGTATAATGAACTCTAGGGGCGGACAACTCGGACATTTATCTGGAATACCAAAATTCAGGAGGCGGAATTTTTGGTTGTGTGGAAAAAAGTTTCTGTATGTTAAATACCCAACTAATTGAATTTTTTTTTCTTTTGTTAAAGCTAAAATCATCAATGTTAAGAATGGAAAACATTTGTAATGATCCGTTTGTAGTATTTCGTTTGCAAATAATTGTATCCTTAATATTGTTTATATCTATAAGCTAAAAATAATTACAATGTTCAATTCTAAATTAAACAACCATAAATTTCAGGAAACGGAATTGTGGTGGTATAATAAAAAGCTATTAAATGTTAGATATACAATAAATATTGCTGCGAATATTTGTCACATTTGAATTGATCTTTAATTCGAAAGTAAACAACCATAAATTTCAGGAAACGGAATTTTGCTGGTATAAAAAAAATCTTTTAAAAGTTAGATATGTGACAAATATTGCTGCAAATATTTGTCACATTTGTATTGTTTATGTCTATAAGCTAAAACACTTACAGTCTTTAATGTAAATAACCATAAATTTCAGGAAACGGAATTTTGAGGGTTAAAAAAAATTCTGTTAAAAGTTAGATATGCGACAAATATTGCTGCAAATATTTGTCACATTTGTATTGTTTATGTCTATAAGCTAAAACATTTACAGTCTTTAATTCTAAAGTAAGCAACCATAAATTTCAGGAAACGGAATTGTGGTGGTATAATAAAAAGCTATTAAATGTTAGATATACAATAAATATTGCTGCGAATATTTGTTACATCTATATTGTTTATGTCTATAAGCTAAAAACATTTACAATCTTTAATTCTAAAGTAAGCAACCATAAATTTCAGGAAACGGAATTTTAATTGTGTAAAAAAAAAGCTGTTAAATGTTAGACATGCAACAAATATTGCTGCAAATGTTTGTCACATTTGTATTGTTTATGTCTATAAGCTAAAAACATTTACAATCTGTAATTCGAAAGTAAACAACCATAAATTTCAGGAAACGAAATTTTGGTTGTATTGAAAAATGCTATTAAATGTTAGATATGCGACAAATATTGCTGCAAATATTTGTGACATATGTATTGTTTATATCTCTATGCTAAAAACATTTACAATCTTTAATTTTAATGTAAATTACCATAAATTTCAGGAAACGGAATTTTGGTTGTATAGAAAAAGCAGTTAAATGTTAGATATGTGACAAATATTGCTGCAAATATTTGTGACATATGTATTGTTTATATCTCTATGCTAAAAACATTTACAATCTTTAATTCTAAAGTAAACAACCATAAGTTTCAGGAAACGGAATTTTGGTTGTATAGAAAAAGCAGTTAAATGTTAGATATGCAACAAATAATGCTGAAAATATTTGTCACATTTGTATTTATGTCTATCAGCTAAAACATTTACAATCTTTAATTCTAAAGTAAACAACCATAAGTTTCAGGAGCCGGAATTTTGGTTGTGCGAAAAAAAGCTGTTAAATGTTTAGAATTACTATTCGTTCTCTAAAATTTTGCAGTGTTTCTAAAAGTTAACATCGTTAACGATAAGCAGGGAAAACATTTGCAGTGTTTCCATTTGTAGTATTTCGTTTGCAAATATTTGTCCAAAAATTTATTTTGTTTATGTCTTTAAGCTAAAAATAATCACAATCTTCCAATTCTAAAGTAAACAACCATAAGAAGAATTCTTATGCCGACCCAGCCTAAGCCATACGGTCATGTAAACAACCATAAAAGTGTGGTATAATCTCAATTATGTAACCTAAATTTCCGTAAATAGCCATTTCAGTTCTTGAACATAAAATCCAGTAAATTTGATGCTATTATAATACTATTTTCTAATAGCTATAGAAACTTAAAAATAATGGTACTGGTATTTCTTAATTTCTACTGTTGTGCGTTTTTTCTTTACCAGTTTTATTTTATTTTACAGGTTTCTTTCTAAATATATATGTTTATTATAAATTAAAGCTATTTTACTTTTATAAAATATATGTTTAAAAAGGTATATGTTTAGACAACAATTTGTTTATGTCTATAATTCTTTTTTACCGGGGTGATGTAACCGCTTGATCGGGCGTTGAAGGGACTGAGAATATAATGAACTGTTTTTTCTGGTTCCAACTAAAATCCTATTTAAGGAGGCATAGTACCTTTCGAGATTTAACAGGCTACAGTTTGCCTTTTTATCCGGGGCGACATAAACTAGTGCGGACACTGAATAAACCGAGGTTAAAATGAACTGTTTTTCTAGTTCTAATTAAACTCATGTTTGAGTTGCCGTAGTATTTTTATAACATTATCATTTCGGGAAGAGTATTTTCAGAATAATCTGTATCACAAAATAAAAATTCTGCTTCTCTTGAAATGGATTTGTAAGTTCTTTTATAAGATACTAGCTTTAAAATAGTTTAGTTTTTTTCCTTTCAAGCAGTACATTATTTTAAATAACATAAAAATTACACACCGTGTGAAATTGATGAAATTAGAATGAAAATAATTTATCTACAAGATAACTTTTGCAATATATATGGAAAAACTAAAATTTTTCTATCAAATCGATATAAAATATCTGTTTTATTCCGTACACCCAAAATTTTAAAGGTATCTGACATTTTAAATTTAAAAAAATGATAAAATCTGTTAAGAAATTGAAAATTTAAAACAAAAGCAATTTATATCATGCTACAAAATAAAATATATTGTTCGTATTATATAATTAAAGGCTTATAGAGTAAAAAAAAAATAGCTTCTATTTGATATAAAAAAATTAGTTTCTAGATTACAAATTTTAATGACCTAATGGTCGAGTGCTGTTCTTTGGTACCGAAGTTCGTGGGTTCCGCTGGTAACATGGATATTCGTAGCCGTTCGAAGATGGCTCTAAACAGTAGGCTCTGGTATCATCCCTCTTGTAGCAAAATAGTAGATCGTAGCCCTCCAAAATCAAACCCTCTTGTGCAAAACAGTAGATTGTAGCGCTCCAAACCAAAATCAAACCAAACCAAAAAATGCATGCCAGAGAATCTTTATATTTTTTTCTACTTGCTGTATAGGTTTTATGCTTAAAAAAAAACTATTTCTTCTTATAACGAAAATAGTATAGCTGTAGTATCTCAGTCAACGATCTCCTAACTGGAAGGTTGTGGGTTCCGAGCTCGAGCCGGACTGCCGTGTTCGTTAAAGGTGACTGGGGCATGTAAAATACGTTCGTGCACCAGGGTTGGCTTCATTTGCCCAACCCGAAAAAACCCCGGGCGGGTTTTTCAAAAAAAAAAAAAAAAAAAAAAAAAACCACTTGAAAAAACCCAAGTGGGTTTTTTCAAAATTGGGTTCTCAAGATCTTTATTTAAAATTCCACATATTTAACTAATAATAAATATATTGAATTAAATCTATAATATATATTACATATTTCATCTTTGACAATGATCCTAGATTTTGTTTAATTTGAGGGGGTCTAAACTGCTAGAAAAAACAAAAACTTAAAAACTTTTCAAGGAAAAATAGTTATCTGTATAACAAATACAATAAAATCTAAATTAAACAAAGTTAATAAGAATGTGTGATGAAAAAAATAAGAATATTGAAGTATTACATGTGATAAAATTAATTGAAAAAATTGACGAGAATTGGGAAAAAAATATGTATAACAACTGCAAATAAATAAACATGGGGATAATATATATAACAATTTCTGCTACTTATCATATATAACTTACAAATTAACTAAAAAAAAATATCTTCTGAATGCTTTAATAACACAATACTGCTAATAAATATAGAGCAATAATTTAATACATTTTATTGAAAAGAAAAAACTTCAAATGCAACTATTTCAAAGCCAACTTTTAGTATAAAATAATCGCCATTCAAAACTAGTTTTTTGATGTTAGAAAAATTTTATAATATGAAAAAAAATTTATTTTAAGATTTAAAAATTTCCTTTAATTTAGACAAAAATTTCTGCATAATTTAAAATTGATTTTTAAATTTTTCAATTTTAAAAAGTTATTAACATTTTAAATTTATTTTAATCATACAATTAATTATATTATCTTGTCCTTTTACATAACAAAAAAACCTGAATAGTTTTCAAATCCCCAAAAAAGCATCTAAAACCCATTAAGTATAGTAAAAACCCTGATAAAACCCGAAAAAAGTCCCAAAACCCTGAAAAAAACCCACTGGGTTGGTTTTTTTTCTGAAAAAACCCGGGTTTTTGCCAACCCTGTCGTGCAGTAATCTCCAAGTTCTCAAACAATACCTCTGGCTACGCAAGGCCATACAAGGCAATGATGCAAGTGGATTGCCTGGGCCTAGTCCTCTAATCCAGAGATTTCTTACATTAAGCAGAGAAATTGACAACGAGCAGAGCATAAAACAACTAAAAGGGGATAGGAAGGTGGATTTGTGAGTCCATCACACAAAAACTAAAGAGTAGAAAGATTAGGGATAGAAAACACAAATATGTTTTTTTTTTTTTTTTTTTTTTTTTTTTTTTGGCCAGGGACATCCGTACAGTAACAGAGATATACCTCTGGCTATGGCAGACCAAGCTTATAGGCCTTCTGCTTGGACCCTGCTTCTAAATTAAGAGAACCCACTTCAGCAAAAAGTTGTTCTTTCACCTTAGCGGTGCTCGTCAAAATGAAAGACGAAGTCTTTTACCTAAAAACCGAGTGGCTTGGTTTATCCATGTGCAGGGTATCTGCCAAAATAAAATTTTTCAAATCCATGACTTTCCCTGATTTAGCGGATCATTTTCCATGACTTTAAAAAGCTTTCGTTAAAGTAGTATATATGAATAAAACTTCTGATGTACATACAAATAAAATATATGCTTTTAGAAAAATTACAGGAATTTTATCATAAAAAACTAACTTTATAAGTGTTAATAAACTCACATACATAAAAATAAATTGTTGTATCTACATACCTAAATTTAATCATATAGCAATTTTTCAATCAAAATGTTTCCAATTTGAATTCAGGGTACTTTGGTATTATCCAGGTGACCATGAATAATAGCCAAATATAACCCTATAATGTTTATGTACAATATCCCTAGAGATAAACTTATATTTTGTGCAAAAATCTTAACTAATTTTTATTAAAAAATAATTATTATTATATTAATAAAATTTTAATCTACAATTTAAGAAAAAACCAGAATAATATACATTTACCCACCCATTAAGCTTTCTAGCTTTGAGTTTTCTTGGTGAACAAATTTTACTTAGCAATATGGTCAATAGGATAATACATAAATACCAAACTCAGTAACTTCAGTCAAATGACAAGTAAAAATAGAATTAAACAATTCAATGCATTTTTATTTAATCGGTAGTTTAGCGGATCCATGACGTTCCATGACTTTTACTCATTTTACTTGAAAAATCAAGACTTTCCATGACAAAATTAATCCATTGTCTAAATCCATGATTTTCCATGACTTTCCCTGACTTTCCAGGTGCGCGGAAACCATGCATGTGGCATTAGAAACAACAACAATGGAAATAGTTTATATTAAAGTTAAATCCTTAAAAATGGTTTAGCAAAATATTTAATCTAAGTAACAGAATATTTCCTTTTGTTACGAATTAATAATGAAGACCTTTCAGCTCGAAAAGTACTATGTCCCCAACAGCCCATGCTTGCATGCCTGCAAACTTTTATTGATTATCCATAAAATTTACAGTTTTTGGGGATTCAATTTTACAAATTAAAAGATGGACTGGGAATTTGGTGTTTGTTACTGTTAAAAATGAAAAATATCGAAAAAAAGAACAATGGATTTTTTAATAAAGTAAATTCAACGATCCTTTCATTTCAGCAGAAATTTATATAACTAATTTAAAAAAAACTCTATAAACATGTTTAACTAGCATATAACCCGTCATATGACGGGATCAGTAAATTTTTTAATTTTCCAGAATTGTAAAGAAGAACCCTATGAGACAGGTAAAAAAAATGGTTTGTTTTTTGGCTAAGAATTAATCGATTAAAATTATCACATATGTACTTAATCTATTATTTAAGTTAAATAAAAAAAGAAAATTATTTATGTAATATCTAAGTTTAGTGATAAAACGTGTGAAAATAATGCAGAAAATATTTAAATAATTTAAAATAAGAAATAATTCAATGAGATGGTTAAAGGAATGAAGTCATAATGCTAGAAAAAAAATTGTTATTTTTACCTATTTATTATGGGATAAATTGATAAATTTAATCGCTTGCTCTTAAAATGGGGCTTGATATAATGGCATTAAATGCTCGAAAAGGGGGATTTCAAACGTTTTAAAGAGGACAGTATTTTTCGCTGTGATACGAAGCTTATTCATACCAATTTACTTCAGAATCGGATCTATAGTTTAAGAAAAGATAAACTTTACTCGCTTTGAATTTTGCAAACCCTAACTGATCAAAAATCCAATATGGATGCTCTATCCATTCCAGGTCCAACAGCTTCATAACTTCGAGGACAGACGGGCAGATAACTTAGGCTATTATTACATTACGAGAAGAAAGTTTAAGGATACACAACATGAAATGTTTATGTGGCCAGGGACATCCGTAAAGCAATACGTGGATTTAATAAAATAAAAATAATAAAAATTATAAAAAGTTGAAAAAAATTTTAAAAATTTATTTTAAAAATAATAAAACTTTCGGAATAAGAATTTAAAAGAAAAAGCAGAAAATATTAAATTTATTAGACATAAAAAAAAATTGGCTGCATGAGGGATAGAACCGTCAACCTGAGAAGTTCAACGATCAAGTGGGCGAACTTTCTACCAAACGTACAACGCCTGCACGATGTGAGCGAACTAATTAGAGTATATGAAGTCAGGTAGTCAAGTAGAAACAGTCCAGAAATTTAAATAGTACTCTCTGCATTTGCCATCCTATCAAGAATGAATTTCGTATAGAATAAGAGGAAGGGTAAGGCTTGATAATAATAGCATTAAGCGCTCGAAAAGGGAGAATGGAGTGGATTTCGAACTCGCTTTCAATTTTGCTAACCCTAACTCATGAAAAATCCAATGGATGGCTATATCCATTCCTGTACAACCGCTTCAAAATTTCGCGGACAGACAACTTAGGCTATTATTATTTAGGGGATACTTTTTAAAGATATCAAATGGGCTTTAAAATTGCACAAGAAATTGATAGCAAAAATAAATAATATTATCACTGGACTATGTCAGTTTTGTCTGAGTTCTGTTATTATGACTTTTTAGAAATTTGGAAAATGAAAAAAAATATCAGTTTCTTTAAAAGAATTAAAGCTTAGCACATTCTAGTTTGATAGTTTTAACATGTTATTTTATTGATTTTGTTAAATATTAAGTTTGAAGTTTAGTTTTCTGCTTTTCTAGAATCAAATGTGATATAAAGTTAGCTAATATGTTTTATTATACATAATGAACACAGTAAGATTTTATTAATTACAACTAACTTTTAATTACAATTTTTCTGGGAAAATAAAAATTATAATTAACTTTTATTAATAACAATTACTTCTACCATTAAAAATCAATCAGCCAATATTTCGTGAAGAAATTTACTGATACCAATGTATAAAAGTTGACAAGTATGTGCTTAAAATGACATAAAATAAAAAGTTCCGCTCTGTTTAGCATAAATTTATACACACACACACACACACACACACACATATATATATATATATATATATATATATATATATATATATATATATACACCTAGTGAAAAAAAAAGTGGAAATCCACTTACCCACAAGATAACTTTTGAAATTTTCAAATTAGAAACTAATTTAAATCTAATTTAAATTGCCATTAAATAGAAGCTAATTATCTTTTTTATTCTGTGGACCTCAGTTAACCTTACTGGTATTAATATACCAATAATAAAGTTCATTTTATAGCATGTTAAAGACTGACTTTTTTTAATTCTTAACAGTTTTTAAATATTTTAAAACGGCCCACCTATATAGTTTTAGGTTTACAGAATGAAAAAAAATATTTATTTTCAGTTTGATATAAAATTTTAGTTTCTGATATACTTATATCAAAAATTATCTTGCTGGTAAGTAAAGTTCATTTTTTCCCAAATTCTTATGCACCCGCGCTCATCTGGAACCGTAAGCTTGTGAATTTGTCAATCAGTCAAACTTCGATAAACCGTCTTGTGAAAACCTTCCAACGTATATTTAATTTTTAAAATGCTGACTGTGCGTATTCCTAGATTATTATAGTTTAGTTCGCTATTCAAATTGTAATTGCGTGTTGGGGAATTTCCGTAGCATTTTGGTTACAAATCGCTGGAAGTTATTGTTTTCGGTTTCGTTTTTAGTGCCAAAAATTTTTTAAAAATTCGTAAAAAAATTAAACTCAAATAATTTGAAAGTACGTTTATCTATGTATTTAAATGTTTAATTTTAAAAGTCTTTATATTGACGTAAATTGACCAAACCAGAAGTGAGAATATATCTATAAATAGTGATCTACAATGCTAATAAATTTAAATAAGTGACAATTTTTTTTTAATTGTAACTTATTTACGTTATACAATCAGAAATATGTACGATATTATTACGTATTGTATACAAGCTGTAGAATGTTCTTACATATTGCGGCCATAATTCCAAAATCGGAATTGTTGGATTCATAGTTGTCGAAATTCGAACTCCAGCGCGTTTTACAATGAATATTATTAACAACTTAGTGTTTTTCTTAATTTCAGACAGTAGATCCAAAAATTTTTAAAAATGTAAAAACTGGGTTATTTAAAAAATTATTTTAAGTTAAGCGAAAATCACGTGACATCAAAAAAGCTCTTTTGGTTGTGATGTCATCGTTCTGAAGACTATTTTTGTATCTTTTAAGCGCGCATATTTTCGATGTTTTTGCAAGGTTCTTGAAATTCTAGCTATCAAAATTTATTTTTATTTAAAAGTTCATTTTATCGCAATTTAGTTTTAATTTGTCAAATTTTCTACTATTTACCAATTGACAATATTTATAATTTTTCTTTTTGGCAAAAAACCGGATTTTATGGGAGAAATAGGGAATTTCCCTGTTTCATTTATATTTTTTTCCTTTTACTTAACATGTATTAATACTTTATTAATGCTAACACAGCTCTTTTGATTTGTACACAAACAAGTCAAATTATATACATTACTTACATACACATTTTAGTTATTTTTTTATAAATAAGAGGGATGTAATATTAAAATATTAGTTTATTTTTTATAATTAATTATTAGTTTGCAAAACGTAGACCGTAGCTTCCCAAACCAAACAAAATAAATTCTGATTTTAAATATGATGAAAAGAAATTTAAAATCTTTTATGGCTTTACTAATTATTTAACATTTTTAAAGCATTCAATTTTAATTTTTAATATAATGTCAAATTAAAAAATGTATAAAATTTCTCAATTAAATTTAATTTTTTAAAGTAATATTCATCTGGAACCGTAAGCTTGTGAATTTGTCAATCAGTCAAACTTCGATAAACCGTCTTGTGAAAACCTTCCAACGTATATTTAATTTTTAAAATGCTGACTGTGCGTATTCCTAGATTATTATAGTTTAGTTCGCTATTCAAATTGTAATTGCGTGTTGGGGAATTTCCGTAGCATTTTGGTTACAAATCGCTGGAAGTTATTGTTTTCTTCGGTTTCGTCTTTTAGTGCTTTTTTTTTTTTTTTTTTTTTTAAATTCCTAACAAAATTAAACTCAAATAATTTGAAAGTACGTTTATCTATGTATTTAAATGTTTAATTTTAAATGTCTTTATAGTGACGTAAATTGATCAAACCAGAAGTGAGGACAAATCTAAAAATAGTGATCTACAATGCTAATTTAAATAAGTGACAATTTTTTTCAAAAATTGTAGCTTATTTACGTTATACAACACGTAATAATATATGCGATAGTATTACGTATTGTATACTTACTGTCTGAATGTCGGTTTTACATATTGCGGCAAAATTTAAAATAAATTAGTTTAAAATTCCATTACAGAGCGGAATTCCGATATCGGAATTGTTGGATTCATAGTTGTCGAAACTCGAACTCCAGCGCGTTTTACGATTGCTGATTTTTCCCCCCTAAGTATGGTGTTTGAGCCCTATATATGTTTATTAAGGCCCCTCCACACTATAGTCCACTGAAAGCCATTACCACCATCTGGAGGGGGTATGGCTTATCGTGGTCGATGGTGGCAGATGATAAAATAGCCTTGACGGGCGATGGCTTCGGAGGCGGTTTTTCTCCAAAGATCAAAAACAGCCAGGTGCGCAACTAAAGTACGCAGTAGACCCTATGGACGAATTCAAGCGTTCGGCTAATTTAGTGGCCCAGGGTATGGATACAACCCTTGAACCATCTTCAAGGTCACCATCAGGAAGTGGTGAACAATTGGCCATAGTGTGGAGGCTACATTAGAATTTTTGCCCTTATCCTGGCTTTTGTAGGTTTTCGTGGTTTTTAAGAGTACAAATTCTTTTCCACTTAAATTTATCCTTTCACCTTAATACAGTAAAATTCTCAAAATCATGATTTCGGAAAGATTTATGTGATACCATAAATTAAGAATTTGAGTTTTTCTAAATAGCTTATTTTCATGCAAAAATAACTCAATTAAATATTCGTGCGTTATTTTAAGAATTTTTAAATATTAGTTCTAAACGAACAAAGCTTGAAAAATTTTTAAAAAAATTATCTAATGAAGATTTAAGTCATGAAAAATTACTATGTCTTATACATTCATATCTGACCGTAGATTAGGAAATAAGCGAGATTTGAAGGGAAAACGGAAAGTTGGGTTACAAAAATGAACTGCAAATCATTAAATATGTCAACAAGTTTGAATGGAAGATTCTAGACATATTAAGGAATAATTTTGAATAAGAATCTGGAATTCAACAATTTTTTTTTTTTTTTTTTTTTTTTTTTTTTTTTTTTTTTTTTTTTTGGCCTAATTGTAGGTACGGAGTTCCCATATAAAATCAAAATATATTTATTCAAAAATTTATCCTTTCACCTTAATACAATAAAATTCGCAAAATCTTGACTTCGAAAAGATTTATGTTATACCCTACATTAAGAATTTGAGTTTTATAAGTTTTTCTAAATAGCTTATTTTCATGCAAAAATAACCCAATTAAATATTCGTGCTTTATTTTAAGAATTTTTAAATATTAGTTCTAAACGAACAAAGCTTGAAAAATTAATAAAAAATTTATCTAATGAAGAATTAAGTCACGAAAAAGTACTATGTCTTATACATTCTTATCTGACCGTAGACTGGGAAATAAGCGGGCTTTGAAGGGAAAACGAAAAGTTGGATTACAAAAATGAACCGTAAATCATTAAATATGTCAACAAATTTGAATGGAAGATTCTAGACATATTAAGGCATAATTTTGAACAAGAATCTGAAAGTCAACAATTTTTTTCCTTTTTTGCCTAATTGGAGATATGGAGTTCCCATATGTAATCAAAATATATTAAAAAATTACGATATAATCTGTAGAATGAGAAAAAACAGTAAGCGCTCCCATCACATTTAGTAGTTAAGTGCTTGAAGCACTATTGCTCTTTAATAAAAATTTGTTTTCCAGGACTGAGTCCTAACTAAACATAGCCTGTCATCATATGGTCTCAAGTCATTATCTCAATTCCCCCATCTCACTGTTCTAAAGTGCTTTAAAGTCTTTAAAAATCTTTCAGAATTTCTTTGCTGTGTCTGTTTTAAGAGCACCATAAAAAGTTTTTTTAAAATCCCTTATTTTTGGTATTCAAGGAGCTTACTTTTTTATTCTCATGCACAGTGGCCATAAAAGTACGTACTTTTGAGTTTCGGGTACGGGAAATTTCTCTTTATGACTATCCGCAACGGGTTTTTCAACTGACGAATGAAATATTTGTTTTTATCATACGTGTGCGCGTATGTGACAGTTCTTATTGTTTAATTATCGTTTAGTATATAAAAGTTTATGTATATATATATATATATATATATATATATATATATATATATATATATATATATATATATAAGTGTATATATATATATATAAGTGTAAAGGCGCAGCATTAGCAGAACTCAATTCCATGGACTAGATGACTTTTACAAACCATGAATGGCAACGCCAAAGAAGCTCGCGCGACAGCCGTTAGAGACAGACAGAATGATGTACAACAACGCGTTGGCTTTAAACTGAAATCGAAAGCGACGATGTTAATTTTTATGATGATTGTATCTAATCGTTTAATTGTTTTTGTGCTTCGATATTAAATGTTCCTGTTTTGTGAAATGTGCGTGATGTTCTTTTATCACATATATATGAGATGAGGTTTTTGCCTCATCTCAAATGGAGTTCCGAGATGGTAAGTCAGCCTGCAATCTTGGAAACGTAGATGAGTAAAACAGAAATGGAATGATTTGATCAGACTGTCATAGTTTATTCAGGCATGAACTCTGACGAAGACTGTTCACAAAACCTGTACATCGTAGTTATATAGTTGTCTGTGCCAACCAATCAGAAATTACTTACAAGTCACATGCTGATGACGTAGTTTAAGCGTCAAAATATTCTTTTAGTTACTTATGAAATCGAAAGGAATCCACCGGGGAAACAAAGACATTCGCTAAGGTTGCTAGAAAAGATAAAATCGAAACCGAAAATTAATTCAAGATAGACATAATTACGTTGGTTAATTTTTAGGATAAAAATATCAGTATACTTGTTTGTGTGTAGTGATATTTTAAAAGCTTCCCTTCTTCAAAGATTAACTAGTTATATATCATCTTTAATAGTATCAGAAATTTAAAATAAAAGAACAGAAATTTTTAATCTTAAATACCTATTTAAGTGTTTGTTGTTGTAGCCGAAAATTTTTTAATTTAGGAGGGGGGAGTGCCATAGCCTAAGGTAGCAGAATATAAAAACTGCAAAACCACCTGAAATAAAGCGAAAAAAAATAAACATGATCTGAAAATATGTATTTTGAATACTTGAATCTAGAAAATATAAATGAATACTATAAAAGTATTGGTAGGGGGGGGGTTGCTTACCGAGACAACAATGCTCGTCTTGTGTCTAACTGCAGATTTTGCTCCAGAAGTAGCTCTTAAATTGAGTGAGTATTGGGTTATAATGTTTGATTTAAATTAGGGCTTCAAACCATAATTTTTTTCTTTTCAGTTAAACTCAAAAGATATGGTTTCAGTTCCAGTTTTGTTCCGCTAAAAATAAGTTTTCGGTTCCCTTCCAAATGAATAATTTTATTTTATGTATGTTTTTATTTGTATTAAAAATATTATTCTATCATAAAAAAAAAATAAGTCATTCCATCGATTTGGAAGATTTACTTTTTTTAATAGTACATTATGTGTATTTATGCAATTAACCAGCATGTACTTTACGAGTGGTAAGCAGAGAACGGCGAACCGTGGCATTGTTATTCATTATCAAAATCGCATTTGACAAATGAACATTCAATCGAATTAAATATTCTTTCTACAAGTAGTTTCATGCGAACCTGAAACAGGAAAGTACTAGTGAACATCAAAACAGGAAATCGAGAAGCAATATAATCTAATGACATAATTATATGATTGGCGTTAAATTAAAAAATATTTATAAACGTCGAAAACATGGAGTACACATCATTATAGAACATCTAACTCCTTTATTTTAACACCACGACAACATTTCTACTGTTTGCCACCGTTGCCAAAGGGTAACAACAAATCACATAATGGTACTAGTAGACATGGTAGATTATTACATATTGCTAAGGTGGTTACAGTAACAAAATGACTGAAGGAATAACGAACCGAAATAAACCGATATTTATTTTGGGTTCAGTTCCAGTTTTCGTTTCGACAAAAAAGCGTTTTTTTATCCGGTTCGAAACCCTGACTTAAATTGGGTTTAGAACCTTATTTGTTTCCTCTGATTCGTAATGCATCCCACATACTTTGACATCTAAGATAATATGCATAAA
The DNA here is from genome assembly GCA_032207245.1 of Pardosa pseudoannulata. NCBI lineage: Eukaryota > Metazoa > Arthropoda > Arachnida > Araneae > Lycosidae > Pardosa > Pardosa pseudoannulata. The sequence goes on along the minus strand of CM063510.1, from coordinate 53,965,815 downwards.
AAAAGAGGGAGAAATATACCCATGTATTATTCTGTACTACTTGTTGGTTTATTATTGTTTAGTTTATTTTCAACGGGCTATATAAGCAGGTGCTATAAAAAATTGTGAGTAGTGCTCAAAAAAAATTTTTAATGCTGCTGACAATGCAGTCAGCTATCTTAAAGCTAAACACAACTGCAAAGCTATTATTATTTAGCACCTGAAGAGGCTTAGTCGTTGGTTCTTAATTAGTAATGATTATCACAAAATAAATGATGGATTGTAGCTCTTAAATTAAACTTTTATTCTCAAACGAATACTCAGTCACCTTCTCGAAACGAAGAGTCGAACACGTTCTCTCATTTTACACCCTCTATATTACAAACATAAAAAACAACAATTCTTAATGTGGCGGTTTTACAGCAAGTTGCCAGTTTGGGCGCAATATTGGAGGTTTTTACAAAACAAAACTCAACAGCACCACCCAAGGAACACATAAAACTTAATGAATGGTACGGACGTGAACAACATTGTCTCTGCTGGGCACTTGGAAGTGAAGAAGCAGGGCTTAGCAGAGAACCTCAAGGCTTGGTCTACCACTTCTAGAGTTACTGTTTGGAACTTTGAAGACTTCACGACCCCGAACCTAAATTATCCGCGCTAGTCGCCATTAATGAATACTGCGGATATTTGGCTGCCTCAATCGTTGAACTCAGTCTTCCGATCAACTACAATCTTCCGATAATGAGATCAACTGAGCTATATTACCGAGATATATTACTATAATTCGACTTTATAAGATGTTTTTTTAATGAAAATAGTTATAATAAGTATATTTGTCTTGAATTTACAAGTTTATATATCTGAAGATAATTACAATTACAAACAACTTGTATAAAATTAAGCAGAAACGAAAAAGCTTTGATGAGTAGGATCTTACTTTGCACAAATACACACAGTTCTTTTGCACAATTATTCGTTTGTTTAAATATTTTAACTTCTGATCGTCATCAGTACGTTAACTTGTGAAAACTTTTTCTCATCGCTTGATTTTTCCCTTGTATCTAATAATTTGATTTTCTTCACTTCAGGTAAAGCCATCAAATCAAGTTGGTGAGGATTCAAACAATAAGGATTCTTCCCCAGAAGATCAAACAGCCCAACAAGATGGAGCGACAGGAGAAGTATCAGAATTTCAATTGGAAAGAGCAAATGAAACTGCTTCATCTTCTTTAAATGGTAGGTGAAGAAAATCGTATGGAAATGTACGAAAAAATAAATAAATAAAACTTGAAATATTCATACTTCATTTGGTGAGATACATTGACGTTTGACTCTGCAAACGATTTTATGGTCTTCTGTATCAAACCCACACTCCTAGCTAGTCTTCTAGCTTTCAGAATAAGCAGAATAAGTTGGTTGATTACGTGAAGTTGTCTTTTAGTTCATGCTTTATCGATAAGCTTATTCAATATTTTAATTATTTTTCCTGTGCTGTAATATTTATATTACAGCACAGCTAAAGATACTATTTACTTTTTAAAAAAAGATATTTTTATAGAAGAAAAAAGGTGATATTTTTTAAAATTTAAAAAAAAAATTAAATTTTAATCGCTGATTACTTACGTACTCAATAAATTTGTTGGAATATTTAACTGTAAAAATATCCGCATGTCATTATTCAAATTAATAAAAGAATGGATTTTTGGATAAGAGATTGACAACAATATTGATAAAATGAGCCATACCTTTGAGTCTTTTTACTTTTTAAAATTCCTCGGTAATAAATAAACAAGGTTTAAAAATTTCACTTCTCTCTCAAAGACCTAGTTTACAGTTAACGTAAATAGTACCAGAAATTCAAAATTAAAGAAAAAAATAGTTTTTCTGATCTCAAACATTAATAAGTTTTTGTTGCAGCTTTGGGATTTGGTTGTTTTAAATTTTAGTAACATTTTCAAAAGTTATAAATTTTTTTTTGGGGGGGTGGGAAGTCAGGAGTGACTACGAACTTCCGGTGTCCTTTTTAAATTTTTCTTATGTTTAAACTTTAACCCAACAAACTTTAACAATTTTTCCCCAATTAATATGTATTTCAAGCACTCGACTAAATTTTCATGCCCTCTAAAATTTTCGTGTCCGTGCGATAATCAGGCCCTGAGCAGAGACCAAGCAACCCCCAGAAGTATTGATTGAGAACTTCGGGAACATTCTGACCATGAACATATTTTACATGACCCAGTCACCTTTAACAGAACACGGCAGATACTGTATTACAAACCTAGATTGAAGGCAGAGCGCGAAGATTTGATTTGGTTTAGAGAGACACGATCTACATTTTTGCTACACTAGGGTTAATGAAAGACCGGGACCTCTGCTTAAAGCTGATTCTTCAAAGCTCGAAGGAACCAGTGTAAAATTGTTGACACTTAAGGAGTAGTAATAATAATAATAATTAATATAATTAATAATATATAATTGTTGACACTTAAGGTGCAAATCACGTTTAAACCTTCAAAACTTGTATTATTTTATTTTATTCTTAAAGTCTCTTGATATTTCTGAATCGTTTAAAACAAACTCCATCAAAATATTCGAATTAGAACCTGTAAAACAGCACAATCTTTGTATTTGCTATCATAACTGTTAAAAACTTTAAATACATTTCACTGAAAAAAGTGTTTTTTCAATTTTCACTGTTTTTACACTGTAAGTAAAAAGCTATTGCAAATATTGATTTCAAATTTTCACAGTAAATCCATTATAGACCTAAGGAAAAACGCTACCTATTTTTTTCGTTGTTGTTTATTTCATTTAGTATTTATAGTATTGGAAATAGAATTTTTGAAAATTATTTTACATTCTCCTCGTGTAATATTTCTGATGCTTTTTAATGATTTAAACAGGGGGAGAATTATACATAATTATTGTTCACCAGAAAGCAAAAATAATGAAACTCCCTTTGTGTTGTTGTAAGACTGTGCACAATGTGTCTGAAAATTTTTGAAATAAGATCTCATATTTCATTTTATATAAAATGTTTTTATTTTCTGGAAAAAGAGTAAATTTAGCAAAACTAATTAAATAAAATTAGAGAACAAATGCTGAAAAAAATCCCATATATTTACGATAATAATTGAAAAAGATATGATACAGGGAAAAATAAGGAAAAATCTTATGTACTCTCCACACTATGGCCAATTGTTCACAACTTCCTGATGGTGACTTTGGACGATGGTTTACGGGTTGCATCCACACGCTGGGCCACTAAATGAGCCGAGCGCGTGAATTCGTCTTTGGGGTCTACAGAGCGCTTTAGTTGCAAATCTGGTTGCCTATTATCTTTGGAGAAAAACCGCCTCCGAAGCCATCGTCCGCCAAGGCTATTTTATCGTCTGCCACTACCAACCACGATAGGCCATACCTCCTCGAGACGGTGGTAATGGCTTGCAGTGGACCGTAGTGTGGATGGGGCCTTAAATCTGATCCTGACTACGTTCTAGTATTAACAAAAGATAGATAAATGTTCGTCATCACCGATTTATAATTTAATTTTATTTAAAATCATGCTCATTTACAATAATTTATGATAATAAAAAAAGTAAGGACATCAAATTTTAAGTCTTTAAAAAAAAAGAATTTAAGAAATTAAGTGTAATTTAGTAAAATGTTACCATATCAGAAACACTTATAAAAAATGCTGATTATTACCAAAAACATCTGTAAAATGGTACAGAACTTTTTTTTTTTATAGTTCATGAAAAATTAAATTATTTGCACATGGAATCCGAAACACGAAAAGTTACAGATATTTAAATTTTTCTTACTTTCTTACCGTATTTTATAACTAATGTTGAGTCAGCACACTCAACGAACTTCAAGAATGGAGCTAAGCGGTCCTTTTTAAAATGATTTAATTGAAGATACTAATATTTACAAGTATTTACAAAGGATAATTAAAAGTTAATAGCATAGATAAATTGACAGCTAGTCTTTGTGCCTCGAGACTTTGCGGAGTACGTTTTTACAGCAGAAACTCTCTCGCTCGCTCCCTCGTCTATGTGTGTGATTTATTTTAAAGTCCGTTATGTAGCCTCCACACTACGGCCAGTTGTTCACCACTTCCTGATGGTGACCTCGAACGATGGTTCACGGGTCGCATCCACACGCTTGACCACTAAATGAGCTGAGCGCATTGATTTGTCCATAGAGCATACTGCGCATCTGGCTGCCTTTGATCTTTGGAGAAAAACCGCCTCCGAAGCCATCGTCCGCCAAGGCTATTTTATCGTCTGCCGCCATCGGCCATGATAATCCAAATCCCCTCCAGACGGCGGTGATGGCTTGCAGTGGACCATAGTGTGGAGGAGCCTTTAGGAAGAGACTGCACATGGGCGGAAATGGATCACTTGACAGAGGGGTGTTGGGGTGTTCGGATGATATTCTCTGCCTTGACGCTAGTTAAAAATACTTTATTAGATTTGTTAATTCAAATATAAACTAAATCACATAGCAAAACTTGCTGTATGTGTCCGTCTCTCTCTTCATATATATATATATATATATATATATATATATATATATATATATATATATATATATATATATATATATATATATATATATATATATATACATATACACACACACATATATATATATATATATATATAGCTAAAAGATAATTTTAAGCCACCATCATTTTTAATGGCCCTGCCTTATTGGGCAATGAGAAGGGTAATTAATTTGCATTCGTGGCTCCATTGAAAAAAGCAGCTAGTTCAACTTGAAACTGTATTTTATTCAAGACTAGATAAAAGATATATTTCTCCGTCAGGAGAAGAGCACTGGATGACCATGAAAACCCTTTTTAAAAACAGAGTTGGGCCCCGCAGCGAGATGACGCGGAGAATATTCCCAAGAGAAAGAAGCTTAGTCAGCAATATTAACACATTGTGCGCCGGTACCGGGAAGTAGAGAAATTGTACCGGGAGCGGGCGTTTTGAACTTAAATTTAGTTATTCAGTTAAATCTCAATAGATCGAAAATTATTTAATTTTTGAACCAACTTTTCGTATTTTATAGTGAAATATATAAACAAATATATAAATAGAAATATATAAATAAGAACCATAAAATTTTTGTAAACACAAAATGTATTTTTTAATGGATAAGTTTATAATAGTATCGTAAATATGAAAAATCAAATAGAAATACTAGTGTATAGTTTTAATTTTTTCCCGTTCTGTGGTTCCTCATCGACTGATGTAAAAACTAGTTTTTATTTGTCTAAATTTTTCCAGAATCTATGTAGTAAACAAGAACATTCGGCTTCGTTTTCCTGTATATACCGTTATTTTTGTACCCACAAACAAACCATGTTGTTACACTAACCCGTACTAGTACGTGACCCGCGCTCAAGTATCAATCGCCAGAAAACGTACCAGTACGTGTTCCGCATGCAATGTGTTAATCGTCAGATAGGAACTTAGATCATTGGAAAAGTAAACCCTTCACAGGAACAGCTGGAAAACGTGGCGAGTAGACGGAAAATTAGCATTTATTTCAAAGTTAGCTATGGGAAATGGGTTCAAAGAATTTTAAGTCGCTAACATTCCTTTTAAATAAGATATTAGACGGCTGGGAAAATAGAAAAAACAGAATGAGAAGGGGGAATGGGAAAATTTTAGAAAGATATTATAAGTGTGATAATTTTGATGTATCATATATATATGCTGCTGTGGATCGAGTTTGTTTGTTTTCTCAATGCACTCGTATGCGATGTGGTAAATCTTTTCAATAAGTTCTTTAGGTTTGTTTAACCTCTTCTAATGTATTATGTTTGCACCGAAAGGGAGGGTTATGCAGACATAAAATACGTTTTAAGCCCAAGTTGTAGTCTCAATTCTCCAACTGCAAAGTATCCGTTCCAATCTCCTTTTAACTGTTATAAGACATCAAAATCTCTCTCTCCGGTTTTCTTTTTTTTTTTTTTTTTTTTTTTTTTTTTTTTTTTTTTTTTTTTTTTTTTTTTTTTTTAAGATTTTGCTTTTAGCTTTCATTATTTCTATGACTTTATATATGTATATATATATATATATATATATATATATATGTGTGTGTGTGTGTGTGTGTGTGTGCGTGTGTGTGTGGGTAGAGAAGATTGTAATTTTGACCAGAACACTGAATAAATGTGATTTAAACCGTCCAAAAATGGTCAGAATTGTTAAAAATAGTTTTAAAATAGTCTTAATTTTAGTATATAATATCTTTTGTTATTAGAAGTAACTTTTAATAAACAATAAAAATAGTGCAATTAAACAAAATATTACACTAACAAGTTCATGAGATTTAACATGCTTATACAGTATAATAAGAATGTTTAAATTTTAAAAATGAATCATGCACATGCAATAAGGCGATTTTACGCAGTAGAGCAAATTCTGGCTTTAGTTTCAAACAGAAGGGCAGTTTATTGTTTGTCTATTGGCTGTTGTAAGATGTTTAATTCTTTCAAATATTGTTTAATGACATCATTAATTCAGCTTAAAAATAGTTTTCCTAATTTCAAATGAATAACTTAAATTACAGGATAGCAGAAAACTATGATATATACGTGTGTGTGTGTGCGTGTGTAAAGTTATATTTATATATAGACACACACACACATATATATATATATATATTAATATATGTTTGTATGTATGTATGTATATTAATGTATGTATATATACATATATATATGTGTGTGTGTGTGTGTGTGTGTTTGTGTGTATATATATCAGAATTATTACACTTTAAATACCTAAAATTCTCCTTTTCCCCTTTTCATTCTTTCATACCTAATTTTTCAGCCACAAAATCTCAGAATTAAAAGGAATGTTCACCGACTGAAATTATTTTTACCCATAGAAAATGCTTAAAGTGGTAAAATATTTTTAATTTATGATGGTGGTGAAAATGAGATTGTATATCATTCTTATAATGCTAATGTTTCCCATCTTTGTAGTAATTCTTATACCAATTTTAAAAATGATGCTATGTTGGTTAACCTGAAAATTTAGAATTAAATAATTTGTTAGATGAGTATGGTATTTTTTTTTTTTTTCAAAAAGCTTAAATTTAAGTACGCGAGCGATTAAATTCTTCAAGTCCAAAAGATAGGACGGGAGTCACCAATGGACAGAAAACTAGCATTTATTCCAGAGTTAGTTTAGGGAGACAGGTAAAAAAAATTTCAGTCAGCGAGCACACTATAATTCTGAGACTTTGTGGCTTGAAAATTAGGTATGAAAGAATGAAAAGGGAAAATGGATAATTTTAGACAGATAATTTAGGTGTAATAATAATGATACATTACAGATATATATATATATATATGAATATATATATATATATGTGTGTGAGAATATATATGTATATACATGTATATATATATATATATGTGTGTGTGTATATTATGTATATATATTTATATATGTGTATACATATATATATATATATATACATACATACATATATATATATATATATATATATGTAATGTATCAAAAAATCCAACTTTAATATTTCCTCAAAAACCTCCTCTCTCCCATTCTAATTCCTTAAAATCTTTTTCCCAGCCTCTAAATGTCTTAATCAAAGGAGTGTCCTCGACTTAAAATTCTTTCGATACATTTCCCACAGCTTTCTGTAGAATATATGCAAATTTTCTGTCTATTCAACACGTTTTCCGGCTGTCGCCGGCAAATGGCTCCGCGTTTTCCCTGATCTTAACACTTAAATTAGCTGAGTAAGTTTTTTGTCCCTTAGGAAAATTCTTTCTGTCTTCGCTCTTGGGTGCACCTAAGATTTGCAGAGTGATTTTTGAGTCTTTCTTTTGTCTATGGTTGACTAGTAAAAATGTCCGTTTTAGCAGCTCTAAAATAAAGTTTTAATTAGACTTTTGCAGTTCTCTTCAATGTAGCCAGACTGCATCGTTCGTCGTTATTACTGTTATCTAATTAGGCTTCTCCTTGCCCAAAAGCGCGGGCAAGTAAAAATAATACGGGCTATAATGTCCAGCAGTTTTATAATATTGGATTACATATATATACACACAGACCGAGTAGTCAAAACAATATGACTATTTGAAATTTTTGCCTTCTGTTTAAATTTCTTATTTATATATATAAAAAAAAATCTTTGGGGACTTTTTAATTTTGGACATTTAAACAACAGATTTAAAGTCGCACTTCCCAGTAAAGTTTCTGGGAACTGTTCCTTTAGAGGCCCACCCAGTGACGTAACGAATATAACTGGAGCCTTGATAAATATAGTAATATATTATATATAATATACCATTTGGTGCTCCTTTGCAAGTGCACCAGTGGCATGTTAACCCCACCCCTGCTTCCCTCTTGCTAATATACGAGGACCACCCACATACAAAAAAGAAAAGAATATATATATATATATATATATATATATATATATAACCCTGTTTCAAAAATAGCTGAAAATGATTTATAACTTGAATGACAGTTAATTCTAATGGTAATAATTGTGTAATTTTTTTAAACCATCGCTCATATAATAGAGAAAATATAAAAGGATTTTTAAAACATTGCAATTTTAGTACGAGTTTTTTTTTTCCTCACAATTCGCAAAAATTTTATTTTAATATCTTACAAAATTTGCAAAAAAGTTGTACTTTTTTAAAGGGAATACAATGGTGCAAACCTAAAGATACTATTTCCATTAGAGCTATATAATTATTATTATTATTATTATTATTATTATTATTTTTTTTTTTTTTTTTTTTTTTTTTTTTTGTCTCTCTTAAGAAGAGTGGGTTTCCCTATGAACCAAGAATAAACTAAATTTTTGGCTGTAACACAGAGAAAGTATAACTTATCTCCTTTAAAATTTAAATCACTTTTGAATGGGTACAGTTATTTAAACACCTTGGAATTGTTATCAGCAATACTAATGATATAAAAATTTAAGTGAACAATAGGTTACTTAAGGCTAACAAGTGTGTCTATAGGTTGAGACTCAAGTCCAAATTTGTCAAACTTTAATTTAAAGCCAAAATTAACCCATACAAAACTTTAATTAGACCAAATGCTCTGTATGGCATTATAGAAATCTGAAAATCTGCTGGTTTTTGAGAGAAAAATACCTAGAAAGATATTGGAAGCAGTTGAAATGCCTACAGAATGCAATATAATTATGAAATCTATAATAAATTTGGGAAACTAGATATTGTCAGGGTTTTAAAGGCTAGCCGCGTTAGATGGTTAAGACACGTTTTCAGATATTAGGAAAGAAATCTGAAAATCTGTTGGTTTTTGAGAGAAAAATACGTAGAAAAATCTTGGAGCAGTTGATATGATGCCTACAGAATGCAATATAATTAGGAAATCTACAATAGATTTGGGAAACTAGATATTGTCAAGGTTTTAAAGGCTAGCCTCGTTAGATGGTTAAGACACCTTTTTAGATATTATGAAAGAAATCTGAAAATCTGCTGGTTTTTGAGAGAAAAATACGTAGAAAAATCTTGGGAGCAGTTGATATGATGCCTACAGAATGCAATATAATTATGAAATCTACAATAGATTTGGGAAACTAGATATTGTCAGGTTTTAAAGGCTAGCCGCGTTAGATGGTTAAGACACCTTTTTAGATATAATGACTCAAACCCAACTTAATTAATCCTTTTCAAAGGTTGAGGGTATAAAGAAGAGAGGAAGCCCCCCCCCCCACACACACACACCAGGTGAGTTGATTCTGTTGAGAGAGATAAGTATCTGTGAGTCAACCGATGCCAATCTATTGCTCTGATAGAGTCAGATGGAGGAGACTGATAGAAACAGCTTGTGACGGGCTGTAGTGCTGAAGAAAAAGAAGATAATGGTACAAATTAATTTTTAAAAAATTAACGACCTTATATGAGCATGGAAAGGAAATATTCTCTTATTTCTCATGTGTTAAATATACCCACAAATCCTTTTTATGCGGATGCAGCCAACGTATTGAACTAGATGTTATAATAGTACAAAATTTAAAAAAAAAAAATAAAATTGACAATTTACGGCTATTTTTGAGTTATGCTCATAGAACAAATAAATTCAATTTAACGTATACTAATGTACGTTATGCTGAAATTTTTGTTATAAAGAGTTCAGACTACAATCAAAAGAGAAAGAGCAAGATGTTTGAACAGTCATAAATACAAAATGTCTATGTTTTGCAGCTAATCATTTTTGAGTTATGCCCACACAACATTAATATACGGTATATTACAATTTTTCATTATATAGAGTTCAGATTGCAATCAAGAGAGAAGGAGCACAAATAGATGCTATCATAAAAATAAATACAAGATTTCGTACTTCTACGGTCATTTTTCCGTTAAGTTTTTCATTTAATTTACGTTATATTGAATTTTTTCTGTATATAGAATTTGGAATGCAACCAAAAGGAGAGGTGGACAACTAGACTTTATAGTAGTTCTACAGAAAAAGTTGGAGTTATGCTAGATATGTACGTACAGACGTCAAGATAAAACTAGTTCAGGGGTAGTCAAAAATGTTTCAGAAGTTTGCTTGTATGCAAATACAGATATAACATTTAAAAGTTTAAAATTCAGGCAATCATGGTCAAATAAAGATTTTCATTGAAATTTGAGCTCTGAAATTTATCGTGATCAAAATACTTCCTTTTGCTTACTTTGTACAAGAAAGTAAAACATCCAGATGTATATTATGAAATTTTAAAACGATATCTACATTATAATGAGCTTATTTCAGTTTTTATCTAAAGCTGAAAAATTATAAAAAATGGAGGGGTATTTCACAGATTAACAGACAGAAATGTTTGAAAAGGTTAAAAAAGTAAATTATAATTTTAAATACATTTGCTTCTTACACAAAGAAAGGTTGGACCCTTATAATAACTGATTTTGTGCCTTCAGTTTTATAAATTGCTTTCTCAGTCGTTTTCAAACCTTTTATTTGCCAATATATGAATGGCCCATTCCTGATTTGGAGCTCGTGTCAGAGATTGAAATACACCTTAATATAACGACGATATGTTTTTTAATTTTCACAGTATACACTTGGGCACTTTTAATAAGTTAGCCTGTAGTACTGGCTGCAAAATTATACCACCGAAATATGGGTATATTTAATTTGCACCACTATATTCCTCTTAGAAAACTACATCTTTTCTGTAAATTTTGTAAGCTATTGATATAATAATTAGGAATTATGAGGGGAAAAACTCTTAGAAATATTGTTGAAAAAAGTTTAAGAAGATTTTTATACCCCTTCTTGATATATTAGTTATGTTTCCAAAAAAATCACACAATCATTACCAGCTATTTACGATACATGTTATCGTTTTTTCTTTTTTCCTTTTTCGCTTGTGAGTGTTCTTCTAAACACACAAATTTCCGAAATTTCACTGAAAATTGTAAGCAAAAATACGTTTTTTAAACGAGCTGAGTTGGTAGACATATCTACAAGTATTTTTCTAGAAATTTAAACATTAATCAAAATTTTAATGTGGTCATAATATTTTGGCTGTCTAGTGTGTGTGTGTGTGTGTTCATATGTATAAATATATACATATGCACAAATTTTTTCCAAAATATTTGTCATTTTGTGAAGCCTAAATCTTTAAAAGATTGAGGAATACCAAAATACATATATAGATATTAGGCATGTTACCAATCCAATCGTAGATTTGCCTCTTAAAAGTATGTTTTTATCTTTAAAAGAATAAAAACAAAACTTTTAAAGATTCGAAATTTAATAGTATTAATAACAGTGTAAATAAAATAAATGATATAATTTAAAATTTTTAAATCAAATAGATAAAAATTTTTTATCAAATTTCATAAGGTAATCCAGTTTATTCCATCTATTTCAGAATTTAAAAAGTGACAAATGCCGTAAAGAGTTATACAACAAATTAAAAGTTGAAGTAAATAATAAAATGGCTAATCTTCCCAAATTACACAAAAAAATTCCTATATTTCTCATTAAAAGCCTCTATTTTCAGAAAGAATACTAATATGTGACAGATTTTACATACCTTTAAATGCTAAATCCACGAGAAATACAGCTCTGACTTCTTTTTCAACTGTTATAAACGTATAAACTTGTAACAGATATAAATAAATAAAATTGAATCAGTAAATTATTCTAGAAAATTTAATCTAAATGAATTTCTTATTCGTTTTAAACAAAAATGAGATCATGTGATTATTACACACTGTATGATTAATTCAACTGCAGCATCTAAATATTTTTTCGAATGCGAACGCATAATTTGTTTTGCCGAAGTGGCAACAACTGCAGAAAGTCATCTTAAATTTCCCTTCACGCCTTCCCGTCGCCCTTCGGACTGTTCAATTCCGAAATGCGATTTCGGGTTTTGTGCTGGCATTTGCCAGTGATGATGTAAGATCGTGGTAAGTATTGTAATATGTTATTTAAATTACATTTTTTAGTTTGGAGAATTTTTTGTGTACTTAATTGCGTGTTAGAGCTTGTAATTCACGTTATGGGCTTTCTCATTCCAAGTGTTCTAGATTACCGGGAAGTATCGAAGTGTAGTTGTTCAGCTCCATAATGGGTTAAGCCTAACTGGGTTGATAGCATTTAAAGCTCCAGCATATTTACGAAATAAATATTTTCGGACTTGTTAAACGTAGAGTTCCAACCTGGCTGATAGATCTTATATTTAAATTAGTTCTTTTTAAATTGCTATTGTTTTCGTTCACGTGATTTGCGTATTGAAATTTGGACTAATGCTATTGGTCTGCGAAAACGTGTTCGCGTGAATAGGCCATTTTAGGTACGTATAAATTTCCCATATGTGATTTCTGTATTTATTATCAATTATGCTTTTAATTTAGTACCTGAATTAATTTTCTTTAATTTTATTTTAGCACATTATAAAAATACTTTCGATCAACTCTGAGTATGCGCAATGCTTCAATACGTACGCTGCCCCCAGGTAGCAAGTACATGTTGAACTGTAGTAGTTAGAGCGTGCAAATTATATATTTAAAATGGATATAATCTTTGTAAGCAGAAATTTTTTTTCAAATTTATGTGCTGAAAAAAATTCATTTAAAAAAATTAGCTTAACTTCTCTATTTGATTTGGAATCCAGTGTTGACCGGGTTTGCATCATTCAAAACAGGGTGGCTATTTAATTCTAAATTTGCATCAGCGATTTTGAGTGACTATGAGAATTAAAAGCATATGAATATCGTTCAGTTAGCCATGTTTACTAGAACTTGATCCATCTCCAAGTAAGGATTTATAATTTCATTTTGATACCTTTAAGATAGTTTGTTTAGTAATTCTGATGTAATGCATTTTCTTGTAATGCATGTGTTAAACACATAATTTAAGCTATTGTCTTTCAATTTAAGATTTGTTTATTTCCTTTTTTATTAAAATAAACAGATTTCTAAGTGTTTTGTTAAGTCTAATTATAAATTGTTTTACTTAATTATTTAAATTTTAACAAATGCATTTTATATAATATTTATCTGAAAATAAATTTTGAATTTATTTTATGAATAGTCATGTTTCTTGGATATTTAAACTATCATTCTATGAGTATATTTTGTTGACAAATCTAATAATTGCCTTTTAACTTGCATATCGGGATTGTACATGGGTGTTTCAAAATATATATTGTAAAAAAATTTTCTTGATTGTAATAATCTAGCAGTTAATATCAAATTTACAATTTTAATTAAGAATTATTGTATTGCTTTTAGTCGATTTGAGATGTGTTGAAACGTATTATTTTCTTTTACAATGAAATGTGTTAATTTTTTCATATCTTTATGCAGTTTGTATTGGTTTAATATTTTAACATGTTTAATCTCAAAGTAAATGTATAATTAAAGTTGTCTTTAAATTCTACTTTGTGTTCTTGATCAGTTCCTAATATTGCGAGTTAAAGCTTCAATGTTAAATTCTTTTGCAATTGAATGGAACATAGATATAATTCTGTTCATCATAATACATAGGTAATAACCATTCCTAATCTACTTAAAATGCATAGTATTTACATAATTAGAATAATTATGAATACATAACTTTCAGTAGATTGTAAGTGGAGAAATAAGCTATAAAATTTAAAATCTTCCATTCAATTGTTTTATTTCTGTGTTACCAAGAACCTGCATCTTTGTCCTTGTATCCTTTATTTTTTAGCAATTTTACTTGTGCTCTCGCTTTATGGTTTGCATTATGTTTTTACATGCTTAAGCAATATAATTCTTGTAGGCCATGCCGCCAACATCCATCCTGGCAGTTACCTTAATCAAGCAACTGCACAGATATGCAGTACCAATAAAGCTTCTTCATTCCTTAATATAGATTCTTATTGTAAGTAAACTTGTGTGTATTTTTGCTGTTAGTTCTTAGGGCTTTACCAATATTTTAATATAGATTAATGAGTCACTAGTCTTTTAACAGCAAATCTGTAACTGAAAAATGAGTTCTGGTAAACATTCCTTCAGATGTAATTCAAATTTGAAAATATAATTTGGGGGAAATAAGATTCTTGATTGTATTTTAAATATACACTGATTCTACTTGTGTATTTAAGTCAACAGTTTCAGTTCTGAAAATTTACTATGTATGTGTATGGTTTAATAAACTCGGTAATATTGTGCAATTGTTTTTCTGCTTCTGATGTGTATTATCTTATTGATATTTTAAAACTATATAGAAAATATCAAATGTTTGAGTAGAAAATGTATAATCAGCCGTAAGGTATGTGAATCTTGAGCTTAACATCGTTGAAAGGGGAAGTTATGAATTCGTTTTTAATTGATCAAACCTATAAATTTTTGATAAATTGTCTTTTTGGTGGGTAGGGAGGAATATATAAATTTAGTTTTAAATTGTCGCCAGCAATACTACTCATATTCTTGAAATTTGCTAGTCCTGTGTGGTGTTTGTTCAATTGTCTTGTAATATACTCTTTAATATGAAACCTGAATTTTTAGATTGATAAATACATTTTACTGATAAACTTGATTTGTTAATAAATGCAAATTTAAACAATGTCAAATAATTCTTAATTATAGTCAATTTCCTAGTACAAATATATTTTATAGACCTCTACATACTTTATTTCAGTATTTAATAAAATATAATGGGTCATAACAATATTAAGTATAAAAATTCTGGAATTTATTTATATTAAATACTATAATGCTACCTTGTTTGTGTAGAGGAGGGAATTTTAGTATCTGGTTGGTTTTATTTATGCAATAAGTTATGTAAAATCTACTATTCCTTTTTTATAGCAATTCTAGTTCAATACTTACCAAAGATTGTACTAAATATTTTGTAAAATATTAATGTTGTAATATTGATAAATTTTAATTGTAAATTTAAAAATAATTAAATGGACTTTATTTGCTTAGGTTTAGTAGGACTTCCTTCATTATATTGGTATTTTTGATAGTAAGGAGATAGTATATAGTAGTTTTGATAGTATTAAAAGACTCATGCATGATCACATTATTACTTTAAAAAAAGCCTGATTTCCCAGTATTTTCTTCAAATGAGCAAAAGCCTTTCATAAGCTTTATATTAAAATTATTTTTCTGTTAATGTGTTCTGTTAAATTTTTTTAATTAAAGTTTTCTTATTTTTTAGGTGACAGGAATTCTAAGGTCCAAGTAGTATTCCCTGAAATGGAAGAATCAACTGGAATTGCTACCTCTACACCTTCAGAGGCTGTTACCACCACAGCCAGTGCAAATTCACTTCCTCAAGAATCTTTAAATTATCAACCTGCTCCTAGCCATGTAGAAATATATCCTAATAATCCTGGCCATATAGAAGGTATTGTATTTTATGCAAATTTTCTAGATTATTTATGTACATCTATAAAAACAGAAGTGTTTAGTACTCCTAACTTTTAAGAGTAGGATTTGATATGGATGAATAGATTTATTACAAAGATGAATGTAAAGTTTCAATATGATGTTGGAAAAATGAAGTTACTTTTCTAGAATTCCTTTGAAACAAGGATTTATGAGATATTGTCACTTACCTTAAAAATTTTTTGAATGTTAAATCGCTTTCCTTTATATATGTAAAATTATTTTTTCTTTTTACCTTACTGATGGCAATAGAATTAGACAATCAGTTTGTAGTGAAATCTGTTACCTTTCTGAAAGATTTTTGTGTAATTAAACAGTTTGTATAAAGACAATTTTAAAGTGGTGTTAATGTATGTTTTCCAAAGATTGGGTGCCTTGCTCTATTATGAATACATTTTGCCCCTGTATTTTTTCATAGAAATTTAGCATGATCAGCTGTTACTTGTATACTTCATTGACAAATATCCCAGTATGGTATGCAGAAAGTGCCCTTTTGCTTGACTAAAGTGGCTCTTTTTGATAAATGTAGCTTGAAAAAAATTAATACTAATTAATAACTTTCAATGTCTCCTCTCTTCTACCTACCCCTCATGCTGGATATACACTTGAATCAAACATTCAGGTGTCATCAGTGTGCATTTCTTTAAACTATTTTACGTCATTTTCTTTCAAATTATTGCTTCTTCAATAGTATACAATTGACTCTTGATTGGTTTCAAATTTAATTTAATTAGTATTCTCTAAGGGCGGTTTCAGCTCCAAGATTTAAACTTGAACAAGTTATAATACCAATGGACAATTACTAATTTGTAGCAATGATTGTTATCTGTTCAGATTTCTCTGCCTTTGCTTTGTGTCAATGGAATAAGTCACCAAATCAAAAGACAATTACATTAAAATTCTAATCTACGTATGTAACTGGGTGTAGCTATTTTTCTCTGAAACTGGAGAAATTCCGAAATCAAAGTTCAGTTTTATCCAATGATCTTTTGATATGCTGTTTAACTTGTTATAGTGCAAATTTATTATCTGAATGGGTTATGCTGTTATATCAGGGATTAACTGTATATCCTTTGTAAACATTTGTTATGTATAGGAATTCAAATGTCTTTATTTTGAATAATTTTCCCTTAATCATGATTATGTATTCATCCTTTAGAGGAAGTTTTCCAAATTATGTAATGTAGGGCGTAGCCAGAAATTTTCGGAGGGGGACAAGGGAGAAAGACATCTTTATTTCTGAGTGATACCTCAATTGATAAAAGGGAAAGCACTGTATTTCCGGAATATAGTGCCGGGAATACAGTGCTGTATTTCAGGCCAGCGGCCCAGTAAGACTTTTATGGTCTCAGCAGTTTTTTTTTTTTTATGAGAGAGAAACAGTCCATGTTCATGAACAGGTAGACAGCACATACACACACAAACGTGGGACATTGTCTATCTACAAAATTCTTTCAAATTTTCGGGGGGGGCAATCCCCCAAATCCCCCCTGCCTATGGCCTTGATGTAATGTATAATTTTAACAATTTATTTAGATTTGTTCTCATTAACTGTTTATATATAAGTTTAAAATTTGTTTTCTTTACCACCAGAAATGGCTGCAGGAGAAAGAACAATCCCTTTACCTGAACTAAAAACCTTGCTACGTCAACAATTAGAATATTATTTTTCTAGGTAAGGATAAATTCCGAAATATTCTAATATTTAGAATAGCTATTAATATGGTACATTGCTAAAATTTTTTCCTTTCTCTTACAGAGAAAACTTATCTACAGATGCCTACCTAAATTCACAAATGGATTCTGAAAATTTTGTCCCAATAGCAACTATTGCAAAATTCAATCAAATTAGGCGCCTTACTGAAGATCTTAATCTTGTTGTTGAAGTACTGAGAGGTAGGGTTTTTGTTTAATCAGTTTTTCCTTGCAGCATATGAATTGTTTAAAATATCTGCATGGTTATAACATTAAATAGAAGTAGTTATTAAAACTTTTTTTTCTAAAAGCTTGTAATATTTCTATATTTCAAATAAAAATTATATAAGTCCCATTTGTTATTTAAAAAAAATGTTTATTGAAACCTAAATTATATATGTTAAATATTTGTGTTGCTTTATTGTACCTAGTTTTAGATTTAAATCTCATTATTAGCATGAATGTTTAACTATTCAAAATCAGTTGTAGGCATTAAATTGTAATCAAACTATTCCTTGTGGTGTTGCGTAATTTGGTATCTTATACCAAACCTGAAGATCTGCATAAGATTATTTATTTTGCCAATCTTTTTTTAGGCAATATAAAGTGTTTAGATATATTTATAGGTATAGTTTTTGTCTAATAGCTTTCATATTAGCAAAACAACCTGTAGATAATGATTAAAATATTTTTTATTTGGCTTTGTCATTTTTGCACAGGATTCATCCTGCTAAATATAACAAATTTTTCCATCCTGAAAATTATACAATTTGATCATTCTATACCAGGGTTTCCATGGTTAAGAACTCCTTAATTTTAGCTTTCATTTTTAAGGGCCCTTAAAACTAAATTTTTGTCGAAGGTCCTTAAAAACTTTTAAATTGTAATTTGATCATAATTTCTCCATGGATGAGATCCACAGTCTCATGTGATTTCCTATCAGTTTTCTTATGTGACATATAATCTTTCATATACTTAAAAGGTTTAAAATATGAAGTCAGCTGCTCTTTCCTAATAACTAACAGTTATATAGATTTTAACCAAACGAAGCATGAAGGGGGGGGGTTGTAGATATTTCAGTTACTTATACAAGTTTAATTTTCCTTGCATTGAATGTAATAGAACAATCTAAAACTTTCTTCTTTACCAGGCAACACCGGGTATAATCGACTAGTATATATCATTTTTAAACCCTTAGAAAGTACTGTTTATAATGTTTTTATTCAAAAAATTTTTTAGTTTGATCACTCAAAAAAAAACTTTAGATGTACATTTTTCAAAATTAGGTATTGTCAAATATTTATCTTATATTAATTTTTAGGCATTTTTAAAAACTTAATTCTGAAATATTGTAGGGCATTTATTGAACATACCTTGTCTGGTTCATAATCATTAAAATATGTTCCTCAGGAGATAGGGTTTTTCCTGTTATGTCGTGTATTTCAAGTAGGTCCTTATAAAAAGTTCTTTGGTCCTTAGGAAATCCTTAATTTTTGTTCTGGAAAAAGAGTGGGAACCCTGTATACTATTGGTGAAATATGGATTTTTGATGTGCTTTTATGTGGAAATTTTAAACAGATTTTCCTCATATTTACAATCTATAGAATAAACTTCTAAATATATGGTGGAATTTTAGACTTTGATGTTATGATTTCAGTAGGCTTAAATGAATGTTTATTTAGATATAAAGTCCTTTTTATATTGCAAATATAATTCGGGCATGTCTAGTTACTGTAGTGCATGTAATCTTACTGTAGAGTAATAGACCAGGAAAGTTTGTACAGCACATCATAACTAAATCTGATGTTATGAGCTAGTAAAGTTAGCAAACTTTTATGGTATAATAGTTTAATATGTTATGACTTAAAAGTATCTTTTAACACTTTGGGAGATGATTGTTGCTTTTGGAAAACTTTTCTATTTAATTTCCTGATGATTCTTAATGATTGTATAACAAGATTTTTAATACATGCTAAAGTGCTTGACCAATTAAAATCTTATTTTATACTGGATTGGCTATTATAGAATGTTTTTATGTATTGTGTTAACTTTTTTCTAATTGCAAAATTCTGATTATTTGAAGTTACCATAAAATATTTTTGAGGTAGAAGAAAAATTAAAACAAAATGTTTGTTTCTATAGAATCGGCTGTTGTCCAAGTTGATGAAGCTGGTGAAAAAGTTCGTCCAAATCCACGGTCTGGTGTCCTTATTCTTAGAGAAATTCCTGAATCCACTCCTTTAAAAGTGTGTAAATTTTCTTAGTTTAAGCCACAGTACTTAAAAGTTCCAATCACATTCTCAAAAGCTTCTATCAAAACTAAAATTTTGTGATCTCTTTTTAGGATCTTGAAGAATTATTCAGTAGTGAAAATTGTCCAAAATTCTCAAGGTGTGAATTTGCACATAATAACAGTTGGTATGTATTATTTGATACTGATGAAGATACTCAAAAGGCTTATAGATACTTAAGGGAGGAAGCTAAGACATTCAATGGAAAACCAATCATGGTAAGTTGACTGTTAGTATTTAATATTTTATATATGTGTTATATGATAATTGTATTTAAAATATTTTAATTGTTTTCATGCTAGTATAAATATGCTTTTGTTTAAAAAAAATAAGTTTAACAATATTCTTTTAAAGGCTCGTATAAAGGCTAAGGCGATAACTTCTGCTCCTTTTACTTCCTACAAGAATGGAGTTAGTAATGTATCTGAAGCAGATTCATATAATTCACAAAATGTGAATCAGCAGCAACAGCAAAATCAAGTTCAATATACTTATACTAATGTTCCAAATGAAGGGTATAATAGTCAACAGGTATGTACTGCTTTAAAGAAAGTAATTGATAATTACATCATTTTATGCTTCATTCAGTACAAATTTGTGTTCTTCATATACTTGATACTCCAATAAAAAAAATTTTTTTTAAGTTCTGAACATTATAATGAGATTAGGACTGGATGGTATCACATCGTATCAAATTTAATATTGATATATCCCTAAATTAATATGGATACAACTCTTTTAAATAAGTAAATAGATATCATTAGTTTAGAGACTAACAATTTTAGTATATATGTGTATGAAAGATGTATAAAGCAGTGTATTAAAAAAAACTATTAGCTCATAAATCATCATTCTGATAATATTGCACTTATGCTTCTACTTCAAAGTTTTAAATTTACAAAGATAAATATTTTTAGACTTTCTGAAACAAAATGTTATTTCTGAATATATTTTATAAATTAGGCTAATAAACTAAACTTTTACCTTGAAATTTGGTCTTGTGTATATAAATCACTTGTTTTGTCAATATTAACTTTTATTTCCACAAATGTTATTTATATTTAATTTATAAAAGATTAATTTTCCTATTTTGGAAAATATATTTTATAGTGCTAGTTTTATTAGGACTTACATTATTTCATATGCTGTAGTATTTAAAGTAAAATTTAAGTTCAATAATTTAATTTTGTTCATTAAAGTATGAAATTTGCATTCAAGTTATAAGTTTCCATGACTAATTATATTTGGAGAATCAACATGGTTCTAAGTAATCCTTTTGTAACCATCTATTCACTCAAAAATAAGCCTCTAATTTTGATGGAAGATATGTGAGCTGGCAAGCAGCAAGCTATTGATTTATCAATGTCTTTTTCTATCAAGCTATCCAGAAATATCAACGTGTACATATATCATTGCCTATTGCAGTCAAGCTGTAAATATAAATCTTTGATGTATTAAAAAAAAAAAGCTAGTAACAAGTGTGGAAACAGGACAGAAATGAACTTATTTTTAATCAAACTGTCATATGAATGTATTAAGAAATACTAAAGATTTTGGCAAAAATGTAATAATCTTCAAAGGTAGATTTTCTGTTTTGTGTTTGTTCCAGTTAGTACATGGGCAAACACACAAATTGGGTGTCAAACAATTGCTGGAATGCTTCATCATCTGCTGTCAAACAACTGGGGAAATGTTGCTGAATTCTGATATGCAGAATATTCTACATGTTTTGTAGCAATTCATTGTATTGTGCATGTTGGGAAAACAGTGTTGCTGACAGATGATATATTAGAACATAATTTTAGATGTTAATGTGATACTTAAATATCAGTATTTTGATAAACAATCCAGCCTTAATTGTGATACTATGTTTTAACTTAAAAAAAAAATATTTGGTGGTTTTTTGTTCAGGTATCTAAATATTTAATTTTTATTTTCAAGGTATGTCCGCCTTTCTATCCTCCGACAATGCTCCAAACATGGGCTCCAACGACTCCAGCCTGTGTTGACTTAGGAACTGTGAGTATTGATTACTAATTTAAAATTGTAAATGAAATAATCTTATATATTTCTTTTCTCATGTTTTACGTTTTATGACATAAGTTTACTTAAATGTTCATCAAAATTTGATCTTATTTAGCATTCAAAAACATACTGCCCAGAATCCAACTTTGCAGTCTGAACTGTAGAATTTTCTCTTACCTTTATTATGCCTCCATGAGCAACAAATACTGTTAGATTAGTTTTCCTCTGTTGGTATTGGAATTTGCAGGTTCGAATCTTGGTGGTAGCAAGGATGTTTCATAGCTGTTCGTAATCGGCTTTAAACAGTAGGTCCCAGTCTTAATAGCCCTCATGTAGCAAAGCAGTAGACTAGTGCACCAAAATTTTTTCCTCTTAAATCTGAAACTGCTTTGTCTTTATGTGATTAACCCCTTCATTGATGCATATAATCCACTACCACATACGATTTCATTTATGTCTTCTATTTAGTAACTGTAAATCATTTCTAAGTTGTGCACTGCAAAAAGTAATTCTACATTCTTTTTGTTCCATATCAGGACCACAACTTCCCTTTAGACAATTATTTTTATACAGTGTAAGAAAACCTGCCAGTTCTGGATACATATAATAGTTAATTGTAGTTGTACCCTTTAATCAAAAAGGAATACAGTAGTGTCATTACAACATATAATAAAAGATTTTTTTTTGTGTGTGTAGATTATGCATGACATTAGTCATTCATATTTGCAAAACATGTAAAATTATGTTGTACCAAATTCTTGTGGTATACTGCACCTACCATGCTAGAAAATATACAAAATCAATTGAAATCGTTAAAAAGCACAATTCAGAAAAGACTGCAATGTAAATCTTGTGCCAGGATAATGCATTTTGTTTGCCTGTGTGTTTGAGCTTAAATCTGCATTCATTGAACACATTTTAATTGCTTGAACCCTTGTATATTGTATTGCTAGTTATTAAACTAGCTTTGGTGACTAGTGGGTGAGGGAGTTCTGCTCCAGTTTGAAAGTTACTCTGGGTAAAAGTTTTGTAGTCTTTGCATATTCTGGTTTTTACAACAGATAATTCAGTCTTTGCAAATTCTAGTTAGAGATTTAAAAAAATATTCATTGAAAATGGTTTGGCTTGATTCAAAATTAAATGTTTACAAATAAGTTTAATGGATGACACATTGGCTAGTCTGGTGGGGAAATTGTTTTGAAATTGTTATTAGTTTGATGCTAGTAAAAATAGGTTGTGCTTTTCTTTTTTAGTATATTTGCATTAAACTGTTAAAAGTTTGAGAAGTAAAAATGTTTTTTGTGAAAGTGGAAAAGGGAAATAAGAATTTCTAGAATACATTTTACTACTGCATATCATTATACTAGCCTAATTAAAAATTTATATTTTTCAGGTTCTTTCTGTAAATGGTCTTTCCCCTCAAGCTGCTTTCAGACCTCTTAGTAATAATGCTAATAGACATAACTATTCTTCCAGAGACAGGTATGTACTCTACAATCCATTTGTTTATGTAAGTGTTCTTATAGAGGGAGGGGGGGTCTTGAGAATTGTCATTTAAGTTTTATTAACATTTAAATCCATTACAGGAAATCAGTTTAAAAGGTAGTAATTAGCTTATGTTCTCTTTTACTTTCAAAACTTATAAAATAAATTCCTGGGGGAAGGTTTGTAGGAACAGTGTACTTGTATTAAAATTTAATAATTAAATCTAACAAAAACTTAAAATTTTAGGGTTTTGTATTTACTATCATGTTTATAGAAAGCTTAAAATTGTTACAAATGTTAAATTATGTCTTCCCTTGCCCTATCAAAAAATGTATTAATGTTAAAATTGTTCTAATAACTAGAATTAAAAGTTATTTCAACTCTTATTTAGTATTACAATATCAAACCCTGTTAATTTAACTGAGGTAGTTATTAGATGTTACTTTCCAAAGATGGGTAAGTTGGTTATGTTATAATATGAATCTGTCATGGTTAATTTTTTTTGTCATAAAGCAAAAAAAAATTTAATCATTTCCAGGCCAGTAAAGGCTTACACTCCACAGAATTATAATTTTTCACGTAGTGAACAAAGCAGGTACTTCAACAGAGGACAGTCTACGTCATATCTCCAGAGGCAGCAGTTGCACCAGCAACCTTCTTTTCACAACTTGGTTAACACAAACAGCTGTGGTTTTGATTACATGCCATACTCCAGGTCAAGAAACGTGGCAAACTTTGGGGTGGATATGAATTTTTTCACTGCTCCTAATCTCTACTACAGTAAAATACCATCTATGTATCCAACACATGCCTCTCAAGCACGGCACAATCCAGTTTTGATGCCCCGAAGCCAAGTGGGAATAGGTGCAATAAATAGCCAAGACCAAAGTTACCTAGCTGTGGGCAATAGCACTGTATTGCCATTTTCTAAAGACTCAGTGCTAAATTCATCAACTGGAATTTCTTCTAAACAAGCTGATTCTCAAGTGAAGGAAAACTGGGGTCCAAACCAAAGGTAGGCTTTGCTTAACTGTTTTTTAACTTAAGATATGTTTGATATTAATAAAAAAAATTTACTAACTATGAAGGAAAGTTCATAACATGAATTTTTTATGCATCTTCATGGAAACTTTTAGTACTATTGTCCTGGAAGTTTCTATGAAAAATGTTTTTTATACATTTCTGTTATATATGGCTTTTAAAAGTTTAACTGATCTAGTCAAAAAAGAATATGGATATTTTAAAAACTTTAATGCACATTAATGTTAAAACTTTGTTCTTTTAAGGCTAAATTTTATACTGCATTTCTCAGCATGTTAAGCAATGAATTTATTTTTGTATGTCTTTCTAAGTATTTTTCTGTAAAATGTACGTTTACTGTAGGAATTTTGTTTAGAGAGCATGAGACATTGTGCGCATTCTAACTTTGACAGGCTCTACTGCAGTTCTCATAGATATGTCAGTTTAGATTCCTTTGTGATAAATTGTTTTTCTTTGGTTTAAGTTCAATTTTCCTTGATCTGAACTGCTCATCTTGTAAATTTGTGTTAAAACCATATTGAACTCAAATCTTGTCATTTTATTTTTGACATCTCTATATTGACATTGGATTCTTACTTGCAAGTAAATGTTTCCTCATTATTATTGCTGGTATTTAATATTCTTAATTTTGTTCTTTAGTCCTTACTTACCTGTGTAACTGAGAAAATTATGTGAAAACATTTAAAATCATGCCTTAATTATTTTTTACTTAAGGTTTACTAAACTTCAGTTAAGAGAAATATAGTAAGCATTTGGGCAATTCTAACAGATCATGGTTTTTTAATTTATAAGGGCAATTGTTAAAGGCCTTTAAAAGAGAATCTTTTTTTAGGAGGGGGGGAGAGTTATGCTTTGTGTGAGAAGTTTAATTCCTCATATTCTGAACTTTGAAGTTAAATGCTGCAGACTCAACAGTAAATATATTGAGAATCCTTTTATTTAAAATTTTTTGAAGCCCTTTTATTTAAACAAGCTAGTTTCAATAAAATTTCTAAAATTTAAGTTGCACTTCCCTCCATCTCTTAAAATCAGTTCCATGTATATTATATAATACGGAAGTAGGTCTTGATGATTTAACATGACTATTGTCATATTTGGTGAACAAACATATCCACTTTTGCAAGAATGGTAAATTTGCAATTGATGTTAGAATTCTTAAAATTAATAATTGTAATAAATGTAATTCTTGTTTCAATAAATTTAACTATTGATTTGTTATTAATACTTATGTATATTTATAAACTTTTATAAAATTATGAAAATTATGTTGTAAATTTAACAGTATATGTCAATATAACCAGGTCTTTTGGGGTTGACCAAGCTTTTAGTACAGTATTAAGAATGCATTTTAGTTTAAACTCAGTATGTCACTGTTCTGTAGTGTAAAATAGTGAAAATGTAGGTAAAAAATGAATCTGATGCTGCATAGAAATAAGGATCAAAGGGTTGTACCCAATCAAGTGACATAATTGTGCTAAGCTACTTCTCAGCTGCTCTGTTAATGCTAGTTTATACTGTTGTACAAAATTTTGCAGTTAGTATGAGGTTGATTTCAAACTTATTTCATTTTTTTATGTGTTTGTTTAAATGCATTTATTTACCTATTCAGGCAACGAGGTAGTAAAAGGTGGTGGAAAGAAAATGGAACCTCCAGTACTTCTAAAACTGTAAGTAATTTCCCATTTTTATCACTTCATATTTGTTAAATTCCCTTTTCAAATAGTTGAAATTACTGATATGTTTGTAAAATAAATGCTGCAGTGGAATTGTTACTTTTCTAATCATTAATGGTAGTAAAAATTTCTGGTAAATGCTAATGATTAATTTATATTTTCCTACTTTAGTGCTCATTTTTGTATTTACTTCTTGAACATGCCATATTACTTATTATTGCTAAGCATTTGCATAATCATTTCTAAAGAAAATTCATCTATTGCCCTCAGTATTTCTTACTATTTGATACCTTTGAAACTGTAGCTTGTTACTGATGTTACTCAAAAAAGGCTTTACCATTTGTTTAGCATATTCATTTTGTTTTTTCTTCCATGCTCACTTTAAGCATTTTTATCATGCTAGAATTTGCTTGTTTGGGGAAACTGACTGCTACGTAGATATTTCAATTGCAGCAATATAGCTGTCAAATTAACTCCTAAATATTTCTCTCTCAGGCACATATAATTCGATAAGTGATGTCCTATTCTAATTTTTCAGCTATGAAAAAATCATTCTTTCATCAAAATTATTTTGAAATACTGAAAAACATACTAGTTTATCATGGTGTTTTATATCACAACTCTTAGTTCTAGAACTAAGAAATTTTTAAATGCGCTCAAGCCCTGATTTCGTGCAAGCCCTCTAATATTCTTACATATGTATGTGAAAAACCTGTTAAAACCCAACTCAATCTAACACAGTGTGTAATAAATGTATAGTAAGTTAGTATCAGAAGATTTTGATATTTTCTGAACCCTTTTTCCCTTCAAATTGTTTTTCTTGCTAATGTATGTTACTTCTTCCCAATGTCCTTGAGCATTTTCAAACAATGTCATATTTAATGTTCCCTATTGGCAATGGTTTTCAGTAAATTTGATTTTAAAATTTCTAATAGATACTGTTTTGTGTTCTGATATTTTTATGCTCTTTGTATGTTAATAAATTCTCAATTTCTCTTATTGGGGGTTTCTAAAGAAAAGCTTTCTCTGAACAAGTTATTGAAAGACCTACATAAAACCATAATATTTTGTAGATCTTGATTATAAGCTGCCATCATGGAACTATTTTTTATTGTGCATTTCTTATTGATCATGTACACGTTAGGTTTTTAAATTAATTTCTGGACAGACTTTCTCCATTAATAGGTATGTAGAGCCATTTATTCTGCTGTTTTACCATATAAGAAAATTTGGATTTTAATCCTTTTGTCTAAAAGTATTGCAAATTTTTTTCCTTTATTTAAAAATAGCCTCTAATCTGTTATTGTATTAGACATTTTTTGTTAGGGATTTAAATCTAGAATGTTCAAACTCCTTTTACTCATTTAGTTTAAAATGTTCTTATATAATTTCTGTGACAAATGTGTGGAAAAATAATTCACACTAATACTGTTCATAATATAATGTAAATATAAATACCCTCCTTAATCTTTTGGGTTTTGAGTAAAACTCAAACTAAAAACCCAGCACATTTTCTTTATCCAATTAATAACTGAAGATGTATGTGTATGTATTACTAATATACATTACATAAGGATTGAAATACGCATCCTTGATGAAACATCCATGATTTTGTTCAGATTGACTTTTTCTTTATAATTGATTAGTGACCAGTGTTTTAGTGTAATCTAATAGAAGTATAAATTGACATATTGCAGAACTCATAATGCTAAACTAGTATCAAAACAGTTGATATTATCAGTGTTTAACTATATTAAGTGATCTCAATTTCATTCTTTAAAAAAATTATATTATTTTTACTTAATTTAATCATTTATAATATTTAAAATTTGCAGTTTCCTGAGAACACTAATGGTATAAGCAACAAATCACTAAGTGAAAATGATGCTAAACCAGAATCGCCTAAGTTTGACTTGGAAACATCCTCTTTTCCTCCTTTACCTGGCTGTATGGTATGTATATTAGATTTTGTATGTATCCAGTATTTTTAATATTAAACTTGTAAACTTTTAATAAAATTATTCCCATGTATATAACTTTAATATGAACTTAAAGATGTTCTTTACCCTTTGAATAAGTTATCCATCCAAGTTCAGGCTTCTCTTCTCTACCCCTATCGCCATTAGAATTTACTATGATTAGCTTTTGTACTTTCGTTTTCTGATTTCTACAATTCATAATTCTTTTATCCTATTACTTAGAATATTTTCAACCTGACAAATTCTCTTTAACCCCCTCAATACTAGTAGATTCTATAATTGCATCATAACATCTAAGTTCAGACTGCCCAGTGTAGTTGCACACAGTTGCTAAGTTGATTTCAGAAACTACTCTATCCAGCAAATGTTCTTTTTAAATCATGTACCATAAAACATGTCAAATCCTTTGAATGTTGCGTATTGCTTTGGCCTTAGAGTACAGCAGTTTTCTGCCTCATATTTTAATATCCCAAAGTGTAGTATGCTTAGGTGAAATGCAGGCTTAAAAGAATCAAATTGATATTTATAACAAAATGTGTATATGTAATTCTCCCTTAACATAAAAAATCAGATAAATTATATGTCCCAGTTGGTGACTTTATCATTGCCATCAGTTTTGTCAGCTTCAAATTGTGCAATACTTAATAATTTTTTACCACCTTAATTAAAATCAATTGCATTTTATCTTAAATTCTTGCATAACTATATTTTGTTCAGATGATGGAATCTGGAAATGTTATAAAAGGAAAATACATGTTATCTAGGAAGCTCTGCTTCATTTGCAGTTAGCACAAAACTGTGAGGAGATTGGACCAGAATCCCCCTTTCCAAAAACATCACTGAGATCTGTGAATCTTAAATATCAAAATTTATAAATATAAATTTTTGAACCTAGAAATAAACTCATAATTTATGTTAAGTGGCTAGTTGGACTTGAATGTCATTGTTTAATTCTTCAGCATCGATGATTCTTTTTTGATAGGAAAACAAAGAACTTGGGGGAAAAACATTTTTAAGTGATTGGAAATAAGATAAGATAATATAATTACTATCGAAGATTAAAATCTAGCAAATTTAACACACACATATTAAAAGCATACAAATATCTTGTGAAATTAGTAAACAGGTGTCAAATCTGAAAAGTGAAATTCATCTATGAAATTTAAAAAAAAATGAGGTAATTAAAAGCTTAATTTAGAAGGTGAATGAAAGCATTTGGTGTAATGTTAAGCTATTGAATAACACTAATTGTTTGTGGAAGGGTGGATTTTCTCAAACTCATACCCTAAGAAATTTCTATTTTAAAAGCATAGAAAAGAATAAACTTTATGAATGTATATGAAATATAACAGATCTGGTATAGCCACCTCTTGGAGCATTTTTGCTGCTAGCAATTAAAAATTCGTTAATATAAAAAGGAAATCAAATTTATACACTCGGAAAATATTACTCCAAAGTGCCCCAAGACACATTGCAAATCAGGTTTGCTACACTGAAATTGAAGTAGAGCATAAAAATAGGAAAAGATGACGATAATATCTGTACTGCATTTTGAAGTAAAAGGTATAAGTTTAGATGTTGTAATTAATTTTGTATGTAACATTATAATAATGGTATGTGGTAAACAATTTTATTCCATTAAAATCCCAAGACACAAATTTAATGTTACCAATAAAATTTCATAGGTAGCTTTATTCGTGGTTTTCGCGCACCTGGAAAGTGATTTTTCAAGTAAAATGAGTAAAAGTTGTGGATCTGCTAAACTACAGATTTAAAATAAAAAATGCATTGAATTGTTTAATTCTATTTTTACTTGTCATTTGGCTGAAGTTACTGAGTTTGGTATTTATGTATTATCCTATTGACCCTATTGCCAAGTAAAATTTGTTCACCAAGGAAAGCTTAATGGGTGGGTAAATGTATATTCTAGTTTTTTCTTAAATTGTAGATTAAAATTTTATTAATATAATTATTTTTAAATAAAAATTGGTTAAGATTTTTGTACAAAATATAAGTCTAGGGATATTGTATATAAATATTATAGGGTTATATATAGCTATTATTGGTCACCTGGATAATACCAAAATACCCTGAATTCAAATTGGAAACATTTTGATTGAAAAGTTGCTCTATGATTAAACTTAAGTATGTAGATACAATTTTTTTATGTATGTGAGTTTATTAATACTTATAAAGTAAGTTTATAGTTTTTTATGATAAAATTCCTGTAATTTCTCTAAAAGCATATATTTTATTTGTATGTACATCAGAAGTTTTATTCATATATATTTTAACGAAAGCTTTTTAAAGTCATGAAAAATGATGTGCTAAATCAGGGAAGGTCATGAAAAGTCATGGATTTGAAAAATTTTATTTTGGCAGATACCCTGTTTATTGCTACAGAAGTGGTCTTTGCACTTTTTTGCCAAGTTAAGAATTTGAATTAATGTCAAGTTTTAAGTTGTATAGTATAGGACTCTACCAGGCAGTATATTGGTGACATTTTTCTGAATAGCATGTTTTCTGGAGAATTTAAGTTTTAGAGCTTATTGAAGTACATCAGGTTAAATGTGTTCTTGACCTTTGGTTTTAAAATGGAGTAAAAGAGATAAATACAATTCACATTTATAAAAGATGCTATAACATAACGTAAATTGAAGGAAATGAAATACAGCTATCCCTTTCTCAGATTATCATACATTAAAAAGAAACAGCATCCTATACATCAAGAACATGATTTCATTTTTCTGCAAGATCAGATCTTTGCTTGCCAAGTGATTAAAAAATACTTGTCACAAATAATTTCTGGTTTGTGATTTGGAAAATCAAGGCAACACAAGTATTCAGGTATGATTGTGTTCTGTAGGTACCCTGTAATTCTGGTTTCAAATATCCTTCTGGTTTTGGAAATACCTTTCTGTGAAAATATATCAAATTTTTGTTGTGTTTCATGTTTCAGCTATAGAGCAAATATTCTACTACAGTTATCATTTCTAGTCATGTGGAGGGGGGGGGGTAAAAGAAAAGAGGTGATTTGCTGAACTGTCTTTGACATTTAGGTGTTCATTTGTGTTAGTGCAGTGTTGTGATGATGTATTCTCATGACGTGAGGGTGTTTGTGTGTCTGGTTATAATTTTAATCTATCACTTATTGTACCAGAATACAGATTTATCATAAATAAAATGTATTTGATTCTTATGTTTTAAAAATTCAATCTAAGAAGCTTAATTTGTTTAACATCTAATAGTGAGATTCTCTAAAAGAGGTTTGATAATTGTTTTCATTTTAATTAAAATTAAGTCACTGCTATAATTTTCAAACAATACTTTATATTTAATATTAGTAATATGCAATTTGTTATATGTAACTTTTTTAGTTTTGTGGTTTTGATTACAAATGATATAGATTTCATGGTTTTTTTTTTTTACTTTGAGGCACAATCACCCGTGGAATTTAAGATTCAGTTCTTGCAACTATGTCTTTGGATTTTTTATTCATATTACAATTATTGTATGGCAAAAAAATTAATCTCATTTAGTCCAAATGAATTGACATTTAGGATGGTTTTTAATTTATCTCATTTAATTATGGTTCTACAAAGATAAAACATAAAAATCTCAGGAATTTATATATTTTTTTTCATTAAGCAATACCTGTTTTGATGCTAATTTATGATTTTGTCATAAGCAACTAAATCAAGCAATCATTTGCTCATAAAAATAAGTTTAGACTAAAAGAATTAACATTTCGAGCAGGTTTCAATAAGATGCTATTAATTTTAATCCTACACAAAACTACAGAGGTACTTGCTGAAATTAATTTTTATTAAATTTTCGATCCATCTTAAAAAAAATATCCAAAATTTCACTTTTTTTTTTTTTTTTTTTTTTCCCCTCTGTCATGAAAAGGCCAATCACCTTGTCAAGATTAAGATTTTTAATATTACAAAAGTAGTTTTAATAGCTTAAAGGATATTATCCTTTCTTTTTATGGCAAGGTTATTTTTCTCTTTCCATTGAAAAATATCTTTTTAAAAAATTCATCACTTTCATTGAACCATTCATATCAATATAGACTGAGTGACAAGTTGCAACTGTAACATATCTTGTATGTGGTAAAGACATGCCTGTGATTTATGAGATTTTGAGTACTCTAATTGGGGAGGGAGAGATGGGGACAAAATTGTGCCTGTATATACATAATATTGTATTTGTATAGATAAAAAAAATTAATCTTACCCTTATTAAAGACAGTCTGATAGGTCAACATTTGACATTTCCTAGAAATATTGTGATTACAATGTATAAATTTATCAGTGTACATTTTTTTCCCTGTATTTAGTGAGCATCATACAAGAGCATTTAGATCTTAAAATTATGTTTGGGGCTAATTTTCAACTAATTTTACGGTTGTATGCCAAGTTGTATTTATTCTGCAGTAGTCCACTCATTTGGTTGGCTATAAATAGTATATTTAAATAGTGGATGTTAAAATTGTTTTCACTTACAGGAACCAGACAGTATAGACATAGATGTGTATCAAAGTAGATTGTCTGATATTGTAAAAGGAACTGTAAAACCAACGACCAGAGATACAAAAACTCAAACTGAATCTGCCACTAAAGATAGCTCTACTATTACTGTTAAAGAAGCAGTTGTACCTTCAGATGGTGCCTTTACTCCACCAATGTCTCCAGATTTGTAAGTTATGCTTTTGATGTTATCCTGTATATATTAGTTTTTAATAGTGGTATATGCTTTAGGACTTAGCATTTGTTATTGTCTATTCTTTGCTGAATTTCCTTATAAAAATTTAGTAGACAAAATATTCATTAGAGTTGCATTCCTCAAAGCTAAAATATATTTTTTTCCTCTCCCTCTAAATTTTTATTTCGCTAGTATGTAAATTTTATAGGAATGGCATATCTTATTGCTGTGAAAAATGAAATTTTGGTTGTCATATCCTCTAGTTAAAATATTTCAATGGGGACCTAATTTACTTTTCAGTGTTTATTAGGATTTAAATGTCTTGTAATGAAAATAAACACATCTAATATAAAGAATGTATCCGTACTTGTACTAGTTTTAATATGTAGTATATTAAGCTTCTTGAATTGATTTCTCTTGACTGATTTACTTTTTTAGGCTGAAGGAAACTGTTTCTTCAACTGAGCCGTTAAATGTTGACAGTTGTCAAGAACGTAATGATTGGGAAGAATTTGTAGAAACAACAAATGACAGTTCTCTTTGCAACACCAGTATTAATGCTATCAGTGTTGTGCCTGAAGTCCCTACAGCATTCAGCTCAGGCAGTTCACCTGCATTTCACACAGTATCAACAAACTCTGTAATGAATGGTTCTGTCTCTACTTCTGAAACTGTAACAAGCACATCAGTTGTATCAGAACCTGAAATAGCTACAAATGTTCCTAGTGAAGTTGTTGAAAGCAAACAGACAGCAGTAACAAAGCTGCCAAAGGCTAAACAGTTGGACTCATTGCCGAAAAATAGGCCATGTGATTTGCCGTCACCAAAGAATAAAACTCCAGATGCATCATCATCAAAGAACAAATTTGATGCATTCAAAGATAGACCTGCTAATGCCCCTAAACATAGAACATCTTTTTCTAATAGTAAAAATAATAATAATAATAATGAAAGTTCCTCTAAAGAAAGGGTAAATGATACACCAGCTAATTCAAAGACTGAACATGTTTCAAAGAGCTCTGATGCCTTCCCTGCCAAAGAAAAACCAAATCAAGGACATACTAAAAGCAGGGTTTTAGATTCTTGTTCTAATAAGACAAAAACTGTAGATAGTGAATTATCATTGCTCTCTGTAAATGGTCATGTTGATAGTGAGTCTACTGCAAGTAGTGAAGTAAGTATTAAATTGCCCCTTATATTTTTGCCTAAATTTTTTCATTAAATTAACAGTAAAGCCTTTTATTTATAAATGAAGTAGGCTGAAATTTTGTCTAGGTGTAATAGCTTTATTTCTCGATCTTGAAAATGCTACTTTAAATAGTATGATTTACTTCTGTAAAGTACATACACATTTGAAAAAAAAATTGTTTCGTGGAATTTTATAGAAATAACAAGATAAAAATTCATTAATCAGTAGAAAATAATACAGTTTAATAAAATATTAAATTATATAATTGTTATCTAAAACAAGGATTTAAAATTTAATTACTTCTAAGCCAAGGTACAAAATTATGTGTATTATAAAACAATGCAAGCTAAACTATAAATTAGCTTTATTTGTAATAAAAATATTAATGTTCTACTCCTTTTTATGACAGTACCGGGTGACCGAGCTCTGCTCGGAGAAAACAGGTATCGAAGCCAACTCGAAAATTTAAATTTTCAATTGTGATTTATCAAAACAATACATGCCATAAGAAAATTTGTGAAAAGATAACCGGTTAAAGTGCACCATTGTAAACTATTCTAAACAAAGTTGTTTGGAAAGGGAACTATTCTATACAAAGGTAAAGTTTGAAAAGTCATAGAAAATAAAATGTAATTGATAACAAAAAATTATACAATTAAAGAAATGGTACAAAGTGAGCAGTGTAAAGATTGAAGTGCGTTGAATGGAGAAGCATTCTGACAATGACGGAATCTTCTAGTTGTCCATTTGCGGGTATAATTGAGTTGATCACTTGTTGTTCCAAAATGCCGGCTCCTTGAAGCCTTTCATGTAGAGGTGCGTTCTGCATGTTGAAAATGTAGCTTAAAATGTGATGAATGTTGAAATGTCGAACTTTGTTGACGGTGATTTGAAATCGAAATCAGTTCCTTAACACGTTCGCTTAACACGTCACGGCGCACTGGCGCGTGAGAGCGGCACCTCCTGGTATGCCGACGACGCACTAACGCGGCGACGGACTTTGATAAGTTATATGCTCTGTTTTTAGTGTGGCTTTGGAAAATTGAACGGCAGGGTTGTTTCGGCACGTTCATGAAGCATTATTTTTTTGTGGTTGGTTTTCAAAATTTTTGTTTGCATTATTTTTTTTTTTACTATATCGTTTATGTGTTATATATACTTTGGTACATTAATTTAATATTTAGAGTTGATAGAAAATAAAAATGGAAACCGATATCAAGGAATAAAGACAAATCAATAAAGACTTTTATTATTTCTATTATTAATTCGTCAGAACTACAGCCAATCGATTCCTCGTGATCGAAAACCCCCGGGTACCAATTTTCACTTGGTTTGGATGCATGAGAAAAAAGTTTGCCCGCACCGGGGTCCGAACCCGGCCCTATCTGTAGCGCCGAACTACGTGACCTTAGCGCGTCAAAACCGATGCCAATCGATTCCTCGTAACCAAAAACCCCAGATCCCCAAGTTTACTACAGTTTATTAATTCTGGGGCGATTTTCGACTTGACAACCATTCCTCGTATTATAGTATAGGATTAAGGGATTTATAAGTAAAAACATGTTTGACTGTAACTTCCTGTGCTAATTCTAACATTTAGATTGCACTTCCACATATGGGGGGGGGAGCTGATGGTACTGTTGTAGTCAATAATTGGAGAGTTTGGTTCATGTACTTGGCATTCCCATTTTCAGTGGAGAAAAGAAGGGACTTTCCACTAATCAAGTGCAGAAATCTGATAATGCAGTTTTTATAAAAAGGATCATATTTTGCTAGTAATTAATGTTCAGATAGGAAGGATATCTAATTTTTACTTCTCAGCCAGTAAAGTTTTCTTTCCGAGTTGGTTAACTGTTTTCCACAAAAGCTAGTGTTCTCTAAGTATAATAATTATGGTGCACCCCATACTTGTTCGTAATGCCGAGACTGCTTTTATGATCTAGTGAAGTAAATTTAATTTCTAGTGTTTTCAAATTATGTAGTTTCAGCAGAATTTTTTTAAGCTAATGTTATAGAAATACCAAACAGATTATGTAGAAGTCAATACTTTTATAGTTCTGCATATGACTGATTTCTTAAATTTCCTGATTTAAATATTTCTAATAAATAAATTGACTAATCTAAGGTATTCAAATAAATCGGCCCTGATGTCATAGCAAGAAGGTATTTAAAATTATATTTCTTGATTTTTTTCCTAATTATCCTTTTAGTGTACTCATTGCATTACAGTACAAAATTTTACATCTTTAGTTAAACGTTATTCTTGAATTTTGATAAGTTTTACAATAATTCACCTGAATTAGCCATATCCCATCTTTGTACCTAGTAACTTCTAGATAAAATTTTAGTGTTTTCATGAATATTTACCCTAGTTCAGTCATTCACATTTTTATGAAAATGCTTTCTCTCCTAAAAATTGGTTAGTTTTCTACAAGGAATTTTTTAAAAACATTCCTCTTTGTAATTAAATGAGGATGGCACTGCTGTTCAATACAAGTAGTGTAGCAAAAAAGTGGCCGTCATACATTGTTTTTTAATATTTGTAATCCAAAAGTAGCTAATTTTTTTAAAGGAAGTGCCAGCCTTATAATTTCAATAGTTCTATAAAGCAGATGTGTTTGAATGTATAAAATTTGCTCTAAGGGGGCCTTGCAATCTACACATCACCAGCTGAGCTTAATTTCCAGCTAATTGTTTTAATTTGTCTGTTGAAAATTGTCTTTTTGTTTAAGTTAACAACTAAACCAATTGCCAACTCAGTGCCAACAAACTAAGTGGGGAGAGTGCCAAGGAAATGTTTGTAATACAAATTCATGTAACTGCACCAATACAATATCTGGTATAAGGTTGTGTAATGTGGTAGAGAATGTTGTATGATTTGATTTAAATTTTATTGAAGAGTATCACTTAAGATATTGAAGTGAAATCAATAAAACAATATTAGTTAATTTTGTAATATTTTAGTTTCTATTGTTGAATTAGCATGTAAATGACTGTGCTCACATTGTTGGCATTATTAGTGGCCAACATATGGTATTAGATCTGTTGGCAGATATTAACAAATAAAATTTAGGAAGGAGGCATAAAAATGAATACTGATCTTACTAAAAATTAGTGTATTAGAATGAATATCCATTTTGTAGACAAATAGCCACTTAAAAGCAAGCAAGAATTTAAACAGTACAAAAGTTTTATGTACTTAATGTTAAATGTTTATAATAAGAAATTTGTGTGGTATCAAATGTTCAAAGCAATATATCTGAAATCTTTTCTTTTGTGAAATTCGTTTAAAAATCAGTATAATACTTGAAAATTTATATTTCCTTTATCATCTGTTAATATTAAGAGCTTATGGTGGTCATACATCCACTGGTTCTTGCAGGTGATCATCTGCAATACTCCCACTAAATTATACTTAAAATTTTTTGATTGTAATATTAATTTAATTGTCTAATGTAATTTCTCTTTATTTGTCAATGTTCAAATAAACTGACAGTGTTTGGGGGAATTACAGCTTTTTTGCTTATTTTTGATTTTACTTTATAATGAAATTGTAAATTTTTTGTAACCTCCAAAAAAAGCTTTTTTATTTAATGTTTATTGTTGTATTTAAAATGTATCAAAATAGTTGTTTCTCAGAAATTTGTCATAGGTGTATCCAACTGTTAAACAACTAAAATGACTAAACCTTTGTTTTTTATTACTCTATACATATATTTTATAGTGATACTTCTGCCCTATGTGCAGCATGTAATCATTTATAGTTTCCAATGATATCCTAATAAGATATTTAACACCAGTTTAAATTTTGTCTGCATAAAATATTCATGGCTAAACAAATAGGCACGTTGAAAAAGGGCGGCCAAAACTTAGATGGTTGAACTCAGTTGAGACTTTGAAAATTGAGAATCAATGGCCAAAGATAGGGACTGCCTTATATCAAAATTCTGGAGATGACTAGGGTCCATCCAGTTCTATCATGCCATTGAAGAAGTTGTTTAAATATGGTTATTGTCTTTGATGGAAACTAAATTTGTATATACAATTCAGAATGCACCTAGTATAATCCAATGGTAAATTCTACAAAAAGTTTATAAATTCCTTCCCACACCCTTTAAACACATTCGCTCTTTTCTACATATTTTAGCAAAAAGAGTGACCTGGCATAAAACTTTTTTTTTTTCCGTAAATTTAGTAGTATTTTGCTTCAGATCAGGAAGTTTTTAGTTTTATTTTTATTATCTGTTGCAAGTTAATCTACTAGTTTTGCTTTAATGGTAGAAATAAAATTGTTCATATTTTCTTTTTCTAGGATGAAAAACCCTTTAGAAAATTAACTTATTCTGAAGTGGCAATGCGTGCCAAAGACAAAGTTGAAAAAATTGCACAAGAGCTAAAGGAAAAAGAAAGGCAGGAAGCTATGGTTCGACAGCATAGGCAGCAAGAAATAGTTGCCCAGAACAAACAAGCAGCTACACGTATGCATTGTTTTTTTTTTTTTTTTTTTCCACTTATTGAATGCATTATGACATGTAATGTCTTCTTCTGAGATATCCTATTTTTAAAATTGTATTAAGGCAATGCTCCTTATTTATAACCAATAGTCCTTCCAGACAATCTTAGTGCAGGAAGTCTGATTTGTGTCTTGAGTACTTTGTTTACTTTGCTTTAATAAAGATTTTAAATAATTTTTGCTTCAGACTAGTAAGCACTAGTGACAAATTGGTACCTGTCAGGTATTTGAAAAAAATATATATATAAATAAAAATAAGAATTGATTTTAAATCAATATATCATTTTTCTATTTCTATTATAAAAAATTCTGACAGTTGGAAAATGTCTGGATTTTGGTTTCCAAATTTGGAGTTTGCTAATATTCATATTTAATACTTAGTGATAAACTTATGTGTATCTTTGCTTAAATGGTACCTTAACTGTAAATTTCTTGCATTGATGTTCATTGTATGCCTGTTTTTATCGTAAGCTGATAGTTAACTCTTGCAGGTGGACCTTTTAGAGAATTTCCAAGGGGACGTATGGTAGAATCATCTCGTCCTGGTTCTAAAGAGTGGAGAGAACGAAGAAAACCTGCCCGGACCATATCTCTTCCTACTGCTGGACAATGAGACTACTATTTAACCCCTGGATGTCTCTGGGGTTCTTCATTATGCAACATAATTGTGATTTGGTTTGTCAACTTCTAAATAAACTTATTGCCTCACAAGTGAATTACATAGCTTGCTATTTAACTTCCTGTGGGATTATTTGCTTGCACAGCTGTTGGTCCATGTTTCATGTAGTTGGAATTGATGACCACCTCTTCACTGGGTTTTCGACATCGGCATTGAGAAGGTTATCAAGGTGCTACTGTCAGTATGTCAGCAAAGCCCAACAGTGTGTCAATGCAAATGTACATATGGCTTGGGAGAAATTATTTTCCTTATCAGGTGCCTCCATGTAAGATACTTGATGAGATTATTATAGCATGGACACAAGCTCAGGAGTGTGTTGCATTCACTATGCTTGTGATGCAATATATAACAAACATTGGATAAAAACAAAATATACTTGTCAGCCCTAAGTTATTGCAGGAGCTTCCATTATGTAAGTGGTGCTGAACGAAAAGTTGAAAGCACTGCTTAAAAAATAAAAAGGAAAAAAAAGCTGTATACCAATGTTTGACACAGAATTTAATTGGTATATTAATTTTGGCACATATCTCTATCTGATGTTGAGTTTTGTTACTGTAACCATTATAAAATTAATGTGACTACTATATATCGGCAAATATAGCAGTGTATACATGGTATTAAAGGCATTCAGTATGCTGGATTCAACTTGCGGCTATTACATAATATATGTCGCATGCTTACATTTGTGTTATAATTTCTAGTCTAAATTTATTATGCATTTGTTGCATCGGCATATTGTGAAATCAAAAAATGGAAGCCAAAATAATGAAGACTTTACAATGTAAATTTGTTATTGTTTGCGTATATCTGTGTCGGACTTCTCATTATTTTCCCCTCCCCTTAGGGTTTTAGAGACCCTTATGTGATACTATATGCCTTAATTCAGTGTGGGGATACTCTTTTGTGAAAATTATATATTGAAAATATCTACAGATACACACATCTAAATCTTCACACTTGTATGATAAAAAGTTCTAGGTTGTGGCTTATTTCTTCTCTTTTTGTTTATCTTTTTTAAGTTAATATTAGTTTCTTTATTTTTCTTTCTCCTCCACAGCTTAGAGCTATAAAAACTAGATCTAACATTGCAAATAAAACTAGACTTCATCATTTAGGTTAACCATCATTATTTTTTTTTTCCCCTCTTTTGAGTACATTTAAGCTTTATTTAAACTCCGGCAGCGTGGAGGGTCCACATGAACTTTTTTTTTTTCTTTCCCTGCTGGGGAGCAATTTATTTTCCTTAACTTGTACTTACAAAGATAAATCATATGACATTTGAAGTGTAATTTGCGTGTGTATGTGAAATTATATTAAAATGCTTGTTGATAAGAATGGGAGTAACAATGAATGGTGATGTGCATGGTAAACTTATTGCTATTGTACTGATCATATGCTGTGTGTAATCATACAGTATGTACATATTGACTCTAGAAAAGCAGATTTCCAACCAACAAGAAAATAGATACTAGCTTATATCTCCTGCACTGCAGAGATATAGTCTGAGAACACAGATGATAGTTGAAGCAAATGAACTTAGCTGCTCCCTTTATAATGAGGAGATAACCTGCATGATTTCGAAACAATAGTTATGCAGTGCTTTTTCTAACCTTTTGTGGAAAACAAAATCTGTAGTGCAGGGCAAATTCGATTATTTTTTTACTTAAAAATAAATTGGTCTGTTTCTACAGTTAAAAAAAATAATCTAACCTCAGTTTAAAGTGTGCATCTAGATCAATACCAAAGAAACATGCATTTCCTTGGAGTGCTAGGTCAAATGTTTTTGTATTGAAGTGCTTGGTTTGGAACACAGGAGACTTGCTGCAATATCTGGAAATCATTGCTTCATGTCAAATCACTGCTTATGGTGTTGCACAACTCAAATCTGCTTGCATTTCCTTAGCATGGACTGACAGATCATCTTGCTTTGTGAACATTTCATAACTATAACTGTATCATAAGCCTCAGTTTTATTTTCTAAACTGGAAGTTATCTCGACTTCTGTTGCAAATTTAATTGAAATATTTTGATATATTTTGAGGAATATTAACTATGAAGCCATGTCATACCAGAAATCGGTGTAACTTCTGTGCAGCATGAACATAGGTTTCATGAATCATCTGCTTCAATTCGTATGCCATGTGGAGAGTTGTCCGTTTCAATCCGATGGCTATATGTTGGTGTATTGTTTGTCCTGATTTGAGAAAGAGTAAAAACAATTCTAAGAAATTTTTGTAGTTTTTTATATTTCCACAAGCACCACTTTAATTTGAAATAGTTGACTTGGCCAGTTTAAAGCAGTATCTTTTGGATTTCTTTTTTTGTGTGGATTTTTTTTTCCTCTAAACCTGTTGAGAGTTCAGTTTAAATTATTTTGTATAAAGGAAAAAATATCTTATATAAAAAAAACGAGTATTGTGTAAAGTTGTTGGTTAATTCTTGAAGGGAAAAAAAGCTTTGTGAATATTTAACAAATGTGTATTAAAACTTGTGCATTCTGCATCTCTGCTCAGTGAATTTAACAAGCTGGGACCTACTACTGTGTATTTCAAATGCAGATTGTTAATTTTTCAAAGAAAGTAGACTTGATGCAAAATTCTAACTTGCTGCCATAATTCTAAACAAAAAGTCTGGACTTCCCTTTGTTTCAGCTATGACGTATCAGCTGTGATAGTTGTGATCATGTGTTAGATGTATTTTATTTTTTAAGATGAAAACACATTTGCAAAAAATGAAGTTACTTCCTTTTTAAGTCCTTTTTAAAGAAGTCAATCACAGCATTGTTTATTTTTAATTGGTTTGTTTGATATATTTTTCCTAGCACTTTTTGTTATGTACCATTTGAAATATAAAATTTTATTAACATATTATTTAATCAAGAATAAAATTTTCAAAATTGTTTCTTTATCTCTTGAAAACTTGATTGTGAAATGACCTGCTATGTTTTCATAAACTGAGAAACTTTGTTAAACAATAGCAGACTGAAATATTTGTTCAAATATAACAATAGTTTTGAAATTGCATTGGTATATTTCTAATTTGTGTAACTCATTTTCTGTATTTTATAACACAATCTTGAAAGATTAAGGCAACTTTATACTTTACAGATACATTGTACTTATGCATATCTTAAAAAGTGTGTTGGAAATTGCACATATCTCAAGAAATTCAAAGTGTCTGTAAAATACAAGTGGTACTCCAGATTAAGAGTTTTAACAGCCTATGATATTTTGAGGGTTGGAATCTTGAAATACAATTTGTCATGAACTGAAATTTGAGTTACAAATAAACTTCAGTATCTAAAATTCAGTGAAGTGGGGGGAGGGAGATACATTAAAGGGTGGCTATAAACTTGAAAACATCTTATAAAACCAGATTTTTTTTTTCTCTTCTTTCCCACAAGAGAGGGAAATGATTTGATATAAAAGTAATGACATAAAATTAAGGCGTGAAACTCCAGATATTATGCAGTTCTTAAACAGAAGTAACATCTTAAAAATTTAATACTTGTCTCCACATTTATAAAAATTGTTTCTTCAAAGAGGTTATTTTAATTGTTGTACAAGTGATACCATATCGGTGAATGGTAATTTAATTGATCCTATGGAAACATTTGATGCAAGTTTTTAGTTAAAAAGAAATTAAATCTGTTTGAACATGGCATCTAGTGGTCAAATAATTTAATATTCTAAGTAATTCACAATATCTCACTCATCAATTTCCTATGTTATCCTCATTTCATGCTCATCATTTTCAAAACTAAACTTTTTGTTAAAATTACAGTCCTAAAAAAAAAAAGAGAGATTAACATACCTGCTAACTTAAAAATTATCATTAAAATGTATAGTTTTGAGTTCAATATTTTGGACATATTGATAGTCTAAAAAAAAATTTGTGGATATTGTAGTAATTTGTAAAAATTTTAATTCTTTGGTTTAAAATTGAATGGGCTCAAACAGATGTGTAAATATCCGTCTGTAGTTTAATTATAAATTTGGTTTGGCTCTAGTGATTTTCCAATACAGCATTGCATAGATTTGGTATTTATGCTAAGTTTAATGTAGGTTTTTTTTAAATACGAATGAAAATAATCTTATTTATTAAAACTTCAGAAAACATTATCAAATTCAATATTGGTGATATCTTTATGCTCTTATGTGATGTAATCAATTTGAAAAATTTAATTTAAATTTGTTTTATCACACATAATGAATACATGAAGATTTTTAAAATTTTCAGGGATATGAAAACATGCAAATTACTATCAATTACAATTGTACAACTAGATGTTAACCATTTTTTCAACTAAAAAGTTATATACTTACAGTAAGTTTAATATTTCCTTAAGTTTTATTAATTTTAGGAGTTCATTGTACCCTTAAAATGTTTACATAATTTACACAAAAATGGTCTGTCATTTTTCAGTTGTAACAGATGGGGGGGGGGGATTTTGTTCTTGAATGTGATACTGTATTTTAAATTTGGGTTTAGTACTTATCAAATGTTTTAGCCTAGAATATTTATAGTTGTTACTTAGCACCCTAATGTAGAAAAGCCTGCACCAGATCCAAAAGACCCCCATGTACTAAGACAATTAAGCTGAGCAGAGAGGGAACAAGGAGAGTAAATCTCGCCCTATTCATGAACCTCAAACAACCAGGAGCCTCTGTATTATAAGGATAATCAAGCTCTGATCCGGGCCCATATGGTTGATATACA
The DNA here is from genome assembly GCA_032207245.1 of Pardosa pseudoannulata. Classification (NCBI taxonomy): domain Eukaryota; kingdom Metazoa; phylum Arthropoda; class Arachnida; order Araneae; family Lycosidae; genus Pardosa; species Pardosa pseudoannulata. The sequence goes on along the minus strand of CM063510.1, from coordinate 53,921,921 downwards.
TAAGGCTAAACCAGGACCTATGGTGAACTTTTGGAAGACACCATGCAGAGAGAATATGCTGTCTGTTTAACACTAGATTGCCCGAGATTTCTTGTATACCTATATTGCCCAAAAACAGTCAAAATGACTGCATTGTGAAAAAAATAACATGTAAAGAAATTTGTTTAAAATTAATTTTTAATATATAATAAAGGAGGGCGGAAGTAACTACAATTATTCATAAACCCACTTATGTTATAGAAAAAGTCACCAAATTCAAAGAAATTGTCATATTTCATAATTGTTTTTCTGATTGAAATTAAAAAGTCAAAATGACTGCCTTGGGCAATCTAGTGTTAAGGAGTGGATTTCTGAGGGAGTAAGCACATTTATTTGTAGTTTAACATTAGTGAGTACTACAGAGGTGTTTGTGGCCTATGTAAACACCATAATTCTGGGGAGATCAAACTGAATTATTTCACATTACTCGTTTCTGTTTAGTTTGAAAGTATAACAAAGGATGTAGCATATACTCAAATCCCTGTGAAATGTTTCTTAACCCATGTTGCCATCGTTCTATATGTAGATCAACTGATCTTTATTGCTTTTTTTTTTTCCCCTAACATAAATCTAAAGTTTAAGATATCTTTTTAGCTTTTAGGTCAACCTTAAATAGCTGAATACACTAAATATACACTAAAATTCTTTTCAACTTTCGCAAAGACTTTAAGTGCAGAATGGAAATTTTATTTACACTGTATTTGTAAAGGTATTGTGTCCAGAACAAGTTTTAGAACTTCTTGAATTCCTAAGAGATGTTACAATAGCTTATCTGGGAACAAGTACCTCAAAATATCCCAAGAAGGAAAGAACCGAGATTATTTTGAAATTGCTTGATTGTTTTAGTTAAATCAAATGAGAAAACAATTATGCCTATTTAAAAGCTACTAACAAAACCTGTGACTGTAACCCAAAAATGTGATAAAGACTTTGTGTAGAATTTTTTTTTTTTTTTTTTTTTTTTAAGGACAATTTGTTTTTAAAAAATGGCCCTTTTTTAGTTATGCTTACTAATTGTTCTCCAGTATTAAATATTTGTGAAAAATTTGTAAATGTGGGTTAATATTTGTATTTGCATCCTTCTTGGCATATGAATTCTTAAGGGGGATGAAATCCTTGTTAAATTTTTACAAGGATTTCTTCCCCCTTAAGAATAAATACATCCCAAATTTACAGTAATGGTGAACCACTAGACTCAAAAATTGAACAGATTGAAACCTTTTAAGCTGCTTTCAAAACATAAATCAAGAAAGGACTTTAAAAAAAAAGTGAGGGTCATTTATGAGTTTGAGGAGCAGAAATTCTTAAGTATAACAATGATAGTCTGAGACCATATAACATTGCTCAAAAGAGCATAGTACTAAACCAAATATGTGTTTTACTATTTTTAAAGAATATAATTATGCTACCTCTTTAATACATTGTTCCTTAATTTTTATATTTGAAATCCTCTATATATTATATCTGTAATTTTTCAGAGATTTCTTCCTCTTCACATACAAGTATAGTACTGTCATGTAGCAACAAAATTTGCAGAGTTATACCTAACATACTATATACTAGCATATAGCCCGTCATATGACGGGATCAGTAAAATTTTTAATTTTCCAGAATTGTAAAGTACCCTATGAGGCAGGTAAAAAAAAATGGGGTTTTTTTTGGCTGAGAATTATTTTGCAGAAAAAAATAATCGTTGATTGAATTTTAAATTATCACATACGTACCTAATCTATTATTTAAGAGAAATATAAAAGAAAATTAATTACGTAATATATAAGTTCAGTGATAAAACGTATGAAAATAATGCAGACGATATTTAAATAATTTAAAATAAGAAATGATTACATGAGATGGTTAAAGGAATGACGTCATAATGATAGAAAAATGTTTTTTTTTCATCTATTTATTCTATAATAAATTGATAAATTTAATCGCCTGCTCTTAATCGGGGGAAAATGGGGCTTGAAATAATCGCATTAAACTCTCGAAAAGGGGGGAAGGAGTGAATTTCAATATTTTTGCTGTGATATGAAGCTTATTTATACCAATTTATTTTAGAATCAGATCGATAGTTAAGGAGAAAATAAACTTTACTCGCTTTAAATTTTGCTAACCCTAACTCATTAAGAATTCAATATGGAGCCTATTTCCATTCCAGTTCCAACCGCTTCAAAAATTCGTGGACAGATAACTTAGGCTATTATTATATAGGGGACTAGACTTGTGAACTGTTACTATTATGTTATTGTTGTGTAGTTAGTTGTAAGTTAAATTTTAAGATAAAAGTTAACTTAGGTGGGAGAATGTCAAATCGTCTGTTAAAATTGATGTTCTACCCACATATTATCTTTTTTATTTTATTTTTTCTCTGTAAGTTGCGAGTGGCAACGAACGATTTTATTTAGTGAAAACATAGCTGTTCTTTCGTATGCGAGAAAAATGGCTCTTGAGTTGCTTTTGTGCTTTAATATGTTAATATTATTTACGCCATAAATTCTTCTATGTGGCATTTTATGTGCATTTAAAGATCTCGCATACGTAAATATAATAAAAAGTGTTTTATATTAAAAGGGCGTCTGTTTTGAGCAATTAATTAACTCCATTGAGAACATCCTTCAGTATCACACTTCTGATTTCGAAACCCAAAAGGGACAGTGATTATTTGGTGGTATATATGAATGGTATCGAAAATGATAAATTTAATCGCCTGCTTTTAACGGGGGGAGAATAAGGCTTGAAATAATAGCATTAAACGCTAAAAAAGGGGGGATGGCTTAGATTTTGAACTCGCTTTGAATTTTGCTAACCCTAACTCATAAAAAATTCAATATGGATGCCTGTATCCGTTCCAGGTACAACCGCTTCAAAAATTTGCCGACAGACACCTTAGGCTATTATTATAAATTATTACATAGGGGATGTTTAGCAAAGTTATATTTCGGTAACCTTGGTTCAACATTGTCATGTACTTGCATCTTAAAATGAATTACAAGAAAATATTTTTTAAAAATTTGCTTTTATTTAACAAAAGCAATAAAAAAATTCACTGAAAGGTACAAATTTTTGAGTTCTTAGTTATGCCACTTGTAAATAGTTGACGATATTAGCTTTAAATTTTTGCACTTGTGGAGTTCCAAGTATGTTGAACAGCTTTTTGCATTTACCAAACTAAATTTTTTTTTCCAATTTTTATGATTGAATATTGTAGTCACTGGAATTGAAACTATGTGCAAAACTTCTGATGTGTCGCTAGTCAGGGAGGTAATTAACTGATTTCTAAATATTAACTGACACAAATAAAAGCACTTAAAAATAAGAAGAAATTTAAGTTTAATTTAAAAAGCTTAAATACATAACTTATACATTGTATAGTATATCATGTATGTCAAGTAATTAGTGTGACTTAAAAACAAAATTCTGAAATTTTGTGCTAGACTTTTTTTTTTTTTTTTTTTTTTTTTTTACAATGCTGAAGTTGTTGAAATAGATGCTAGTTTGTCTCATTGATGTTAAATTTGAAGTACGACTGGAAACTGTAATTGTAAAATAGGAAAGGACCAATCGTTTATTGTTCTACGTTTGCTTGTTAAATTAAGAGTGGAGCCTAAAATCTGAATTTTTATATAAATAATTGTTACTTTCTGTTTGTAGCAGGGGCATAGCTAGGACTGTAATAAAATTGAACTATTCAAAAGTGCAAAAGAAGCTGTGCTTATGAACATATCACTGTGTGTTCTTACAAGATTCGGTGTTATGTCTTTGTGCCTGCAAGGGAACTTTAAATACAGATTTTAACCATCCCTGGGTGAATTTTGACTAGGGTCTGAGGGGCTTACTGTGGACGTTGCGAGTCGGTTCGAACGTTCGTTGTGACGTCAGCTTGATCGTTTGCTCGCATAATGTCGGGGCCATCGTGATCACGATAATGTCTGCAAAGTGGCGTCACAACGAAGGTTCGAACCGAACCACAACGTTCAGAGTATGGGTCTTTGTGACAATTGTACCTACATCTCTCGTACAAGTCAAAAACGATTAACCGTAGAAAGCTTCAATTCTTTAATTAAGACTTGTGATATTTAGTTGTGCATTACTCTTTTGATTGCCATCCGCATTCTTTATAACGAAAATAATCAATGTAATATATATTAACGCTGTATATCAATATAATGTAAATTATCGCTGTCGACATAGCACAAAAACTATCAACAGTAAAGTACTGAATTTTTCTTTTATATAGGTTCTTGTAATGTGTAGGTGTGAACCTCTTAATTTCTATTGGATTCCACGCTCTATGTAACAAAAAATTTCAATATAACCTTCATTAATGCTACCCATTTACAACAAATCTTTTCGAGTCCATTTATAGATTGGTTTGGTACACTAGTCTATATTTTGCTAGACGAGAGCTAATGTACCTACTGCTTAATGCTAAATCCGATCGGCTTCAAATTCCCATGACAACAGCAGGATTTAAACGTACTGGTACAACCCATTCGGTAAATTTTTAAAAAATTTATATGATTTGCAAAGAATTTTCATTTTTTTTTAACTTATATTTTCTGGTGCTGAGTACAGAAAATCAAGCTCCAGGAATTATGCATTAACCATATCCAGATTTGAGGAGAAATAAAATTGTGAATTTCCTATTGCATTTTGTTTACATTAAAAGTAAGTAATAAAAAGCAGCACGTTCCTCTGTAGGACGTTGACTCCCAAATAATTCTGGAACTACTTTCGCGTGGTCTGCTAGACCCCAAATCATTGTTTATTTGTAAAGGCTAGGGATTGATAACAGCAGTAGTAACATCGTAAAATAGTATTAAAACATTTTAAATAACCAAAGGTTATTACCCCATAAGTCCTCACTTGCCCAACACCTTGATTGTTTTTTCAAGGAGAGCGCCACAGGCAAGCAGATGGTATTTGTCCATTGGTTCGTTTTTGTTACCAGACAGAGGACAGGTAACATCGAAGAGAATGCCAAATTGATATAAAAGGCGGTTATACCCGGTAAATAAACGAAAGCATCCACTGCACCCCGTCTAAGTTTGTCTGGTATAATTTTCAAAATGCAGTTTTTTCTACTGTATAGTTTATTTTAGAAAAGAGTTCAACCTTATGCGTTGACTTCATAGTTTGATGTAAGGTGTCTCGTTTAGTACTGTAAATATGCCTGATCATTTTCCATAGAGATTGCAGTGGGATTCATTGTAAAAAAAAAAACGGTTTTGATGTAACCTCAACAAAATTAACGGCTGTTGACATTGGAAGATTTCATTTGACAGTGGAGCCGAAATAGAACTTATTAATTCAATGGCAACCGTCGAATCTGATAATAGTACTTAATTTTAAATTTACAGATGAGTTACAGTTAGTTTTTTAGTTCAATACGTATAGCCTCTACTTCGTCAAAGGCAATGCCGTACCCTCCAAAAGGTACATAAAAAGAAAATAGTTTTGAATCTTAAAATAGCAGGTTAAAATTTGATAAGCTACTGTGACAGCAAAAATGCAATTGTCATTTATGAATTTGAGGGGTAGAAATGCTTTCAGATAAGTGTGTTTTTACGCCAATCCAGCCTCAAAGGCCATTTGGCAGCAACATTTTGATGACCAATCACCACAACAGCGACCCATAACGGCTACCACGCCTCTGCTAACCTACGAAACCCAGTCATGTTCCGATTTTAATGTTTTCCAACCTGGTAAGGAATAAACACTACAGAGGTAAGCTCGTGACTACCAGGAAGAACTCAAGACCGAGATCGCTCAGGTACCTCGGTTGTATGAACCCCGTGCACACCTAAAGGAGGTATGCCCTTGATGGCAATGCTTTCGGGCAAAAGAGACGTCAATTTCATTAAATGTGGACGAAAGTACAGGCTGTGAGAGATTTGCAAGAACTAACCGTTCTCCTAATACTTAAAATAAATTTAGTTCACAACTACAATTCAAAACGACATGCATTTATTTCAAATATCCATAGAACTCTGTTTACAAAAAAGTGTTGCCACTTTTACCATACTAAACTATGCATGAAATATCAAATCAGGTTTATTTCTAACAATCCTCCCACCTTTTGATTAATGAAATGTACTTAATCAAAACAAAAAAAAATCTTAAACTTAGTTATCAAATACAAAATTATCGAAAAAAAATTTGAAGGCAATAAAAATATCAGGTTTTTAAAGTTCTACACTAAAAGGACTTAAGTAGAATTCATGTGAGGAATCTTGTCGGAATTTTAATTCGCCTTCCTCTTCTAGTCATTACAGTCTTAAAATCGTCTGACAAATCTGGAACTAAGTTGTTTTTGTCTTTCATCTCAGTTTTATTTTTCTCATCTGACTCCAAAGATGAAGATATCTCAAGAGGGAATATTTTCTGTATTGGCCGAACTAATTCTCCAGACCCAGTTTTCACGCGAACTACTCGGATGTTGCTATCTTTTCCTGGGTATAGCTCAGTCACTCTTGCTAGAGGCCACAACACTTTACGTTTGTTTTCACATTCGATGAGAACTACATCGCCGATTTTTATTTGTTGAGAAACTGATGTTGTAGGTGGTCGTTGCAGTAGCAGGCCGAGATATTCACTTCTAAATCTCTTCCTCAAGAGATCTCGTAAATTCTGTACATGTCTCAGTCTCTTGTTGAAATCAACTTTATCTAAGTGATCCAAGTCAGGAACTCCTAACACAGGAATTTCACCTAAAAATAAGGACGGTGTCAAAGGGATAAGATCATCAGAATTCTCTGACACATAAGTTAGTGGTCTGGCATTCACGGTTGATTCGCAGTCGCACAACACACTCATTAATTCTTCATAATTTAGAGACGACTGGCCTAGGGCTCGACGCAATAGCTTCTTTATCATTTGAACAAGTCTTTCCCAAAAACCACCCCACCAAGGTGCTGCGGGTGGACTGAACTTCCAGTCGATTTTGTTTGTGGTGGCTTCTGTCTCGATGATATTCCAATCAATGGACTTCAAGAGATTGTCGGAACCGACAAAATTACTGCCATTGTCGCTATAGATTATTGATGGTCTCCCTCTTCGTGCAATAAATCTTCTAAGACCAAGTAAAAATCCTTGCGTGGAGAGGGACAAAATCAGTTCCAAATGAACCGCCCTGAAAACAGCACAGGTAAAAAGTATAATCCAGGCTTTTCTTTTATCCTTCAAAATTAATGGGCCAGCTAAATCAACTCCGACAATCTCGAAAACACGAGCATCTCTAACTCTGTTTTCTGGTAAAGTAGCTGGTACAGTCTGTAGTCTTTTACTTTCATGTCTCCTGCACCTCACACATGTAGATAAAGCTTTTCGGATCGTGACTCTGCTTTTGAGAATCCAAAATGTCTCTCTAAGTTTTGAGATCAATACGTGTATTCCTGCATGGGACATAGAAAGATGTTTATCAATTATCAATTTCTGTACAATTTTATGATTCTTTGGAAGTAACATCGGGTAAATAAAATTTTCATGATCGTTTCTTTCCGTCGACCTAGTTTTGACCCGCAAAATGCCTTCATCATCTTTGAACACATTAATTGATTTCAGCTTCTTAATATCCTCTGATGAAAAGGATTCCTGTTGAATAATCTTTACGATAGATTTCTCTGCTCTTGCCAACTCATGAACTTTTAATTCTCCGGCTTCTTTTTCTTTCCCTTGTTTCATGTTCCTAATATTTCCTATGAATCTGTGTATCCACCCGATCATTCTCAGTATTTTCGTGTACTTCGAAAAATAGTTGAAGACTTGTGAAGACATATCACTAATATTGCTTAACGATACTATAACGGCTTTACGTTTCTCAGCATTAACCTCTTCTATGTTACCTATTGGAATAGAACGGGGCCATTCTTCTTCCGACAATGCCAACCAAGGCGGGCCCTCCCACCATCTGGATTCAATAAGTTTCTTCACAGAGCATCCTCTTGAGGGTAAGTCGGCAGGATTTTCTGTACCTGGAACGTGGTACCAATTTTCCTGGTTTGTTAGGGTTCTAATTTCTAAAACTCTGTTATTTACAAAAGTCCCCCAAGATTCTAAGTTTTTTATCCAGAAGAGTGCTGTTGAAGAATCGTAATATTCTTTTGAAATTTCTACCTTGAGGTTATTCTTGACAAATGAGGCTAATCGCACTCCAATGAGGCAAGCAAGCAATTCCAGTCTTGGTATACTTGTTTTTTCTCAAGGGAGCTACTCGTGCTTTGGCTTGCAGTAGAGTCACTTAGATTCCTTCTTTATTTTGACTTCTCAGATACACTACGCTTGCATACGATCCCTGAGAAGCATCGGCAAACATATGTAAACTAAAAGATTGTCCGTCCATCAGTGTAACTAGCCTAGGAACCTTCAACGATGCTAACAAGGGCAATTCCTTGACCCACTTCAAGAATTTTCTTTTAATATCTTCAGGTAGTTCTGCATCCCAGCTCAGTTTAGATTCCCAACTCTTTTGTAAGTATAATTTTGGGCGAAGTGTAAAAGGGCAACTGAAACCAATTGGGTCAAAAATTCTCTGTGAAATTGATAGTATGTTCCGTCTTGTCACTGAGAGATCACTTAAGTCGACATTAGGGATGTCACAAAATAATGAATCTTCAAATTTGTCCCACAGAAGACCAAGTACTTTCAGTAGTTCATATAAAGTAGATTTCACATAGTTCATCTCCGTTTGCTCCCACCCTCTCAAGTCGAAGTTAACACATGCCATTAATTGAGTTGACTTTGTAATAAAGTAGCCTGCTTCTTCATTCGAGTTAACCGAAGTGACACAGTTGTCAACATAAAAGGAATTTTTCAATTTTGTAGCTACTTCTCTCAGTGAAGGTTCACATTGGTCTAAATGAGAGTTGATAACTGCTCCTAAAAGAAATGGACTGCATTTTAGTCCAAACACTACTCTGCAATGGCGAAATTCTTTTATTTCTTCTTGCTTTGAATTTTTCCACCATAGGAATCTAAAAAAATCACGATCATTTCTGTGAATAGAGATTTGGAGAAAAGCCTTTTTAATATCTGATATAATTCCAATTTTACCTTGTCTAAAATCAAGAAGCAATGGAGGTATCATTTCAATTAAATTTTGACCTTTTGCCAGGCAATCATTGAGCGACAGAAAATCCTTTTGCTTGCATGAAGCGTCAAATACTGGTCTCACTGACGTTGTAGAATTTTCTTTGAAGACTGGCCTGTGAGGAAGATAATGATTGTCATTTTGTTTCTCCTCTTCTGGCACTTCTTCTATTACTCCAGATTCGAGCCATTCTTCGAATACTACATTGTACGCTTCGAATTTATCTTTCAGTATGAGCTTCTTTGTCGTGGAAATCAATCGTTTTTCAGCAACCTCTCTGTTACATGGTAAAGTTTCTTTTTCATTGATCCAGGGTAAACTAACTTCATAACGATCTTCCACCCATTTCAGATTCTTGTGAAAGTGATCCCACACTGCTTCTTCTAATTCGAAATCGGTTTTATTTTCTTTTGCGTCTGCAATTCCCAGTGCTTCTAGCTTCCAGAAGTTTTCTATGTCACTGCTGTGAGTCAACATGGACGTTATCATTGATGACATGGAAAATGAGTTTCTTTCTGAAGGGTAATCACTCATCTTTCCCATGACTGTCCACCCGAGTAGCGATTCCACAGCAGTCAGCCCACATTCTAATTTCTGGACTCTTCCAGTTAACAGTGCACCTGCTATGTCAGCTCTTATAAGGACTTCTATTTTTAAATCTCTTTTTCCAATATCAGATACATGGATATTTTCCTGCTTTAGCTCATCTATCCATGGTCCAGGCTGTAAACTAATCACTGGTCCACAAATCTTCGACTGTTCCAACAAAATTAGTCGTTTAGAAAATTTACCTTCTAGACTTTTAACACTTACTTCATAGCGTTTATGAATTTCTCTCTTCGTTGTTACTCCTCCAAAAAGCGCATGAATCAAAGATTCAGATCCACTTGGATGGCATCCTATGGCTATAGCAGTCTCCTTTAATATGTATGAACGTTGCGACCCTGTATCAATAAGTGCCCTCACAGTCTTCTGTTTTTTGTTGGAGTCGATTTTAATTAATAGTGTTTGAAGAAACACTTCATCTAGAAAACTGGTGCTCGCAAGTGACACGTTTTGTGTTTCTTCCTCTTCATTCTTCTCAACGTCACTTCTCTTTTGATTGGTTTGTAAATCTGGACACATGATACCCCAATGTCTTTTCGAACATATTAAACATCGTACATTTGTCTTACATTGCTTCGCCCTGTGTCCAATTTTGAGACAAAAGAAACAGCCCTTCTTTTTCTTAATTTCTTCATTTTTTTTTATCCAAACTCATCTTTTGAGCAACAAAGCAATCCCGGCTTTCATGGTGTTTATCACAAAATATGCAAGAGTCTTTTTCCCTATGGCTGGTTGTTTTATTATGGCATGACAATAAATCATTTGCTGTAGGCACGAAATTTTCACCCTGGTACCTTTTATTTCTGTTACTTTCTTTTTTTGAACCAAAATCAATTAATTTAAATCCGGCTTTCGCCAAGGAAATTCTTTGCTCTCCTTCGACTTCATTTCTTAAAAACAACAATAACTGTTTCAGTTTCTCAGAGTGAGAGCTTTTCTCTGTAATTACTGATGCATGATTTCTTAGCCAAACTCTCAAAATTTCTTCTGGAATGCAGGATTCAACGAGCGGAAACAACATTGCTGCGTATTTGTCGCTTGTCATCCCTATCGACTCCAAAGAACGTAAATATGACTCTAACTTGTCATACAATTCAGATAGGCTGCACTTTCCCTTTTGATTCGTAACATTTTTAATAATCAGACCCAATAATTCCCGAATATAGAATTCCGCCAACAGTTCTTCTCTGCCAAACCTATTTTTTAAACTTTCTATAACCTTCTCATAATTTTCAGCAGTTGCAGGGAAGATGTTAACAATGTCTCGTGGCCTCGTACCGGGTATGGTCGTTTGAACAAGATAATGCATTTTGTCATCATTTTGAATTTCCTTATCCTCATGTATTCGCCGAAATTGTCCCCAAAACGGTAACCAATCCTTAATGTCGCCACCGAATTGTTTCAACTCGATTTCCGGTAATTTCAATTTCCGTTTACTCAGATTTGGCGGCGTACTGCCAGTGGATTTTGTCATTTGGCGATTAAAAAATAATTCCGTTTTTACTCGTATTAAGTCTAACTTTTCCTTGTACTCTTCAATATTTGCCCACTCACTTTCAAACTCATCATTTGAAGAAAATTCTGTATTCAGTATTTGAGTGTCAAAATTATTAAGTTCACTAGATAAACGTTCTAAAGTAAGAAGTTTCGTTTTCACACATTCTACATCAGGAGTCTTCTTTTCTAATTCCTGCAAAATCGCATTAATTGTTCTCGAAAAAGAAGTTCGGATAGGTTTTCGTTTCTGAACTAACGATTCCATTTCAATAAAATTAAAGCTGAATAGCAAAATCAGATTTAAACGAAACTATTGTTCTACTATTCAAATATCAATGGTAACAAAAAGAATAAAACATCAGACCTTGACTTCTTGTTAGCCAATCACGTCCGGGTCACCAGATTTTGTGAGAGATTTGCAAGAACTAACCGTTCTCCTTTCTCCTAATACTTAAAATAAATTTAGTTCACAACTACAATTCAAAACGACATGCATTTATTTCAAATATCCATAGAACTCTGTTTACAAAAAAGTGTTGCCACTTTTACCATACTAAACTATGCATGAAATATCAAATCAGGTTTATTTCTAACACAGGCAATGCTCGAGAGTGATAAAAGAAATTGAATACTTGTGTTTATTTTAAATAAACCCAAGTAATTCTTGAAATTTAAGATAATCGGTGTTTTATTTAACTTTTTTTTTTTTTTTTTTTTTTTTAATTGAATGAGATGTAATCTTTAATGTTTTAACATAATTTTGTATTTTTAAAACAATTTCTTGTTTATTATTTCTAAAAATGCGATTTCATTCTCTTCCTCCCCCACCATCAGAAATGTCCTTCCCAATTACTCGTTTTTGCATTCGTCTTGACGTATAAGTCCAATATTTTCCTAGGATTTATTTTAGCCCCACAAACATCCCTGGGAAGTTTTAATAGAAGATAGGTTCACAGTGAGAAAAAGGCACGGGTTCATTAATATCCAATAGAAGTACATTTGTCTGTCCAGAAAATAATATTTCCACTTTACGGCACAAACCAATTTAGTAAACATAGAATGATATCCATTATTATGAGGCCTGGCGTGCCTTCGATAAGTACGCCATAACCACGTTAAAGTGTAGTAAGAAAGAGTTCAGTTGTAACTTGTTATCAAGTTACAAAAAAAACTATATTGAGAATGCCAAAAGACGCCCTCTGGCAGTTTTTGATACATATGAGGAGAAAATGCCGTTACAAAAGTTTTGTAATTGTTAAAATTATCCTAGGTCTATTCAAAGTTTGTTCCACGGAATGGCCCTCTAAAGGTTCTTCGATAAATTTTTAAACACCATTCAAATTTTAAAGAAAATAAGTGAATACGTCCTGTAATTTTTCCCTAATTTCTTACAAAGGATTAATAATTATAACTGATTTTCCAGAAATGGTACAATAGGGAACAGAAAAGAGACGTGACAATGAGTCATTCAAACCACACATGACTGTACTACACATGAAGGGGTGAAACATTCATCAGTGCATCATTTTACTTGTATAATTTCTTCGAAAATTTCTTCCATGTCACCTTTTCTGTAAGTGCTGTCTATATTTTTATATTTTTTTCTCTTTTGTCTAAAAAGTTATAAATAATAGGTCCTTAGTTTCTCTTTAAATAGTATTTATTCCGGGGTTGCGTGGGATAAAAAGTTTGAGAACCACGGTTTTAGCTTATAACGATATTAACGCTGTGGGTCTCTGCCAGATGGCAGAACGATCTCTACTCAGACAACACTATTTGCCCCTTACACTGCGTTTACACGAGTCAAGTAGACGATCAAGTCAAGTAACTCCGCGCATACGTAGTTTTTCTTAGTTTACTCGACTCACCTGTAGCTTGAATGCATGCGTTTACACGTAGTCAAGTAACTTGCCTCTAAACAAAAACTATTGCAGACTATTAACAGAATATTTTCGTGATTTCAAATTTTCGCGAAAATATTCTGTAATGATATACGGAAATTTTATACAGTTTTGAGAGCATCTAATTAATTCTATTTTTTAAATTAA
>CM063510.1:53721143-53903643 GCA_032207245.1 Pardosa pseudoannulata | reverse complement strand
GGTTTTTAAAAAACAAGCCTCGTACGTTTGGTTTGGAGCGATACCGTCTACTTTTTTGCAACACGAGGGCTATTAAGACAGGGACCTACTGCGTAAAGCCGTTTTCAGACGGCTACGAACGTCCGTGTCACAGTGGGATTCGAACCTTCGAACTCTAGTAACAAAGTCCTAACCATTCGTCCGACATCCTTTTGAAGAAAGGCGTAGTGTTCCGCAATAATCATATTATACCAAGGTTGTCGTGAGTCCTAAAAGCAGGCACTTGTCAGGGACTCGTCAATCATAAAGGAGAGACACATTGTGCACAAAATACTCGCTACAGGCACTTCGTGGTGGAAACGAAATCCGAACAAAGATAATTCGCCCCTACAGAAGTAAAACTGAGAAATAATTTCTTGAGAAATAATTCCATAATTTTAGTTAAAGGTAGAGTTACAAGACTCTAAACTAAACTCCTCGGCGCAACAGCCCCTGGCGGGGGGAGGGGTCAGGGCCTACGGTGCCAATCTTCGTTTACGTGACCAAGGGCTCATTGAAAGGAACCTTTAGCTTAAAGCTGATTATAAACGGCTACCAACATTAATGCCAAGAAAGGGATCCGAATCTATGTGCTCCGCTACTGTAGGGCAACGTTTTTCTGATTCGACTGTTCTTCAAATCTCGTAGTTGGTAAATAAATGAATAAAAATTCCGGTTAGGTGGTCATTCGTACACGGAACCCCAGTGTTTAGATCTCAAGCACGCTTTGTCCTCAGTTCATCTACCCACAGAAGGGATGAAAAGCTAAGTCAACCTTGCCCAGCCCGGGGATCGAATCTAAGACCTGTATTGTGGGAGTGCGAAACGCTAGCCCAACGCCACTGGGCTAGAGTTACAACACAATATGAGATAATTAGAATAATTAAAAAATGTATGTATAGAAATTTTCTTTTTTACATATCAAAATATATTTCAGTAATTGTAAAACGTGGGAAATCTATAAAGAAGTTTCAGAAGGTATTCATCGGAGAACCCCAACCTTTTTATCGCCGCAGATTTTTACCGCTGTCTGCTTGGGAGGAGACGCCTTTTCAATGCTTCTTGCGCTAATTTTACCGCTGTTTGCTGAGTGGAAGACGTTGATTATTTTTATTTTAGATTATTTTGATTTAATAATTTAAATTTAATTGTATTTAAACATGCCTTTAAAATAAAATACAGTTACACGAACAAATGAATTTAAAGTGATTTAACATTTTAACTCCCTAAAACAGCAGTTGTCAAATGCTACCACCAGTGGTCCGTGGAAAATTTTTGATGGTCCTCAGAAAAAAGGATGATTATTTATTGTAAACTGCAACACAACTAACAAAAAGTTTAATTAACTTTCAGATTAAAAAATGTTAATTAACAGAACTTATGTTGAGTTGTGCTTTTTATTATTTTTAAATCGAAGAAAGCAAGATGGAAAAGGATCATGAAGGGAAAAGAAAGCCTCATCGATCTATCTTGCAGTTTAAGTCACAAAGCTGGCTTTCGATAAAAAATGAACACTCATCACTCAGTGAGAAAGGACTGAATATTTTAAATCCGTTTTCAACAAGTTATTTGTCCAAAAATACATTTTCACCTGACACTCATTTTCACACGATTATAATCAATCTTTTTTAAAGAATTTCTCGTCTCATAACGGGGTTTAATGCTTGAAGCCTACAACACTTTAGTAGAACTGTATGAACCATCATTAAAACAAATAATTGTATCAAGAATTCTAATTTTCAAAGTTGTATGGCCAACAAAGACAGTTTTCGGCAAACATTCCCACAAAGAACTGTTAAAACGATGTAAACATTAAACATCATGAGGCAGCCACACAGACAGAGATGGTTAACGGAGTTTCCTGGGCCGAGCCCTCTAACTCCGAAAAACTATCACACAGGCAAAATGGGAACTAGCGGTGGTGAGAACTAGAACCTATTAAAGTAAGTTAAATAAAATTTTGAACAAAGTCCAAAATTACGCCAGGGCGATCACTGGGATCAGTAATATTGTTTAGGTTAGCTAGAAGTTCTTTAATTTTGGTTATGAGAGCTTTTATGTTAGTGATATAACGTACTGGAGATATGGTAGGCGAAGCCGTCAATGAAACAGGCTAGAAAATTGTTTAATCTAGACTAAATATTTTATCCAGATGAATAAATTATGTACTGCTATGTATAGGTTCAGTAGATTTCTAAATCTTCTAGGATCTCGTGCTGAGATATTCACACAATTACGATGCGTGGGTACTGCGTACAATGTGGCTAGGGCTTCTAAATCACTGTAACAATTCGCTAATTAGTGCCGGTAGGGAACGCTGACACTATCATCTCCGGGCTGACGATTAGTACAGTCGGCTTTCACACCAAGGTTCAAACGCTCAGAGTGCGTATCACGCTGGAGTTCGTGAAGGAAACTCGGGATGCAAGACGATCCAAAATGAGAGCAAGGGTCACGTTCAGCGACCTATTTCTATGCATGAAGTAAAACAAAATAGGAAGATAAGGGGAATGGGATCCCAAAGTCGAAAGTCGATTTCTTAGCAAACAGAGACGCTGGCGGTCTCTAAAACAAGCAAACTCCGGAAATCGGAGAGACGAGTGGACTCCTCTCGAGCTCCACACAACAGCTCCAAAAGCAACTCTCAAGAAGAAGCCTCAAGAAGAAAAAGCCCCGTCTTGGCTCCGCCACTCTTCTTTTATAGTGGTCCCGGTTCCCCTTACGCGATTCTTCTGGAACCTTCCAGAACCAGGATGATGCAATCTTGCGGTCACTTCCCGCCTGAATCAGCTGTTTCGTTTCCAGATGTGGCCGAAAAGCCGTCTTTAAATCAGCCGACCCAAACAACTTAATTTCCTTTTTCGCTACCGCTAATGGGCGCACATGTGGCACTGTAATAATTTACAATCATTTCCCCGAGTCTTTTCACTCAATAGTCTCACAAAGTCTCAGACGCGCTGGCTCCAGCACACGGACAGTTTTCAATTAAGTCCGGGACCTAGTACACAAACGTGTATTGTTAGGCACACCCGTCTCTACCTGCCGCTAACCGTAAATGTCTGCTGCGAAAGGTCACCTTCAGCTCCTCTTTCGTTAGGGTCATGTAACGAATCGTTACAGTGATACCAAGAGATTTTATGATTTCAGAAATTAATTTGCCAAATTCAATAATTTCATTAAAGGCAAAGTTATTTTGTTTAACGTTTTCAGCATTTGAATTTTGGGTGGTTTTAGTTTCCGAGGAATTTTGCATAGTTTGAGCATATGATTTACCATTAAAAATAAAAGTATTAGGAGGTTGTAAATTTTTAGTTTCAAAGGAAAGTTTGTTGGTTTTAATATTGCTAGGAGGTTTTGGGAATTTATTACATCCTTTGTAACTTGCAGGATGATTTCCATTGCAGTTACAACATTTTATAAACTCAGCACTTTCAGAATGTTCTCGGGTGTACGGACATTCATTCGTTAGATGATTTTGTGTTCATTTTACACATCGTGGAGCCATCCAACAATTCGAGCTATTGTGGAAAAAGTTTTGACAACGATGGCATTGAGGGATTGGGGATCTAGATTTTTCAACACTATCACTCTGAAATATTTAACATTTCTTAGTTCCAGAATTTTCATGCTATTGGGATTAGGATTTAGTTGAACTTGGTAGATAGGGAGGAATTTTTTATCCTTCCTACTATTAAATTGGGCTATTTTTAAAACTTCAAATTTACGATTGATTAATTCGTCAAAAATTTCATCTATTGGGTAATGAATGGATAATCCTTTTATCACTGCTTTATATGGTTTAACAAAGTTATGGGCATACGTGAATGCTTCTATATTGTTAGTTTTTATAAATTCAATTATTTTATTTCTTGAAGTTTCATCTTTAGTCATGAGGCAGGGCCGTAACCAGAAATTATATTCGGAGGGGGACAATGTTTTTTGTAAAGGATACTTCAATAAAACTACAGGTTTTCTTATGTATGTATACTCCTAATAAGTATCATAATACAATGAGATTTTAAAATATCAAAATAATTTTAAAAAGATATAATGAACAAATTTATAGCTTTGATTGAGTAATGTAGTAACTACACAATGAATTCGATAATAAAATTAACACTGAAAAGATATAAACTATACATGGTATTAAAATTTTATTTTTAAAACAGATGTATAACCAAAGAAACAGAATAATTTTGAAAGAAAATGAAGACGTTCAAATTTTTACAATATATTATAAAATATGCTCTATTTGAAATTTTTGCCAAAAAATTTTCACAATTTCTTCCGATTGTGTAACAATATTGCGATGAATTGTCAAAAGGTCTAGTCAGTCTGCTCTTGCACCTACTGTTTAACTCATCGTCTTAGTTCTAAGCCCCCTGTCTATGCCCATCTAGGCAGATGATGCACCCACACACATGGTCTATTTTATTTTTATGAAATGGTCTTTAAGAGTTTTGGAGGGGGACCAGTCCCCTAAATCCCCCCCCCCTCATTAGGAATGAGCGGAGGATTGACCAGTGTATTTTCTGTCACCATAGGATAGTAAAATGAATCTGGAGAAGGATTATAAAAGTCGAAACCGGAAATGAAACAACGAATGTGGATTAGCTGATGAGAGAGAGGGTCAGTCGGTTGAGAGAGTTGGAAGGAGATGCTCCAGAGAGCTGTCGAACGTTAATTGTGATTTTCCGAGATGCGTAATTTGTGATAATGGATATTATATATTGTAACGTACTGGGAATAAAGTAGGCGAGGCCGTCAATGAAACAGGCTAGAAATTTAGGTATTCTGGATTAAATATTTTATTCAGTAGAATAAATTATGTACAGCTATGTACAAATTCAGGAGGATGTTAACATTCAGTGATCTCGTACAGAGATGATATTCACACACAAGGATGCGTGGGATACCGGAACAGTATGGCTAGGGCTTCCAATCACAAGAGTTGGGAACTAATTAGTGCCGGGACTAATGCTGACACGATCACTCCGTCTGTCGATTAGCACAGTTGGCTTTCACAGCAAGGTTCGGAAGTTCCGAGTGCGTATCACGCTGGGATTCGTGAAGAAAATCTCAGGATGCAAGACGATCCGGATTCGAGAGCAAAGTCACTCTCGGCTGCCTACTTCTATGCAAGAAGTTAACTAAAAATTAGCAGATAACGGGGAAGGAATTCCCAAGTCGAAGGTTGACTTTCTAGCAACAGAGACGCTGGCGGTCTCTAAAAAAACAAACTCCAGACACGGAGATACGAGAGGTCCTTGAGCGACCAGGCTCTATCAGGTAGAAGCCTCGAGAAGAACAAAATGCCTCCGTTCTAGTCCTGTCCCTCCTTTTATAGCTGCACTCGCTCCCTTTTTCTCGGTCCTTCGAGAAACTTCCAGAACCAGGGTGACGTAATCTTGCGGTTGCGCCCAAGTGTCCGATCCCTGTTATGTTCCCAGATGTGGTAGAAAAGCAGTTTCTCAGATCCATCAACTTAACCAACTTAATGGCCTTTTTGTAACCGCTAATGGGTGGCAAGGTGCACTCTAATTATGTACACACTTTTCACAGCAACGTTCCATTTAACAGGTTACAATGCCCAGACAATGAGGAGCCGGCAACGAACAGTTTTCAATTCAGGTGCTTAGACCACCTGGTTCTATTCGAGGCTAATCGTGAGTCCACGGCGAAAGGTCACCTTCGGGCTCCTCGCTCTTTTGGGGTCATGTAACGGATCGTTACAATATATATATGTGTCTATTTTTTTTTCTTGTGATGTGCTGCATTATTATAAAATAAACATTTTGTGCAGTTGTAAAATGTTTCGTAATTTTCGTAGTTTTCTATATTTACTTTGTAAATTTCATGATACACCACTCGAGTTACATGGATAAATCTTTACTTGAGTGGAGGATTGACCAGTGTATTTTCTGTCACCATAGGACAGTAAAATGAATCTGGAGAAGGATGAAAACAAAGTTCAGTATTGAAGTCCTTTAAAAAGGGGGCGTAGCAGGTTGTGTTTACAAATATTAATCAGTTGTTTTGACGTCTTAAAATTTGAAAGATATTAAATATTATACCTTTTTAGGTTCCTCTAAATATCGAAATTTTTTTCAGCCAAGAAGTTTTTTTTTCCGATTTTTTTACCCAAATTATATTTTTAATAATGTTCCTTGTGCAGCTCGGTACCATTTGATCCACAGACTGGTACCAGTCTGCGGTCCGAGTGAAGACGATCACTGCTGTGGAATATGCATCCAAATTTAGCAAATACATTCAGAATTTTCTTATGACTGCACGTAGTGACTATTTCGTATGGACGTTTTTCCTGCTTAGGATATGATATATTCGTATCTACGCTCCTGTTAGTCACATCTAAGATATGATTTTTGGGATAGGAATGATTAGGGAATACGTATATACTGTGCATTAAAAAAGAAATCGCAAACAGTTTGAACCACGATTAAGTCATGGACTTATTTAACGGATGCTAAATCTTGGAAAGTAATGTTGAAAATACTTTTCCTTTCTATGTAATACAAAAAGTTTTTAGTTACTTGATTTGGGAGTTGCTTCTGAATACATTATATAGAGTAAAAACATATTAGCATATTTTCTCCATTTTCTTTTATGGTTGGGGTACAAGATAGTTTTTTTTGCCATAGTCTCCAAACGACCTGCTTAGAACTTTGAAGACCACCAATCAAAATGAAGTCGAAACTTCAAATAGATACACAGATTTAAAACATATGTGAACATATTCCTTCTAACCAGTCCTGAACGAAGCACTACAACTCCAGAGTAGCAGAGTCTATTACTAAGTCATCAGTTCGACTTCCTGATTTGGCAACAGTTGTTTTTGAAAGAATGCGTATAGAGAAAGTGCATGCTTGTAAACAAATTCAAGTGCTGACTCCAACGGAACTTTTCGTTGGCAAAACATTGCTTGTTTTCATTGTATCTTCTGAGCTTAGATATGGATCACGTATACAACAAAACTAACTTTTATTTAAGGGAAGGGGAAGGAAACATCAGAAACTGCCTAAGTAATTTAAAATATATATTTTTAGCACTTACAAAAGTATATATATATTTTTTAAATTAAACACTTTACACAGTACTATTAAGTATCATAATCAAAGTATAACTACTTTGATTATGTTAACAAGCACAATAAACTATTACATAAATAAGAATCTAATAAAAATGTGCAAAACCTGATCATTTTGAGGACAAAAAATAATTACATTTATAGGTACAGCACTTCTCACAAAAGCATAAAAAATATATTACAAATATGAAAAAAAACATAGTAATAATAAAAAAATCTAATTATAAAAAACAGTAAGGTTAACGTTTTATTACCATTCTGAAAAATTTTGCCACAAATTCTGAAAGAACTTGGAGTGTAGTCTTGCTTTTTCAAAACTTTTATCGAAAGCATTCGCATTGTAGAATTTTTAGGAATACAATAAAATCCAATATCTTCGCCTTTTTTGAAATGCTTAGTACAGCCATAAGCACAACAGCTTGTTACCATTTTCAGATTATTGACAAAATTAAAACCCCAATAACAAGTACAATCCGTAGGAAATTCAAATGTTTTGCCAACGAGGAAGTTGAGCTACAATTTTTGCTGCACCTCACGTCATGCGCACATTCTCTATAGAGTTCCGAGTTCTGAATGACATGTTAGGAATAGTAGGATTAATCGAGCCATAATTATCCAAATTTATCCCTAGACCCCTCTATATAATTCCCCTAAATGTGTATTAAAGTAATGTTCGTATTAAAAGTTATTCTTATAAGTATCTCTCCATAATACATATTAGAGGTTTTTGGTAAAACTTTTGTAAGAAATTGCGAAAAATTATTCGCAAGAAATATTTAACAGAAATCAACATATTTTTTTTTAACTTCACTTTTAAAAAAGAATTTAAATGGAATTAATTTAGTTATATTTAAATTAGCATCTATACAAAGTTTCATACTCTAAATTAACAATACACGAAAACACCTTATAACGTCTACGATTCCCTTCGAAAATTGAAAATACAATTGGATTTTCTTTCACTGTCTGGGTTTACGGAAAACTGTATTGATGGAGCCCTGAATAATCGGATTTCTACTGTAATGTAATTGTTTATCACATATGATTCTGTATTAAAAACAAATACAGCGATATATTTCTCTTGCTCGATGAAAGGTCAATTTCATGAGTGATAGGTGTTTTCAGCTGACAATGAAGCAATCACCTTCGAAGTGGTTATCTTTAATCATTTAACTTTTCTCCAAGCCCTTACTTTAGGTTTCAAAGATAAGATTTTTTTTAAAAAAAGAAACTTTCTTAATCAGTGACTACATATAGGGAGAAAATGTTGATTATTAAGATATCGCGATAAAAATATCTTTTGTATCAGTAAAAAATAAACATTTTCTTTTGTGGTTACTACGTCTGTATTAAAATATTAATGGCTAAAATTTGAGTTAAGGGAGAACGCTAAATTCTGGCGATAATCGCGACAGTCTGTTTTTCTTTAGTTAAAGATCGAGGAATATGGTTTTGCGGAGTACCTAACAGAGCAAAAATGTACTATCCTAGTCTCCGAACGGAGTAAGATAAAAAACTTAACGTGGAACATGTTGTGACGCCTTCAGTGTTCTTGAGCGAAGAAGTATCGTGTAGAAGGATCACAGACTTAACAGAATTAGAAATCCCTTTTATTTTCTGGAGTAAATACTGGTTATATACAAAGAGATTCTAGTCTCCCAAAACAAGTTGAAATGTAAAGGATTGTTGCTTGCATAACATTACCAAATGTTATGGGAGATGTGTGAAACATTCGGGGCTTGCCAACAGGATGTGTTCCATCTTACTCCGATGAGAGACATGAACACGGTATAAATAGCCCGCTTTACTACCGCGCTCTATTGATGATTTATTACGATGCACCGCTCCTGTTTGCTTTCAAACCACGCAATGGAATTCATATTCGTCTAAAGATACCCGCTTCCCAGTCGTGTGGCTTGCTTACCGTGATGGAAAACAGTGAGAAAAAAAATACAACCATCCTTTCGTAAGCAAAAATGGCTAACAAATAACAATGGCTAAAATGGCTAAAATGAACAATTAATGGCTATTAAAATAAATGTAATAGGATTATCTATTAACTGAAATCTCGATGGATTATGAAAAAATAACCGTGAATTTATAACTTCATTTAAATACGGACGAAATAAACTTTAAGTTTGGTTAGACGCTCTAAAGTAACAATGTTAGTAGTCCAATGTGTTTAGTGGAAACTTAAAAGTGATATAAAATCTCCAAGTACTTAAAATGTTCACTTGCCTGATTTACTTAATTTCACAACAAATAATATTGCATTCACTTGAGCAAATAATATATAGAATTGAAACCAAGTCAGATACGTGTATCTAAAATTCTCTTCATCCATCTCATTAAAAGCAGTACGAAAGAATATTATATTTCATATTCTAGACAATTTTCTACCGATTTTTACTACAGCTTAATGATACAGTCATATCTAGTTCTCAAAGTTTTAGTTGTTTGTTTGTTTGTTCAGCAAACGGCATATAGTGTGTTCTACTTTTTTTTTTTATTTAAGATCACAGTTGGAATAAAAAATTAAATAATCTCACAAAAGGGGGAGGCTTTTCCAGGGTGCAATGCAAACCCGATCTACCCCCGGTCGATGTCCGAGACCCTGCCGTTCTTTATATGAGTGGACTTTACGAATCTCCCGAACGTAATCACTAAAAAACTGGCTCCGGTCAAAAGTTGCGGAAACTTCCAAGAGGTCAAAGCACCTACGTAAAAAAATGTCGAATAGCCCTGACTCACACAGGATCACACAGGAAGTTTTGTCAACAGTACTTCCTGGTCCAAGCCCTCTAGTACTGGATTTGCTATTGTTGGAAATGCATCAGTCTATGAATACTTAGTTGGCAATAAAATTACAAAAGCAAAATATAAGGATATGGAGTCAAAACGGGAGAGAAAATGCTTGAGTTTAGACGAAAAATAAGCCCTGAGTAGCAAAATTCTAGGCTTTTTATACCTGGGGGTCAGTTACGGTCCCGCCAATCATTTTTTGGTCAGTTACGATTCCAGTTACCTGAGAACTCCAGCTAAGGTTACAGCTAGTTTTTTTAGTTGAATTCTCATTCGCTAGCTGTCCCGATTCCGGAATTCTCGAGGCAATCCTCCGGAATCATTACCGCGACCGATCAGGGGCGTGACGCCTATTCAACCGAACTGTCAACATCCCAGACACTGCGTTTAATTTTAATTTTAATATTTTAATAAATTTGAATCTCTAAATTCTTAATTTTATTTTTTGTGCTGTACGTTTTTCAAATTTTAGTTTCTCTTTTACATTTTAATCTTTAATTTTTAATCAAACTTTGCTGATTATCGTGTTAATTTTGTGTCTTTCTAAATTTTTTATCTATTTATTTAGTTTTAAATGTATTTTCTATTAGATTCAGGCATCTTTCTTTTTTAACGTTTCATCAAAATTGGGTTTTTTTTTTTCAAAATTGCTTCAAAATTGTGTTGTTCTATTGGATTTTTCGTCATGTTTGGCACAATTTGTCCCAAGAGGAATTGACGCCACTAAATTTCAACCAACCAACAAACCAACGAACCCAGAAACTGCGTCGCCGGGCCATTGTAGTCGGGTCGAAACAGGAGGGATTCAGATCAGCTGATTTCGGTCGTTATTATACTGAACAAAAGGGAGGGTCTTCACAATGTGTAAAAGTAGTAAGCCAAACGAAAATTTTGTACTGAAGTATATTACTATGGCCACGCGAAAGTACAAGCGATAGTCTTTTATCTCGTGTGGCCCTAATATTACGGTACGGTATCAAATAGAGCTACGGGATTTGGCCCGAATAAAACATACCGAAGAGTTGTTACTCTCGTCAAAACTGAGAGCAAAACAACTCATTGATTTTTTTTCTTCACATTGTGCAATTTATTCATTTATTAAGAAGATATAATGATACTTATTTGTAAATAATGTAACGTATTCGCGTTACATTAAATTTACAGATGCAGACTGATCTACGACCGTGAGAAAAACCGGCCTAACGTAGATGAATAGCAAACGTGCCTTTTGTGAGCACTTGAACAGAGCTCTTCTTTACATAGTGAAAGGACGTTGTTTCACGCAGAATAGGATGCTGAATAGAGGATTCTTAACACCGAGGACCATCTCAATCATTCTGTCTGAGAAATTCATTGGGATGCTAGCGAAGTGTTTCCAGTGTTCGTTTCAATGGCATCCCGAAGAAAGACTCTCACACGACAGAAATCCTCTACATTGTAAGGGAAGCAGCAATACTTTCCTCCAAGGGTTTGTCCAGAGACATCGATTAATGATCGGCGAGATTGCTCCCGATTACTGCAAACTTCCCTGGCACCTGCTGGCGAGAGAGTCTACATTCGCTTCCCCCACACGTCATCAACCAGCTGTCCGATCAGCTGAGCTGGACATTTTGCAGTCAGACGACGATATAGAAGACCAGAGTTCGAGGCCCAGAAAACATTTTTGACCGATCGATCCTGTGAACTCATCGGCCCATAACGTCGAGGGAGTGATTGAGAGTGTTCTCCCCTGGCCCTTTTTTACTCTTAGGAAGCTGATTCCTGCAACGATCATCATTTTCATTTGTAGATATTCATCGTTTCATCTGTATTTATCATAACTTCAACATTATGTTTCTAAATAAATATCATTAATCTGTACTTAGCCCTCCGGTATCCTTTTTCAGGCTCACTTAGAGCCCCAGTACGCTACAATATAAAATAAAAAAAATTTTTTTTTTTTTTTTGTTGAATCAAATTGAGGTATATGGCTTACCTCATAGAAAAATATTTAGATAAGTTTATTAAAAAAAAAACCACTATTTAATTGATTTGAAAAAGACGGCAAATAGGAAAACGCATGGGGCATCAAAAATTATAGGTCTGCCACTGTCTGTATCATTTAATCAAAGTAAACCAATTCAAAATTGGGTTATTTCAGTGTTGAAAGTATGAAGATGGATTCTCTTATAAAGCCTACTTAAAAAATAAATAAGTAAAAAGAAAGAGTAGACATAATTATCTAATTTACATGATTTTTACCAGTAATAAAACGAACTTACACGGTGGTACCAGAATCAGTTATTTTCACCTCCTATGTTCTGAGTGAAATTGGGTCGACATTTAGAGAAATATATTTAATCAACAGCATTCGTTTGAGCGTTGCTTTAGTATGTCTCAGTAACAAAAATTTGGTTTGTAAATCTGTTGAAGAAAATTGCTTAAACATTTTGCCTATATATTTTGCCATTATTATTAAGCACTTCCCCTAACCTATATTTTAAATTACGGGATTTTTACAAAGTGGGGCGTTGAACATTCGATAGGCAGCAGCTTAAAATATCTTGAGGTTTTCTAAACTGTAGACAGCCCCCAGATGCATATACATTCTAGTGACTGAGGTCTGGAGACCTTTCCTTTTAACTCTTAAATAAACATCTTTTCGAACCACAAAAAGTGGATCCCAGAGTCGTAGCTAAGAAAGGGGAGCTCATCCCCACAGGAAGTTTACAGATTTATATATAGTAACACTTACATAGTGGACGCCTCTAACTTTATCTACTTTTTCAATACTTAGTCGTAATAGTAGACAGTAATTTTGCTTGATAAAGAGGAATAATGGGTATAATAGTTAAATTTTCAATCAGTGACAATAATACACAAAATCACACAAAATCCCCTATATAATAATAGCCTAAGTTATCTGTCCGTCTGTCCTCGGAATTTATGAAGCGGTTGGACCTGGAATGGATAGAGAAATCCATATTGGATTCTTGATGAGTTAGGGCTAGCAAAATTCAAAGCGAGTTCGAAAACGTTCGAAATCCACCCCTTCCCCCTTTTCAATCATTTAATACCATTATTTCAAGCCCCATTTTCACCAGTTTAAGAGCAGACGATTAAAATCATCAATTTATCACATTATAAGTAAATGAAAATAACATTTTTAGCATTATGACGTCATTCCTTTAACCCTCTCATTTAATCGTTTCTTATTTTAAATTATTTAAATATCGTCTGCGTTGTTTTTATACGTTTTATCACTGAACTTCGATATGACGTAAATAATTTTCTTTTATATTTGGCTTAAATAATAGATTAGGTATATATGTGATAATTTTAAATTTAATCCTTGATTTTTTTTATTTATTATTTTTTTTCAATGAAAATTTTATCGCCGGTACTAACAACAAATTATTTTCATAAAAATCTAGGTGTCTATTTCACGGACTAATAAATATCTAGCTTTTAAGTCATATATCTTTGAAAATTAAGAAGTTTGTTCGTTTGTGTGTTTGTTTTTTATACATAACCACACGGTTTGCAATCGATTCGCTTAATTTTGGACATAAAATAATCACTGTCAATATTAAAATCTCTGCTGTTCATACTATCGCGTAATATGACAAGATAAATTAAAATTGGCTACTAACATGCGGTCAGTAAAGATAAACAAATTATTGAGCGTGTGCCAGATAATTCTCAGCCAAAAAACAAGCCATTTTTTGCCTGCCTCGTGTAGTACTTTACAATTATGGAAAATTAAAAATTTTGCTGATCCCGTCACATGACGGGCTATATGCTAGTAGTTGTATAATTTCCTTCTGGGAAAGGGAGACACCAAAAGGTTAAAATTATTCAACGATTTAGAACTGCACGTTGACAAAACATTCAATATATGATGTGAGGTGAAAATAGATATATGCATCAATTTTTTTCTCTTGTAAATCCAAAAAGGAACCTGTATAAAATAATACCATGAAATTCACACATTAAGTTTTCATCTTAAATATTAATAAAAATTTTTTTGATTTTTTTAATTTATACTGACTTATATATATTCATATACATACATGTACACGGTAGAAAATATATAACAGAAAATTATATATTTTCTACCATGTTTCTAAACCTCTATAAGGGAACACCTCTGTATAGATAATACAGTTGCTGTTACTGGGGTGTCCTCAATTATTGGAAGGTTTTCTATATTACTATGTGAAGAAAATATATTTATGTCCTTTAAAAATGTTTATTTGTGCTCAGATTTTTTAAATACTGGGATTTAAAAGCACATCCCTGTTGACATTTACAAAGTCCAGTCTCATTAATGTGACCGCCTGTCAAAATCCAGAATAACCCCCTTTCGCATAATGGATCATTGCGAGACGTGCAGAAAGAGAGTCAATTAGGTTCCTGACGGTGTCCATTCGAATGTTAAGCCATGTCGACTCCACTGCCTCTGCCAGCTGAGCTAGGTTACATGGGTGGGGACCCATGGTGCGAATAACCCGATCGAGGTGGTCCTACAGATTCTCGATTAGGTTCAAGTCCGGGGAATTTGCTGGCCAAGGGAGTGCAGTAAACTTATTCTGGCGCACTTTGAACCCCGAACGTACATTGCGAGCTTCATGACTCATGTAGCATTGTTTTGCATTTAGATGCTATCATCCTTAGGATGATGACATCAAAATGCAAGAAACAATTCGTTTGACGGGGAGAACATGGTCCGCAAAGATAAATGCATACTTGTGTTGACCCATCGTGCCTTCCACAATGATGAGTGGATTCAGAGAATAACACGAAAACATTCCTTATAGTATAATGCTCCCTCCTCCACTTTGGACCCTTCCGGCAATTGTTGCAGGGTGTTTGCTTTCAGAAGTTTCATTCCGCATACGCTAACGTGCATCTGTCCGATGGAGCATAAAACGTGATTCATCGGAAAAAGCCATCTGTTATAACTCAACGGAAGCCGCACGATTGCCGAATGATGGAGGGATGTTTTTCAGTACCGGAGATTGCGGGTTTAAATCCCACTGCCGGCATAAAAGTTTGTAGCTTCTTGGAATCGACTTTAAGCAGTAGGTTCCGCTCTCATTAGCTCTCGTGAGCAAAACAGTAAACCGTAGCTCTCCAAACCAAACCAAACCACTCAGTGGAAGTCCAGTTGCGATATTGACTTTCAAATTTCAGCCTTCGTCGCTGATGAACAGCAGCCAGCATTGGTTTATTAACCAGGCGTATGTTGCGCAAGCCCATTCGCAGCAACGTTTGCTGAACCATCGTTGTGGATACACTGTTGTAGCCCCTTGGTTCATCAGCCTCTTGGTTCTGGGCTCAACGATTGCACGTCTGTTTACCCGAACGCATTTCCACAACCATCGTTCCCCTTTGCCATCTATGACCCGTGGTGCACCACGTTTGTCACTTCGCTGATTTTGGATAGCTATTTTGCCATGCAAGGTATACTTTTACCACGGCCGCCCACGAACAATTTACAAAATTAGCTGTTTCGGAAAGTTTCCCCTTGGCCCGAAAGCCAACGATCATGCCCTTTTAGACATCGGATAAACACCCGTTTCTGCATGACTGACAAAACTGAAATTTTTTCCCGAATGCCTACAACACACTTTATATATACACCAAGTTTGTTGATGACACGTGCCTTCTGCGACTGGTTATTTAACGTTGACATCAACAGTAGACGGTGGTCACTTTGATATGACTGGACTGTGTATGGAAACTACTATATTAACAAATAGTTAATAGACTTAAGAAAATTTTCTGTACTGAGAAAGTTGGAAACAATTATAAAGTCGATACATTTATTTTATCAGTAATAGATGTGAGACTTTTTTTCTAAATGTGACTAGTCTCTTGCTCTTTGAATCTATCAGACCACACAAAGCATATGCATCAATGTTGTTCCAGCAGTTTTTAACAGCATTTATCAAATCTAACTTTAAATTGAATTTTCTCCCATTTTTGTAAACATTTCGGACTAAAATTCCCCAAAGATGCATTCTATTACATTCAGATCGGAGCTACTATCTGGCCATTGAAGGCATTTCACCTGGTTAGCTCCCAGCGAAGATTTAGTTGATTTCGAAACATGAACGGAAGTGTTGTCGTGAAATGTCCAGTCTCCTGAAATTATAAGAGGAACTATGGGTAATAAATTATCTCCTAACATATCATGATATGCAATTGAATTCATTTTGTTATGCATGAAAACAGTTGGAGTGGTTCCACATGCAGCAAATGCAGCCTAAACCATTACAGAGTCACTTCCAAATTGACGCTTTGTAAAAAATTTGAGGTTCCTGCTTAAAACATGCGAAGATGATTTATAACCGTCTGGTCCATCAAAATTAAATTTATTTTCATCGGAAAAGGCAACGTATTCCCAATTAGTGCCTTCGGTTAAATGCCTTCGGGCAAAGTCTAAGAGAACCTTTTGCGGTGCTTAGAGGGGTTTTCCTTTAAATTTTTTCAACCGAACAATGGGAATTACTTGAAACATTTCTTATCATTCGGCTTGTACATGATAATTATAACTGCTGTAGCATCACGCTACTGAAAAACTATTTTAATTTGTAATTTGTTTGGGTATTACGGCTCGCTCTGACGTCAATCGAACGTGTTCTTTGCTATCTGGGGTTCCCCATGCCTCTATCTCCCCTCCCTAACCTCTCCTCTAGAAAAGTCAGAGAGAGGGGTGTGGGGGTTTGCGAGTGACGTCACGAGGGCCGAACATCGTTTGGTGTGGGAGAAGACGCGGAGAGTTGTTGTCCGGCAGGCGAGCATGAATAAGCCGTACGAGAAAAGTACATGATGTAAATATTTGTATATATCAGAATAAATCCTTTTTTTCTTTATCTCGCTTGTGTTCGATGATGTCATCCTCATGAGATCTTTGAAGAAACCTGCTCGACCAGAACGCTACCAAAGTTACCCATTTTAGAGCTGTGACGTTACACTGCTCTTCAATTTGGGCAGATGACATTTTTTTCCCACAAGCTAGCTTCTGGATTTGTCTTGATTGCCTTACAGTTAAGGATTTCGGTCTTCCTGTACACTTCTTACTACCTTAATCTTCGGAATTTCCGAGAAAACTTTTTTCTTCAGTCTTGAATGTATTATTTTTCTTTCAATATTAGAACTAGACATTCCAGCTTCATTTAAAGTTAATGTTTGTATAAACTACTGTTTAATGTAAGCAAATTTCTTAGTTTTTAAGGCCAATTTGTCAAACTTTCATTAGCATTTATAGTCATGCCTATATGCATTGAATGTAATTCTAAATTTATCAAACTCTCGTTACCAGTTACATTGCGAAGTAATTTTTTTACTCTTTTGATGGTTAAAAACAATCTTTCAACACTTGATGTGGAAACTAGTAACGTAATTCGTATTCCTAGGTTGACCTATCAGAAGCCATGCAACCAAACTAGTAATGTAAACAAATTTTAATAAGTTTTAAAAAAAATGTTGTAATGCATATATTGAAAATATTTCCAGGATGATTCAGACCCCCTCGGACCCTCCCCCCTACCAATAAAGGCATTCTTCCTTTACAAAAATAAGTTTTAGTAGGAACATCTATAAAAAGTCATTTATTTATATTTTGCTTACCCATTCTACATGTTTTCATAAGTTTTTGGTTACATAGTATCATACAAGAACGTTAATTTTCTCTCATCGCTCTGTTCTGTTTTCCTTCTGCAAAATAAGGGAAACATTATTATCCCGTAAAATTCCAGTGTTCATATTGCTAGTGTGTCCTATTCTAGCTTTTTGATTAGCATCTGAAATCTATATTTAAAAAAAAAAAACAATATGACGTAAATTAACGCTTTTGGGCATAACTAAAAAATGATTAACCATAAATAGTTGAAAAATTCTATCTAGAACTGTCATCTCCACCACATCTAATTGCGCAATCCACACTTAATATAAAGAAAAATCTCAATACAACGGACATTATCGCAACCGGTCTGCAGTAATGTAGTACTTAAATATTGATGTATCCATATGCAGTTGAAACGATGCTTTCTTTTAAATACACAATATAACGTACAATATCCCTACCGGTCTACAGCAATAAAATCAGAAAGATGTCGGCGTATTTACATACTGTAAAAATACTTTTTTAAGTCCAATTTAAATTAGAATACGTAATAATACACTGGTGTGTAAAACTTAAGCAACCGTGCACGTGACCGTGCATTGTCAGCATTACTGTGCCAGACTCCGTATTCGCCCTCCGTCCTGAAAGCTGCCTCCCGTTGAAAGTTGGACACCGACACCACCGTTTACAGTGGTGCAGAGATCACAAAAACTGGATAACTGATCAATGGAGTCGTGTCCTCTTTACGGATGAGAGTCGGTTCAGTACCGGAAGAGATTCCCAACGCAATTTGAATTGGAGAAAGGTCAGGACCAGATTTAATCCTAAACATCAAGGAAAGTCACCGTTACGGTGTTGGTCCTGGAGTTCTTGTCTGGGGAGAATTATGCTAAACTGGAGAATTGAGCTCCACTTTTCCGACAAAAGTTCCGTAACCTGGGATCGCTATTGCAAGGAGGTACTCCTTCCCATGTGCGTCTGTTTCGAGGTGCCATTGGCCTAGACCTCCTTTTTATGGATGACAATGCACGGCAACACCAGACTCTTGTTGTTGAGGAGCTACTGTAAAGTGAAGATATCCCTTGAAGGGTTTGGCCAGCGTACTCCCCTGATTTAAATCTCATCGAATATGTATGGAATGCTTTGGGGAGAAGCATCGCAGCAAGCTTACATCCTTAGCAGAACACCCAACAACTCAAACAGATGCTGATTGCGGAATGGTCCTTTCTACCACAAGAAATGTTGGACCAGCTGGTTCTGAGTATGCGGAGACGGTGCGAAGCAACCATTGCAGTTAGGGGAGGGCATATCCCATATTATGGAACATCTGCTTGTTGTTCTTTCTCTTGGATAGACAATCATGAGTCACGATACTATGCGTTCAATAAAGCTTGTTTTTGTTTGATTCCATACTGTATGCATTGTATTCCTTTTTCAGCTCCGATGCTTTTGTCATCCTTTACGTTCATTTCTGAATTTCATGTCTCTCAGATGATTTCTCGTGGAGTTATGGCAAAAAACCCACCTGTTGCTTAAGTTTTGCACACCAGTGTATAATAATATGTTATATAATAATACATATAAATACTAAGATAATTCTGAGGGAATATCATACAATCAAAATAGGTGCTTTCAAACATACCGTTTAACCTACAATAACGCTACAAATCTATTACAATGACAGAAATATATCACCGTATATACATGCAATTGAAACAATGCTTTTTAAGTCTATTAATTATAGTTACTTTACGTAATAATATGATAATATGTTAGACTATAATGCATATAAAATTAATATAAATCTGAGGGTGTATTATATAATTATAATATGCAGTATACAATCAAAAATTATGTACATAATAAAATAGAACAAATTACAACTTAATATAAAGAAGTTTCGTATTGTCCACATCAGATTTTATTTTTTTTTTAATAGAGGTTGATTCATTTATATTGTAGATTACTTTTTTTGATTTAGCAGCTTAAAATTTATTCTACCTGTAACTAAACTATGGCAACCCATTGGTTTTTCCCTGTTGAACAAAAATGAAAAAATACAGCGATGTTGCTTATCTTAAAAGCTACTAGCTTTGCCTCTGTGGTCCTAACAGTTTCGGAATTTATCTGTAAAGGCATTGTTTAAGTTTCTCCACTTCCAAAACTCTTTTGGTTTATTCTTATTTTACAATCAGTACTTGGTTTAACAGAATTTTTTTTCTTTAAATGCAAACAGCCCAAAAGTAGAAGAATTTCCCCCATAGGTTTACACTAAACATGCAATAACCGGTCAAATGGTAGGCAATATATATGTAAATAATGCGATGGGTAATGAATTAAAATAGAAATAAAAATATATATATATATATGTATTAAGTGAATAAGATAAATAAATAAGAGAAATAGGTATTGTAAAGAACTACTATTTTTTTCTTCTCGCTTAGGATGTCTAAAGAACTACAACTTCCATTTCGGACGAAAAAGTTTTCCGATTTTGGTTGGTATTATGAAAAATGTCGTTGCTCCGCTATACGAGGAGCCAGTGTGAAGTTATAAATTTATGATTAATTAACGTGTTTTAAAATTTAATAGTGGAGTGATATGTTCAAGTTACGTATGTTTTGCTGTTCAACAAATAAATAAGAATTATCAATTCACGACAATATGTATTAAGTGTTGGTATGTTTAGTATTAACATAGAGCTAGAGGAATCCAGTATGGTATGTACCCAGCCACTTTAATCTGCATGAAGATATGAATAAGAGTGTAGTGTTTTGGAAGCCTTAATATATGATACAGATGTTCAAGAAAACATATTTATTCGAAAATCACTTTATATGTACATCTTAAGCCTGAAATCATTGTTCTAATGTTCTAAACCAAAACTGAATTCTCATTTTTTTCTCTGTCTGGTATTGCCAGATTCTCCTTAATTATGAGTTCTTTTATTCTGGATGTTGCCTTAATCTTCATGAAGATATGAATAAGAGCCTAGAATTCTTCATATCACCCACGGCCAATACTAGGCAGTAGACAATATAGACTAGTGCCTAAGGCTGCAAAATTTAGGACTTCCTGCACTAGTGCAAAAAATAAACACAACTTCTAAACTATTATTGAAATCCAGAAAATAAACGAGTATTAAAGTTTTTTTAAACTTGTGAGGACGGCATTTTTTGCCTACGGTGGCATTAACTTTAGGGCTGGTCCTGAAATAAAGAATCCACATTAAAGGTACCAAAATTTGGCGGTAATTACGAAAAGCTCTATGTCAGCTAAACTTCCATTTAAGCAATTGGTTTAACTCAATTTTCATTTCACTACGCTTTCAAATAATTTTTTTTCTTTGATTTATTTTATAGTTTATGTAAAACATGTTGTAAACAATTTTATCTTCAAATAATATACTGGCGAATTAATTACGCATTAGTTAACTTTTTATTTCTCGTGGTATAATATGAAAACATTGATGTGCTGCCATCTACAGTCGACCACCGGAGTTATTATGCATTAAGCTGTCACATCAATTGATAAAATGGGCAGAAGAGATTTTAATATCGACAGCGGCCATTTGATGGTATCGAAGAATAACTGTTTAAATTCTAATGACTCTTTGACAAACCCTCATGATCATCATCATTAATGGTGCGAGAGCTCAGATTGTTCTAAGCACTTCTAATTCAGTCGCTTTCAGGACCCCTGCTTGCAGCCAGACTCCTTCAATTCTTGGTTTTAAGGACAAGACAGTTTTCTTCGACTGCGTCCACTCTTCGAAATTTGGATCTACCTCTTCATCTGCCGAACGATGGCCAAATGGTTAAGGCGTTGATCTTCGGTACCAGAGTTCATGGATTCGAATCCCAATTCGTCATGGATGTTCGTAGCCGTTCGGAATCGTCTTTAAGCAGTAGGTCCCGGTCTCATTAGTCCTCGTGTTTCAAGAAATGTAGACGAATGTAGACCGTAACTCTCCAAACCAAACCAAACCCTCTTCATCTTGTATTATTTGGTCTTAAACTACTACACTTAGTTTGATTCAAAAATGTAGGTTGAATAAGACTGGTAATACCATCTTCATTTGATTTATTTGTTTGGTTCCTTGTTTGCTCACCCTTGACCAAGGATAACGAGCGAGTAACTGAATATCTTGGAGATGTGCCTGGAACTTAGAGGTGATTTTAATGTTCATAGTTCTTTCAGTTGAGTAAAATTATGAACAAGGCGACGGAGAAAACAGAAAATGCTTGGAGACGTTGGCGAAGACGTAGGGCTCATGATAGAACATGAAATTCTACAGCTGGTGAAAAGTATGATTGAGAAAATACTCATAAATAAGAAACAGATCCGTCAGCTTCAAGCAAATTGAACTCTAGTTTGGGTTTTCTTTTAGGCATAAATAGACTACGGTCTATAAGCAACGAAATTTGAATAAAAAGGATTGCCTTTTCATGGAACACTGTTAGGACGCATACTTCACTTGATAGGAGAGGTTTATTGAAATAATAAACTGACAAATGTTATTCAAGACAAGAGCTGATGTTAAACTTCCGATACCAAGAGGCTTTATTGCATTTATTGGGAATATGTTTTTCTGTGAAGAGAATGCAAGATTTTTGTCATTTTACATTTAATATTTTCTACCTTTATAAATCAAATCTTTCTGAATTGGAAAATTTTAATGATTTTGATGGTCAGGTTGCCTTTTTTTTTGCTCCATGATAATTTTGCAGCTGTCAGAAAACATAGAGGTTTGTTCCAGGTCATAAATTCTTTGCGAATTTCCTTCCGTGTGCTCAGGTAGACAGTAACTATGGCTCGAAAACAGGTGTGCGAACGATATGCGCAAATGTCAGCATTTGAGAAAGGACGTGTATTTGGGCTCAAAGAAGCCCGTTGGTCTAATCGACGAATCGCTCAACATTTGGGAAGGATAGATGCCTCTGTTAGACGATGTTGGCAGTAATGGGTGTACCAAGGCCGAACACAGCATCAAGAAGGAAGCGGTCGGCCTAGAAGAGCAACAGACCGTGAAGACCGAGCAATCGTCAGAGCAGCACTCACAGCTCCAGATGCATCATCATATTCATCGATTGTACGTGTAAGTAGTGCTTCAGTGACAGAAAGGACCATTCATTGACTGTTCACAGAAAGGGGGCTGAGGTCACGACACCATTTGCGTCGACTACCATTAACCTCTATACAACGACAAGCCCGTTTTCAGTGGTGTCTAACTCATTAGAACTGGAATGTCATTGATTGGAATAGAATAGTCTTCAGTGATGAGTCCCGCTTTGAATTCAGCCGCGATGACCAGTGAAGACGTGTCTGGAGACGACCCGGACAGCGGTGGGATACCAACTTGACTGTCTTCAAACATACAGGCAGAAAACCAAGAGTGATGGTCTGGGGTGTCATTTCATTTCATTGTAGGATCCCTTTGGTGGTCATCCGTGGCACCCTTACAGCACAGCGGTACATCGACGAAGTTCTACGCCCCGTTGTGTTATCTTCATGTCACGCCATCATGGGCTTACATTTCAGAAAGATAATACCCGACCCCATACTGCACGTGTTTCTACTTCTTGTCTTCTTGCAAGCTATCTTAGCCAGCAATGTCGCGAATCTCTCTCCTATTGAGCACGTTTGGAGCATTATGGGCAGGGCCTTCCAAGCAGCTCGAGATTTTGACGATATAACGCTCCAGTTGATCAGAACTTGGCACGATATCCCTCAAGAGGATATCTGCCATTTCTATCATTGAATGCCAAGTCAAATAACTGCTTGCACTGGAGCCAGAGGTGGACAAAAGCGTTATTGAGTTTTTCTCTTTATGAAGCTCTCTCAATTTGTAATCATTTATTTTTCTGTACATGTACATCGCATCTACCTATTTTCGTTCCAGTCGAATAACTCCTTCTTGATGCGTCGTTTTTCCCTTTTGTCTAAGAATGTAATAAGCATTTCTTGTTTACATGTTTCCAAATCAAGATGACAATCTTAAATAACATAAATAAGGGGTACATATTTATAAAATATATGCTAACATACGTGAAATTTAAACTAACATAGACAAGTATTTTGCACAGAAATGGATATATGTGTCAAAGTATTATTAGTTATTTGTTTTTTATCGATTAGAAGTGGTGGAAAACCAAAACAGCTACATCTAACACCTAAAATAAAGAATTTAGTGACAAGTTCCCCACATTATTTGCTGGTAGTACAAGGGAGGTTATTTGAAATCAAGAGCAAGGATATCAAGCTATCTTCTTTTTTTTATTTTATCTGCTATTGAGCTATCGTTAATAACATGCAGTAAGTAGAAATCTGAAAGTCTCTACGAATGTATTCGTCTACTAGAATATTAAGTCATTAAGCCTCTATTACTCTATTTATCACATAACTATCTTTAAACGTTCTTTTTATGTTCTTTTACAAATCATGAAATCATGCATAACATTTCTTTTCTTTCTCCTTTTTTCCCCCAGGGTACACGTATGACCGTGCCTGTTTCTGGCATTGGTTAATGCGCAGTACTTCTTGCGCAGTGTCAATTCTTCCCATTGGATAGCTTGACTGACTTCGCAGCTTGTACGTGCTGCTAGGCCTTCGACGTTATTTAGTTTCAAAATTTTTACGTCTCGTATAATTTTCATTGAAAACTAATAGGTATACTTTGAGGAGATACAGTTTTGAAGTTTGTTTGAGGTAACGAAAGAAATCTATGTCTACCGGTATCCAATTAAACACTTTTGGTAAGTATTATGTTGTCCTTGAATATGAACTATGATTTAGAGATTTGATAAATAAAAGAAAGAGATCGTTTAGAAAATTTAGCTCTATCAATAGTTTATTTGCATTTTAAAATTGTATTCTTCTATTATAACATGTTTATTAAAGGGCAATGCTCCAAGTTCAATGTAGGTCATGGCCCTGGCCTTTTCATGTGACGTAACTACGCAGTGCATTGTTTCTTTTGTACAATTAAAAATAGTAGCTTTTGATATAGACCTTACTTCTGTGCTCAAAATCTTATGTGTAACCAAATAATTAATCAATTAATTTCGTAGCCGTTATACCCTACATAGAATTACTTGTGCAGCATATCTTTCAGGACAATCATTTGCATATATTCATACATGCTCTTTAAAGAGAAGTGTTGGGCAGTTTAATTACATTTCAGAAATATCTATAATTGAAATCTAAATATATCGAAATTGATACAAAGGAGCTATAAATTGATTTATGCAGAGAAACTTTCGAAATTACTTTCATGATTAAATAGATCCTTAACCTGGCAAAATAAACAGGGCATATAAAGCTTAAATGAGTTTCTAATCTAAATTAGTCATTTATTGCGTAACATGAAATGTTTGGGAAAGAGGTTAAAAAGGTAATTAAAAGGAATTCATTGCTTTTTATTGTTATAGAGAATTTTATAATTGCAGTTGATATTTATATAAATACATAACGTTTTAAATTTAATCGTTTATCTCATTATATTTATTGAACGTTTATGGTAAATAGGTAAAGCTTTATTGTAAATTCATTAATTTTTATTTTGTATTTTGAGGTATGTAGAAATTCGGAAACTCCTTATGATTTTGTGAATTCAAGTTGTCCTGTAAAAGTAGAAACTATATCATAATTGTGAATGCTTAACTTGTAAATCAAATTCATATTTAAAACAAGAACATACTATGCAAATTAGCTGCTCTTCATAAGTTTATCTATCACAAATTAATGAAATCTTAAATCCCTTTAATACATATCAGCTTCATTTTTTACAGCCTGAGTGGTTAACAATTGCTTATTACAGCACCAAAAAGCTTCACATTAAAGTTTATTTAAACATTTATTATGAAAAGGTTTTTAAGGTAAAAGTTCTTGCAAATGAAAGAACTTTTGTTTTGTACTTAGTCAGAAGCTTTAACATGAATTATGTTTTTTTATATATCATCTGTAGATAAATTTAAAAAATAGCTTAATAAAACAGGAAAAATATAGATTTGTTAAACTTAAAGCATAATACTACAAAAATGTTAACTAATTTAGGTAGTATAAGTTGATTAAAGGTGAGTTATAAAGTTTTATAAGGTATTCATGTTTTAAGAATTCAATTTGTTATTGATTACTTGAATCCAGTTTTACAACAGATAATCTGGAACTGTTTCCAATTATAGTGTATTTGTAATTGAGATTAACTAATTCTTGGGATTACCTTAATTTATCTCCTTAACGTATATATAAATGAGACATAATTTATCATATTCATCATCATACTGAAGATATTGGATTTTGGAATAAAATCTTTGATTACATTTTTTATGATATAAATTATATTGGCATTTGCTAAAAATTCTGTTTAAATGCTTTTAATATTTTTAAACTTTTTATAGGTTTAAACTTTATAAAAATTGCAAAATATGTCAGTAAATTGTGAACAAGATTTTCATTTTGCATTTGTATGAAAGCAAACTTACACAAAATTTTCTCTTATTGATGAAATATTATATAAATTACCAACTAGGGTTGGCAAGTTTTTGCCAAAGGTGGGAAAAAACCAGTGAACCATCCTGGCAAAAATACATTTTTGCCACTTTTTGCTAAGTGGCAAAAATGGATATGTTTTATTTACGGGGATGTAGGTATTTTAACTCTTAACCTAAAGATATGTAATTTTTTATTTTAACATAAAATATTCAATGCGTTATTAAAACAGTAATCTTAATCTAAAGTTATACCTAGAGATACAAAAAAATAAAATAAAAATAAAATGAAGATTGATTTTAGAAGTGTTTGTGTTCAAAGTTTGTTTTTAATGTAATTATTAGCTTATTTCCCCTACAAATTACAGGTTTAAACATTTTTAGTACTTGTATAATTATATATCTTATATGTGTATATATACTTCTTACAATTAAAGACAACATTACTATATTAAATTGATAAAGAAAACATTTTTTATCCCATGCCTTCATTATATAAATTTGATTGCTAACATCAATGATAATTATTTAAAATTGTTTAAATTATCAAATTAACACTGATGAAATATCTAATTTATATTCTGATTTAAGTCTCAGTTGTATTAAGTACAAAATTATTATTTTGTACATTTTTAAAATCCAGCTAATTTTTCTAGATTTTACCAGTTTTTTTCAGTTTTTGCCACTGTCCTGGCAAAAATACCATTTTGACGGCAAAATGACAAACCTTAATATAAATTATATTGGTACTTGCTAAAAATTCTATTTAGTTGCTTTTAATATTTTTAAACTTCTTATAGGTTTAAACTGCAAATTGCAAAATGTCAATAAATTATAAGGTTTTTCTTTTTGCATTTGTACCAAATCAAACTTACACAAAATTTTCTCTTATTGATGAAATATTAAATAAATTACCAATTAAAATTCTTGAATTTTCCATATCTAATTTGATATTTACATTATCCTTTAGATCCTTTTGCTGATGCCATTCGGGCTGATGAGCAAGGTGGTCAGGATAAATTAATTCACATTAGAATCCAACAAAGAAACGGACGTAAGACATTGACTACAGTTCAAGGTATTTCAGATGATTATGACAAAAAGAAAATTGTAAAAGCATGTAAAAAGGTAAGGCTTAAAATATTATGTTTTTATGATATATTTAAGGTGTTTGTGTACCAAGTTTTCCTTGCAATTCTTATTTTTTGACTGTGTTAAATTCAG
This sequence comes from Pardosa pseudoannulata, assembly GCA_032207245.1. NCBI lineage: Eukaryota > Metazoa > Arthropoda > Arachnida > Araneae > Lycosidae > Pardosa > Pardosa pseudoannulata. The sequence continues at coordinate 53,876,393 of CM063510.1, read as the reverse complement.
AATTCTGTGCTTTTAGGGTTTTTAAAAATTCAAGTTTATTTAATTTATATATTTTTCTGGATATCCAGTGCTGCAAAAGTTTTGATGGCATCCAGAAAATATTATGAATAGATGGGCACTGATATAATAAGCAAAAATTTCCAGAATCTTATTAGTTTATCAAAGACTGTAGCTTGTTTACGTGAGTCATTTAATATAAAGGGCTTTTCTTTTTATTGATAATATTATAAGATACAGAACTATCACTCCTAAGTCATCTTTAGATTTATTATGAGACAATTTAAACTGTTACTGTTATATGATGTCAACTATGTCTACGACATGTAAAATAAGGATTGTGATGATCATGAAACCACTCCCCATAGATAAATATTTGATTAAACTATGAAGCTTCTAATTCAGGTTCACTAACTGTTTTAGAATTGGTAGATTTAATCTCCTATATAATAATAGCCTAAGTTATCTGTCCGCAAATTTATGAAGCGGTTGGACTTGGAATGGATAGAGGCAAAATTCAAAGCGAGTAAAGTTATCCTCTCCTAAACTATCTATCCGAATGGTAGAGCGCTGCTCTTCGGAACCGGAGTTCGCGGGTTCGAATCCCGCTGCTGGCATGGATGTTCGTAGCTGTTCGGAATCAGCTTTAAACTGTAGGTCCCGGTCTCATTAGCCCTCGTGTGCAAAAAAGCCGACCGTAGCTCTCCAAACCAAACCTAAACTATCTATCCGATTTTTATAAAAATGGGTATAAATATGCTTCATATCCCAGCGAAAAATACTGTCGTCGTTAAAATATTCGAAATTCACCCCTTTGCCTCTTTTTGAGCTGTTAATGCCATTATTTCAAGGTATATTTTCTCCAGTTAAGAGCAGGCGATTAAATTTATCACATGATAAATAGGTAAAAATAACATTTGTTCAAGCCATTATGACATCATTCCTTTAACCATATCATGTAATCATTTCTTATTTTAATATCGCCTGCATTATTTTTATACATGTTATCACTGAACTTAGATATTACGTAAATAATTTTCCTTTTATATTTGGCTTAAATAATAGATTAGGTACAAATGTGATAATTTTAAATTTAATCGTTTTTTTTTTTTGTTTTTTTTTTTGCAATAAAAATTTTTCACCTTTATTAACAAGAAATTCTATCTACCTCCAGGGTGTAGTGAAAATAATAGTTTCGTTCCTTTATTTCCATTAATTACTGTGGCATAACTTAACGATAATTTCGACGTAGCTGAGAAAACTTTGAATTATATTTCTAAATGAATTCGACGTGATTCTAAACTGCATTCACAGTATCAGGAGAATTTAGAAGAGTGCCAAGATAAACAAATTATTGAGCGTCTACCAGATAATTCAAATCTCAGTCAAAACACAAACAATTTTTTTTTTACCTGCCTCATAGTGCTGTAGAATTCTGGAAAATTAAAAAAAATTACTGATCCCGTCATATGACGGGCTATATGCTGGTTGTTAAAGAGTAATAAGTTATCAAAAATTATTCTTATATCCATATACTTTTTTTTTAATTTTAAATAAAAAGCTATACTAATAAAAATTATAGTTTTTTTGCTTTTTAAAATGTCTACATGCATCTTGTAAAATAGTTGTGTAGTAGATAGTATTATGTTTACAAAGTTAAATCATAATAACCATCAATTTAAATTATTTCACTAGTAAAAATATCGTCTCTGCTATTACCTAGATGGCAGCACATACAAATAGCTTAAGCTGTAACTGAATGTTTTTTAATTGGTAAAGAATCGATTAAAATCAAAAGTGAAATAATATTTTGAAATTAGTTAATATTCTTTTAATAATTTACATTTTTAAAATAGATGTTAAAACTTTTCATACAATTTGTTGTACTTCATTGCTTTTTTATTTTGAAATTGTTTTACTATAAAAATATCGGTTATTCAGTTTCTTGGAATTATTGTGACTGTGACAGGGTGTTTTTAACTGTGTATATTGTAGTGAGCAAAGCGTGGTTTGCAGTCTATAGTTTTTGCACATGCAATGTAGCATATTTTCTTCCACGCAGGTATTTTAAATTTTTTTAGATGTGCAAATAAGTTAAGTTTTTTTACTAATTGACTGACTGACTACTAATTGATCAAATTTACATGCAACCTGTATGACATGTAAATAATAGTTCCTTATGTACTATTAAGGTTAAACATTTTAAATCTTATAACAACTCCTAAACAAATTTCAAGATTTTGTGTCAAGTCTTCTAAATAGCCCTGCCATTATGTATTTCAAAAAGATCAATAAAGAGCTAACTACTTAGATTTTAAAGAAGTAAACTCAAGTACTAAAACATATAACATGATGTTTACAGAAGTGGGATTACAAATAAGAAAAAATATTTTAAATTTAAAAACTCCATTTTTTCTAAACAAGACTTTCAAAACTGTTAGTTTAATAAAAACAAGAGGCCATCAAATGGATAGGCACTTCATATCCATCTTAAGTAAACATCATGTACCATCTACTGTGTAAAAGAATGTTTTACTTGGATCTTTAAGAATATCACTGCAAGCATAAAGTCCATTAGTCATTAATTTAAATTGAAACAAATAACTTAAAATTTACATGGGCAGTTAGAATTTGGAATTGTTTAAAATGTATTTTATAGTTTTCATTACAAGGAAAATTTTGTACATGTTCATATATTATATTCTATTATTTTTTAAGATAAATTATCCTAAGGCTTAAGAGCTATGGTATTAATAAAACTTATTTTTCTCATGATATAGATATATACTTTTTGGTTATGGTATATACGAGGCTCATCCAGAAAGTAAGTTTCCCTATTTAAAAGAAAAAAAAGAACTCACTTTCACAGACATATTTATTGGCAACAAGTACAGCAATGTTTCAGCTATTTTTCAACATAGCCACCACCAGAATTGAGATACTTGTTGTATTGTGGGATCAACATTTGTATACCTCTGTTGTAGAACTCTGCTGCCTGTGAATGGAACTAGCCTTCTTATCTCAGAACACTTTGCAAATCCATTAACGTACTGACAGTGTCTGTTTGAATTTGGTCCTGACCGAAGATCCACTATGATGCTAATGCATTTACTTGTCATTGATGTGAATGCATTGCTTGGTTTCTGGGGTAAAGTGTGTAATCAAAGTCTCATTGCCCGTGACGATCCTGTCGAGGTCACCGTCATCTTGATACTTCAGCAGAAATGTCAGTGCTGTTACTAAGTGTTGAATTTTGTGTTCGGGTGTCAGTTTCAACTCATAGACCTAACATAGCTGACTATGAATTTCAATTGGCACAATGCTTTGTGCATTCAAGATCACCGACCGAACCTTGCAGGCAGCAGGAAAAGAATTAGTTTCCATTTCAGACCACTCCTGTCCTGCTACTGGCACGTATCGGGGCTTGTCCAGCTGGCATATGATTAATACATCATAGATCTGTTACATATGCGCAATTGACACGGCTAATTCCATTTACTTTAAAGCGGGGAAACTTACTTTCTGGATGTGCCTTGTAATATGTTTTCTTGCAAAGTAGGATTGTGCATTTGCAGACAAAAGAATTTTATTTTTAGAACAAGAACAGCTTTGTAGAGATATATATTAAAGAAACCAACTTTCTTTTATGTATCACAACAGATGAAATACTTATAAATGTAAGCTTTAACTGATTCGATTTTTGTAATATTCTTTTCAAGATCGATTTCTTGTTACCACTCTCATACATTTTCCTTGAATTCTTGCTTATTTGAGCAAATTTGCAGTCTCAAATTCTTCACCTCCATAAAGCAAGTAAAAGTATTTATTATATAAAGATTCATGTGCAATTTTAAAATATTAGTTTAATAAGACAGCTTTTTCTGCACAGGCTGAAAGTTTACAATCCAGTTGTAAGGAATTGATGATTAAATGGAGTTATGTATTTAATGTAAACTTTTATTTATTATAGTAGAGGGTTGCATTGTTTATTTTATAGACATGTCTTGTATTTTCTTAGGAATAAATAAAAGTTTAAAAATAAAGATTAAAAAGATTATTTCAAACTTTTATTCTTGGATACTGCAAAAAAAAAAATCTTATCCAAGAATGACAAGTTTGCATTTGTAATAGGATTGGATACATCTATTAAAAATTAATTGTGCTTTATTTATTTGGTTAGCATCATATTTGTCTCATAGCTGTAAAGACTGAAATATATATTTTTTTTTCTAGCTAAAGATCATTTTTGTTTTTTATTTGTGTTAAATTTTAATCTTATATTTATAACATTTAGCATTGTATGACCAGAAGTTGTAAGAAAATAGAATATGTTTATTTTTAATAGCTATGCATTTATAATTTTTAAAATTATTATTTTAAAATGGTATAAGTTTTGTTTGTTATATGGAGATGTTTATTGTAGAACTTTGTATTAGAATGTTGCTTCTACATTTAGTCTGTTATCCTGTAGGACACAAAATGGACCAGTGGTTTAAACCTGACTGGTGCCTGATATATTAAAGAGAATGGGAAGGATGAAGCTGTGGGTCTGAATGTTTTCTTGTTTGAACATTGGTAGGGAGATATACATAAAGTTAAGTAAAATTCTTCTCTTCTGAAGAGTATATGAATTTATGGGATTGTGTAGTGTAATGCTTAACTTCCACCAGAATAGAGGCCGAACTATGGCCAAATGGTTAGGGTGCTGGCCTTTGGCACCAGAGTTCGGGAGTTCGAATCCCACAATGGCATGGATGTTCGTAGCCGTTCGGAATCGGCTTTAAGCAGTAGGTCCCGGTCTCATTAGCCCTCGTGTTGCAAAAAGTAGACCGTAGCACTCCAAACCAAACCACCAGAATAGTTATGATTTGGTAACATTATGAAAAATCTAACCTGTAATTGTATAGATCAAATGGGAAATCGTAATCAAATATTGATTTTATCTTTGCACTAGGGAAAATGGTTAACAAATACGTTGTAAATTTTAAGAGAATGATAAATTATAATTTGTTTTTACTCTGAATATGCTTATTTTTTAAATAAAATTAAATGTCAACTTAAAGAAAAATTTTATTAAAAATCAGTGTGTATAAATTCATGATTTTTACCGATGTGTATGTGGTGTGGCCAGAGAAAATAAGTGCACTTAAACTTCACCAAGTTTTGGAGAATTGTGATTGGTCTCCAGGAGGCGATTCAGGACCATCTTTGGAGTCCCGGTCCTTCTGGGCAGAGCCGGAAAAAGACGCATTGTAAAAAGGACAATGGAACAACGAACGGGATAATGGAAAAAGTGTAGGGTTGCCTGAGTTGAAAGAAGGAAGGTAAAGAATGCAGCGTTCTCTTGGACATTGGCCTTTTTTTTTTTTTTTTTTTTTTTTCCTCCATATTTTGTTGTTTTTTCTAATTTTGAACATTGCAATATAGAACAGTGGTATTATACTATAATTAAAAGCAATGTAAAGCAACTTTGGGTTATCAATGTCTTCAAAATGACAATGCAATGTACTACACCACAACAGTGTAACAGGTTAAAGAATAGAATATTAAAATTTGTTGTATTATGTGAAATTTTGTATTTTCTATTAAATAGCATACTCAGTCTAATTGAAAAATATTTTCTTCTAGGAATTTGCATGCAATGGCACAGTTGTGGAGCATTCAGAGTACGGTGAAGTAATTCAGCTGCAAGGTGACCAGAGGAATAATATTTGTCAATTTTTGACAAAAGTTGGCATTGCCAAGTCAGAACAGCTGAAAGTTCATGGTTTCTAAATTGCCTTAGCGTTTTACAATGCCTACTATATGGAATACATTCCAAAATAGGCTAATTTGTCATACATCTGAAAATCATTTTATTTGTTTAAATTTATACATTTCAGAGTGTTTCAAAAAGAAAACAAGTAACTTAATATGTCGAACAAGTAGTAATATTCTGTTAATATCATTTTTTTTGCATGAACTCTCTTGTAAGTTATCAATGTAAGGAATTAAATTTTAATAAAGTTTGACTTTATGTAGTTGCATTTTCTTTTTGCCTTATGATAAAACTTCTGTTTTCGAAAATATAATGAAACTTGTATGAAAGTTGAAATTAGTAGATACATATATATATATATATATATATATATATATATATATAGTCTTAATGGGGGATAAAACTTACCACAGCTAAAAGCGTCTCAATAATTTCAAACTAGTACTGTTGCTTGTATATATTTTTCAGAAGGAACTTATAATTAAAATTTAAAATTGTCATTTATTATTTATAAAGTAATGCTTCAAATTATGCATCTTTTGTCCTAAATGTTGACTTTGTTGAAAGTGCTGTACCTATATTTTACTATACATAGCATAAATTTCTCAAAGTTATAAAACCATCCAATGGTTTAAAATATATCCATACCTACCAACTTATACTGTTTAGCCATACATTGTACGGATTTGAGTCACATTGTAAGATTTACATTTGAGTATGAAAACCATATGTTTTTTAATTTGAAGAATTAACTATGAAAAATTATCTATCTATCTATATATATATATGTATATAAATTTTTACAATCTGCGATGAAAAAATTGAATACAAATGAACATTCTCAGTTTGCAATGTAGAAGTCTCATCACCAGTATCATTGGCTGTGATGTGGTTTGTGGTCAGATCGTATTTCAAAATACAATAGAATTTTTAAAGTTGTTTTGTATAATCTAACAATACCAGGTAGTAATTCAGAATGGGACAGGATTTTGAGTATGCAAGACTAGAAATGAATTTAAAATTTCCATTCTGGATAAAATTTTGGAAGATATATTAACACTTTACCGACAGGTAGCGGTTCAAACATACTATGCCCTTTCACCGCCTGCTCAGCCACAGATCATCTGAGACACCGGCTCGGTTTTGGCCTAGACTGACACGCAGGAATATATATTCACTTTTCTTAAACTGTGGTAAAATAGTATGCTTCGTGTTATTGTAGGGTAACAAAATTTAATAAAATCTTTGACTTTAATCATATTAGTGTTAAACAATATTTATTTTATCTATTACAATCATTTTCAGTTTATTATTTCCATAAAATATACCATAATCCATATAACAGTTTTTGTCAAAAAAAGTTAATATTTTTTAAAACTATGATAGTGCTCGCAACAGTCACCTTTGTGTTGTGGGATGTTGCAGCATTTACAAGCGAAACCTGTTCTGCTTAGTTTTTTTTTTACTTGTACAAACTCTGCATTCTTTTAGGGGTTTTTTACATTGACCGCTGGTCACTATATTTACTAGTTTATGCTTTCCGAAATTTGCCAGTCTTCTGGGATAATCAAATCGAGATGTGGTTCTTGTGGGTTTGAAATTAGGTAGATCCTTACCTTGTTCTTGATATTTTTTTTTTTTTTTAAATTTAATTTTTTTTTTTTTAAATTCAGGTATACATATAATTATAGAATTGCATAAAAATTTGTTTACTATGCATGTAATTCTTAATCAGTTTTCTTTGATTAGTAATTATCAAATTATTATATATTAAAGCTATATATATATATATAAATACACTTGTGTATGTGTTTTCAGCTTAGATTGCTTATGGGTCTAATATGTGCAATTGTAAAATTTTCAAAGTTGGTATGTTGGTAGCTATGCATATATATATTTGTTCAGAGGTTGAAATTTATACAAATGAACATTCTCAGTTTGCCAATGTAGAAGTCTCATCACCAGTATCATCGGCTGTGATGTGGTTTGTGGTCAGATCGTATTTCAAAATACAATAGAATTTTTAAAGTTGTTTTGTATAATCTAACAATACCAGGTAGTAATTCAGAATGGGACAGGATTTTGAGTATGCAAGACTAGAAATGAATTTAAAATTTCCATTCTGGATAAAATTTTGGAAGATATATTAACACTTTACCGACAGGTAGCGGTTCGAACATACTATGCCCTTTCACCGCCCGCTCAGCCACAGATCATCTGAGACACCGGCTGGGTTTTGGCCTAGACTGACGCACAGGAATATATATTCACTTTTCTTAAACTGTGGTAAAATAGTATGCTTCGTGTTATTGTAGGGTAACAAAATTTAATAAAATCTTTGACTTTAATCATATTAGTGTTAAACAATATTTATTTTATCTATTACAATCATTTTCAGTTTATTATTTCCATAAAATATACTATAATCCATATAACAGTTTTTGTCAAAAAAAGTTAATATTTTTTAAAACTATGATAGTGCTCGAAACAGTCACCTTTGTGTTGTGGGATGTTGCAGCATTTACAAGCGAAACCTGTTCTTAGTTTTTTTTTTTTTTTTACTTGTACAAACTCTGCATTCTTTTAGGGGTTTTTTACATTGACCGCTGGTCACTATATTTACTAGTTTATGCTTTCCGAAATTTGCCAGTCTTCTGGGATAATCAAATCGAGATGTGGTTCTTGTGGGTTTGAAATTAGGTAGATCCTTACCTTGTTCTTGATATTAGTTTTTTTTTATTTTATAATTTAATTTTTTAATTTTTTTTTTTTTTTTAAATTCAGGTATACATATAATTATGGAATTGCATAAAAATTTGTTTACTATGCATGTAATTCTTAATCAGTTTTCTTTGATTAGTAATTATCAAATTATTATATATTAAAGCTATATATATATATATAAATACACTTGTGTATGTGTTTTCAGCTTAGATTGCTTATGGGTCTAATATGTGCAATTGTAAAATTTTCAAAGTTGGTATGTTGGTAGCTATGCATATATATATTTGTTCAGAGGTTGAAATTTATCTGGAAGGGAACTATTAATATTTCTGATTTCGAGACACTTGTTATTAAGCATTTAAATTTGTTTTTTATATTGTTTTGTTATAAAACTTTCCACTGTAGTTTAGTGGAAAATTATTATAATCCTTATAGTTCTGTATCGATTAAGTGAATTGTTGATATAAGTTTTTTCCTATTGACTAGAAGTAATTTTCAGTTTGTTATGAGTGCAACATATCACTTCATTAATTTTTGTTTCTGTAGTTAAAATTGTAACAACTACTTGTTTTGAATTTTTAAGCATCTGTGCTTCATTTTAGCTGATAACTGCAGGGTAATTGGGATTTGTATGGATATATATATATATATATATATATATTTTACTCCAAGGTCCAAATTTATGAAATGTAGACTTTTTTTGTATGCATGTACAGGGTCAAATGTAAACAAACTATTTTCCCACCTGTGAACGCGGTAGAATTTGGCTACCCCTTATCCTAATGTTTTCTTGATAAATCTTTATCTGGACCAAAACAGCTGCTATTATGACTGTTTCATTTAAATGATTAAGCATCAAAAGTTTTTAAATATATGTTTGTGTGTTTTAAAGTTTATTAAGATATATGTCTTATGAAGCAGAAGTAACAAAGTTTTTCATGTAAATAGCCATCATGCTTTCTTTTTAACAGTTCAGTGGTAATACCTGATAATTCTAGATTCTCACATATTTCCTAATTGCAAATAATCCTATGTGGTAGAGATGAGATAATAGTTTGTAATGAGACATAACCTATTTTTGAATCTTATTACAGATTTGTGTGATATATATTTTTTAGTTGGCATTTCTTGAATTTTATAAGTGAAAATTTCTTTTAAAATGGCTTATTCTATTGCAAATCAGTCTATTTAATATATATATATATATATATATATGCAAAGAAATGTCCATTAAACACTAATGAATCTTTATAACAATAACTCCTAGATTCGAAAAGATTTTTCTAGAATAATGTTTTAAAGTAAATCTCTAGCATTTTTTTTTTTTTTTTTTTTTTTATTGACTTAAATGTATATAATATTTTTAAAGAAATTACAATGCATATCTTCTAATTGAAAGGAAATTTAAAAGTGTCCTTTTAAAACATTCTGAATTTTACTTAAAAAAATCTATTGGAGTTTGATCTTAAGAGTAAGATAGCTAGATATGAAACAGGTAAATATACAAAAGGATGTAGTGAAACATAAAAACTTCAATAAACTCGTGGATGAAATGAAAATGTGTGATCAGGTTGTATTATGAGTTATAAATAGACTTTTGATTAGCGATTCGTAATTCTTATTTGAATTCTTCTTAATTCTGACTTAAACTCTTAGGCATCCATTTTTGCTTTTTTACTGGTGAAGAGATTTAAATAAATTTGTCTTTCTTACTGAAAGACTTCAATCACAGTAATACAGGGCTGTAGCCAGAAATTATTTTCGGAGGGGGACCAAGGGAGAAAGACATCTTTATCTGTGAATGATACTTCAAATGCTGTATTCCACGCTAGCGACCCAGGAAGACTTTTATGTTCCGAGTGCTTTTTTTTTTATGAGAGTAACTTTATGTTCTTGAACAGCTAGGCAGATAGCACACACACACACACACAAATGTAGGGCACTGTCTATCTACAAAATGGTCTTTCAAAATTTCGGGGGGGGGGGACCAGTCCCCCAATTCCCCTTCTGCCTACAGCCTTGCAGTAATATATTTGTTTTCACCACTCTTTATTTTTAAAAATTGTTTGATTTTTTTTTTCCATCAAAAACCTGACTTTTGGCATGTATTTAGAATATTTATGTGTGTTATCCTTATTACATCTCTGCAAAAATAAAGCAGAGAGTAAAGCATTTTTAAAAAAAATCATGTTAAGTGTTTAGAACGAACATACTACAATTAGGGTAGAACTTGGATCGTTATAAGCACACATCAGGAAATTTGTTCATTCACTATGTACACTTATTGACTGCCTTACTGTTGTTAGTAATTTCGATTAAATTTTTTTAAATATTGATTCCTGATGATTACTGCATGTGACAGGGAAATATTGTGGCAAAAACTTTTTAAGCATGATTATATATGTATATAAAGGACGCAGAAAGAAAAATAACACAAATTAAAAATATTTAGAATTTAAAAATGCAACTTTTTAAACTAAAGTTTTGATCAAAAGTGAGCTATGTTTTTAACCTTTGTGACGATATCGGTTTCTGATTGAAACTACTGTTCAATTGGATAGGCGAAAATAAAGCGAAATGGTGATTTTATTTTTCCAAACAGTTTTTTGACGAACGATGGCTGAATGGGTAGGGTGCTATACTTCGGTACGGGAGTTTGTTGGATCGAATCCTATTGTTGGCATGGATATTCTTAGCCGTTCGGTTTTGGTTTGAGCTCTGCGGTATACTGTTTTGCTACATAAGGGATATTGAGACAGAGACCTACTGTTTAAAACCAATTCCGAACGGTTTCGAACATCCTTGTTTTAGTGGAATTTGGACTTGGTTACCGAAGAGCAGGCCTTAACGGTTCGTAATTGGTTAAAGCATTAGATACCGTTCTCATCGGCGTTCGTGTAACAAAATAATTGTCCGTAGTTCTCTAGACCAAACCAATCGCATTTTTACCGGTATTTGTCACCTTAATTCATCATCATAGCTGGTTCGACAGCAGATTGTAGGTCTTGGCATTCTTTAAAAGATCCAACCAAGCTGTTTTGTCCGTGGACCTTAAGTTTTTTTTATCTTAATAATACTAAAATCGTAGTCCAAACAGTCGGCCCTTTTTTTTTTTTTTTTTTTTTTTTTTTTCCCTACCTTTTAGTCGTTGTCCAAAAGGGACTGCATTGAAAATTTTCAAAACATCTTTATTATTTTCCATTCTTATGAGATGTCCGGTGTCATCTTAAACATTTCGATAAAATAGTTACATTTGCATTTTTCATACTGGAAGATGGATAGTACGATCATTTATCTTAAGCCATAAATTAGAAAAAGGATTCAGGATGGTGATACACAATTCAGTTAATCATTGCTGAATTTTCTCTCTTCCTCTATTATTTTTTCCTTAAGGAAATTTTTTACTTCCCCCCAACACACTATGTATATATAAATATAACAAATAAGAATAAGAGTTTTCACAACATAGGCTTGGATGCTGTTCCAGGTTAAAACGTAAACGGATTTATTATTCTGTCCTAGCGCCGGATGTAATGCCGATCGCTAATTGGGTACTTTAACGCAGTTAAATGCCAGTAATTAAGCCTAGTCAATAGCTTCCGTAACTAATCTACTGCTTCTTCATGCAACTAATATTAAATGTTATATTTCTATTTCAAATCCAAATGATTTCCTACTTTGTGGTCATAACTGTATCATGCAATAAGCATGCTTAATAAGCATGCTTCATACTCTTTTCATGAACTGTATAAACAATGTGAAGTACTTTGGGTCCCTAATGAGGTCCTTGGAAAATGAAGGTGCAGGACCTGTTTAAGTTGTGAATTAACAAAGGGCTTATTTATAGTTTAAGAGTTCGGTGGCATAACTAGACTTCTTTCGTGAGATCTTTAAAAAGTGCCGTAAGCAGATAAAAATTGCATGTGACGCACGATCATTTTGTCAAATTATAATACATTACAGCAGTTTGGTGCAACGTCACGAACTACTATAATGCCCATCACATTCATTTTCATGTCTACAATAACCAATAGACAAACAATAAACTGCCCTTCTGTTTGAAACTATAGCCAGAATTGTCATAAGTTGAGATGTCTCCTACTTTGTGAAATCGCCTTATACGACATAATGGATGATACCATATTACAGTCGACATATGTCACTGGGGACTTCTACACCATAATGACGTCAGAAATCGCCAGAGATGGGAATTGGATACCATAAATTTTCCTATCTGACATCATTATGACGCAGAAGTCACCAGTGACATATGTCGATTGTAATATGGTAGCACCCAATAATGAGTATTATATTTGACAAAAATATAATAGGAATGCCAACTTAAAGTACAAGTGCGTAAATAAAAGCTTTATATTAAAAATGTGTCGACTGCTTTTTTAGTCTATTGGTCTATGAGCAGGATGTGAACCGTTAAACTCCTTGTGTATGCTTCTGCAATAGCCAGAGCTCTCTTTGATAACTTGCATCAGGCTGCCTCTTGCCTACACTCATATGTATAAGGCATTTGTGATGCCCCCCTGTATATTCCCTTCAATTTTGACCATCCAGAAAAAGAAACTGGTTCCTTATTTTGTACCTCTCACCCAACTAGATGATATCTAGACCAACAGGTTTATCCTGAACGTTTTTTGGATCTACAGGGAGATGTTTCGTACGCCCTCTGTTACGGCACTTTTTCGGTCACTGATATGATTGAGCAATCATTTCTCTTTTTTTCCCACTGAAATGAAGGAAGTCAAGTGACTTTACATGACAGCTACTTATTTATGACTTTTGTTACTTATTTATGACTGTTTTATTTTTTCTTTGCATCCATACTTACTTCAGAATGTATATTTCTTTTTTAAAACTGTGTGGCAACGTTGCTTCACTAGAGAATGCGAGTTCGAAGTTTCTATAACTGTGGATGCTGTAACATTGAATTTTATAGTAATATAATTTATTAATATTATCTACTTTTTGTAATAAATTTTTTACTTTGCGTTTACTTGCTTTGGAAATCTTATTTCATACAGACAACACAATATCGGGTATATGATGTTTCAAATTTACTTATGATTTCATTGAACACGATGAGCTGAAGTTTCGTGTAAGTTAGAATTCCACATAACACCCAACCCGTGCACTGACCACTAGGAAACTCGCGCCATCCAGACACTGTTCTGATTCAAGCCGGAATTTTTCCATCGGCATAATACAGTGAATTGTAGATATTTAATGACAAAGAAAAAAAAATACCATATGCCTAATATATTTTTGCATTTCTTAAAAAGAGATATTTTTTTGTTTCAACTGACTGTTGAAAAACGTGTTGAATATCCTTAAATGCAGTAAACATGCAAATAAAAAAATATAAAAAAGATCACCATTTTTTTTTCTTTTAAACTTTTTATCCGAAAACTCCCATATATCAACCCTCCTCTTGCTCGGCTCGTGTTGTAAAACAGTAGACCGTAGCACTCCAAACCAAAAACCAAAACCTCTTGCTCAGAAATCAAGAAAATGACAAAAATTAATAAATGTTCCAGCCTGAATTTGAACCTTAAAAATATTTTTGTCAGTAAGCAGTTCATCATGTAGATTATTATATAGAGGCCTACTGATGATCATATGGATTTAATATCTCATTCACTAATTTTTGTTTTTTTCAATGCATCCGATTTGAAATTTTTAAAAAATAGGCTGTACTACATTTTTCAAATTTATTGGTTTGAGTAATTAAAAAATTTCTACATAAAAGGATTTATTAAAATTACTTAATAAGTAAATGTTAAGGATGAGGCACATTTTTTCTGCTTCGCTTTCTGGCCAAGAGAAAAATTTTAACCCACGAGCTCCTTCGGTTTTTAGGTTTCAGCACCAAAAAAGCCGTATACAACCAACCAACGAACTCTATTTTGTCATACAATGTGCCAATTTAGTCAAAGAAATTATGCCTTCTACAAATATATATTTTTTACTATAAAAAAGAAAATACTTCATATTAGTATGACTCGATTAATTTATGAAACTTTTTTTCAATTTCCTTTTATTAGTTGAATAGTTGCCATAAAGTGAACAATTCCATATTTTGGAGTTTTAGGAACTGGAATTGAAAAAATAAAATATGAATACAAATAATCCATTCTTCTTTTCATTCTTTTTCTTTATTTTTGTTATGTATCTCCTGTAATTCTGTATGCTAAAGAGTACTGAAATTTTTTAAAAAGTAGTCTGGTAAGAATTTTTAAATGGAAAAAAATATTTCCTATGCCCAAATGCTTTTGTTATGATCAATTGGAATAAATATTTGATAAACATTGACGATATATGATTTATTAATCCTATAAAAATGTTTTAAAAAATTATTAAAATATTTCTTTAAATTATATTTTTGTCAGCACGTTTTCAGTTCTTGCATTATTTTAAAATTTTCATAATTTCATTGACTTTTTTTTTATGCTATGACGTCAGATTACGTTTGTGACGCACCTAGAAGTAATTTTTAGCATCTCGTTGTCAGTGGTTTGACTGTTTTATTGATATCGATCATTTTTGTGTTAGTCTACTTTTTGTTCTGTTTTTAAGATCTTGTTACTTTAGACGAGCTAAATGATAGCTATTACTGAATATATATGAAGGTACTCTTTTGATTTAGTTTAATCAACATAATTATTATTTTGTCTATTGTGTAATCTTTTCCAAATTAGCCTCTTTTATTTCGTTTTTGTATCATGTTGGTAGATGAACGTGTTGTACTGTCGAAAACACAAATACCGCTAATTGATGTCATGTATAATTATTTCACTGGTTTAATTTAAGTAATATAAACTACACATTTTTTAGTTTCTCGATTCTTTAAAGCTGTACTCGGATTCTCTTGTTCGTATGTGTTAATCTCATCTTTTGGAAAATAGAGATGCATCGCATATTGTAACTGAAATTGGATAATCAGAGTATTAAATAATGATATAAAAGTAATAACCTGGAGTTAACAGCATAACTTTAGTGAAGGCTTTATGAATTTTTTTCTGGTTGTAAATCGTGTCAATTTAAACTTACTGTACTTACGGATCGCTCTGAAATCTAAATCAATATTTTTGGTTTAGAATTAATGTTTTGCTTTTCCCTTCTAAATTGTAGTTGCGGTGATGTTATGCAAATTCTCAAATATCTTTAATTTTTTCAGTTATACATAGAATTTAATGGTAATACTACTCTTTAGTTGCAGTACTATTGAGATACTGATATTTTAGGATTTCACCGAGTAGTTATATTCATTTTATCTTATACTTCATATACTTATTTTAATTAGCATGTTTGATAATTATAGTAAACAGTTTATGGC
This sequence comes from Pardosa pseudoannulata, assembly GCA_032207245.1. Classification (NCBI taxonomy): domain Eukaryota; kingdom Metazoa; phylum Arthropoda; class Arachnida; order Araneae; family Lycosidae; genus Pardosa; species Pardosa pseudoannulata. Next base: position 53,860,566 of record CM063510.1, on the reverse strand, counting down.
AGAAGATTGAAGAATTGAATTGATTTCAGAAATATTTCTTTGTTACTTTTAATGTTTTTTTTTTTTTTTTTAATAAAGTTATAGCTCTGAAGTAGGAAAAAATGATTTTAAACAACAGCAAATTCTGTATTTTTCTAATTTGATTGTTTAACTAATGCTTTTTGAGGTTAGTAAACATATTTTTACTGAAAACAATATTTTTTTTAAATGTGCAGTTTGTTAATTAACATTTTAGTTATATACAATAAAAATTAAAAAAATATTCAATTAAAGTTTATTTCTATTTAATTTTTAAAGGAAATATGTATTTATCCTTGAATTAATACGGTTAAGAAGCTTCTTTGTTTTAATTTAAGAAGCAATAAAGTAAGGGATGCTGTTACAGTTTTGATAAAAGTTAAGTGTCAGTACTTGTACTTATGACTTTTATGGGTAAAGAATATGCTAAATTTTGGTATATATATTCTGCTTAATGAATTGTTAGCATTTTGTTATTGTCTATTGTCATTTTGCAGTTGTTTAGTTGTTTAATATTTTTTTATAATCTAGTTTTAGTAACTCACTATTTATAAATATGTAATGTAATGTAAGTAAATTGATTTTCTGATGTTTCAGGTATGAATCTATTTCTCAAAGATATGAAATGTATTACTTTTTTTCATTTACAAAAAATTAATTTTTACAAATTATAAGAACTTTCATATGAATAACTAGGATAAGATTAGCTTTTTATTTGTTACGGATGACTTTGTAACAATAAAAATATATGTAGGTTAATACATTATATTCATTTATTATTTATGATAGCAATGAAGTTATAATCAGTATTGATAATTGTTAATATATTTATTTCTAATCATATTTAATTTAAAGAAAGTTGATATAAAAATATTCTTTACCTGTAAGTTGAACCCACACCTCAATTAGTTTCTTGAAAGTGAATTAGCATTCAGAAATTAATTCTTAAAATGTATGAATCATAATTAGTTCCTAGAAATTTAAATAAAATTTAGAAAATATTAACTATGATATTTCTGACATAGACATATGCTGACATATAAAGGCACCTAAAATAACAAATTTTTAAACAGAAGGTTTCTACCATTTTTATGTCTGTTTATGATTCTTAAAAATACATTCATAAAATATACACAAGTCTGCAGAACCATTAAATACAAACACAAAAAATATTTTAGAAGCTTAACAGACTCAAATTTAAACTTCAAGTAAGTTTCTAATGAGGAAAAGCTTGTCAACCTTGAATATATGTTTTACTGTTTTCCTAATATTTTTTCACACCTAGAACCAAAGGAAGTTCTAGTGTCTGGCAAACTGAAACTTTACTGTTTTCCTGATATTTTAACATACCTAGAACCATAGGAAGTCCTAGTGCCTGGCAAACTGAACCTTTACTGCTTTCGTGATATTTTTGCACACCTAGAACCATAGAAAGTTCTAGTATCTGGCAAATTGATACTTTGCTGCTTTTCTGATATTTTTACATACATAGAACCAGAGGAAGTTGCAAACTGAAACTCTGGTAATAAATTTTAGGTGTGGTTTTTTTTTTTTTTTTTTTGTCTTGTATTTGTAAAATACTTTCTGTAGCAGGAAAAAGTTGTATTAAAATATTTTATAAACTTTAATATTTGCTTGAAAGCTTGAAAAATAATGTAGCACTTCTTTATAATTAAACTTAATTACAATATCAGTTAGTGCAAGTAAAATAGGAAGGACAGGAATATATATATATTTTAGGAAAGATTGTGCTGCATAGTGATTTTTATAGTCATTGTCAAAAAATTGTTGTTATAAAGAAACATAAGTAGATATGCTTGTTTTGACAGTATGATTTTCAATTGCTTATTAAAAAAAGAAAAACAGTTATTCTACTGTTGTATTTGTACTAATACCACATTGAGTGTTAAAAATGTATACAAAACTGAAGGTTTTATACAGGCAGTTCATAATAACAAGTAATTAGTGTTGTAAAATTTTTGAGGTGATCAAAATAACTATTTTTAAAACATGTTTAATCACTGTATTGCAAAAAAGGTCTGTAGGAGGCAAAATTTTATCATTGTGTAGGGTGGTAAAATTGTTATAGTTGGCCCTGCTTGAATATTGCTATTATAGGTATTTTAAAGATTTATGCCCTTTTTTTAATTTTGGATCTCACATATAAAAGCAAAATTTTATTTCCTTCTGTTCAGCTCAGTTATTCTATTTATACCGCTAGGTATATGCTTCTGAAACTTGATACTTTTTTTAATGAAAAAGATTCTGTAGATTTTTATACAATATTTTATAGTTTTTTATTATGTTTCAGTTAATATACTTAATTTTGTTTGTGTATGATTTGCTATTCTGCTGGATGAGAGCCAAATAGGTACAGCACTCTGTGTCAGTAATTTATCCTGTTGGTTGGTATCTGACTACTGGTTTGTATGCTCCTAGCTGTTTTGAATTGTAATATCTAGGTCCCAGTCTAATCCAAGTAGAAAAAGTTGACCATAATATTCCAATCTCAATTAGTCAAACCATATATTATTATTTATCCAACAGTTTTTTGTACTATTATTGTTTCTAAAAAGAACAAAAATCTATGTATTCGTTTTGGAATTACTATTTTATAGATTATTTACTATATGTAATTATGAAAAAAAGTGTTATTAACTAAAATGGTACATAACACTTTTTTTGAAGAAAGATTCTCTGCTTTTTGAGAAGTTAATTTCCTTTTGGGAGTCTTTTCAAATACCACACCATGATCAAAGATAAAACAAGGGATAGCCAATTGCTTAGCCAATGGATTAGCAACACATATTACCAAAGTAATACTCTTTTTGTGTTGCTAATCCATTTAAAGATCTAAAATAAGAAAGACTGACTTCTATTCTTCGATATTTGTAATTTTTTTATATAATAAAGGAAAGGCAGTCATGCTTAAGAAATTCTAAATTTAAACAAGGGAGATGATTATAATTAATATGTGTAATAAGTCAATATAAAAGGTTTTTTAATAACAAGAAAGATATCTACAATTTTATTATCAAGTAGTTGTAACAGTGTTAATAGTACGCAGCTATTAGATTTAGATTTAGGGTGGGGTGGCTCATAGGAGCACCAATACTGCAATCCAAGGCCTATTGTACTGAAAACCCCACTTTTACGTGGAACAAAAATTCCCAGTAATAAGCTAAAAATTTTAACAATTAAGTCTCAAAGAGGCTAATAGCTGAGATAAATCTAAATATTTACATTTAGGGTGGGGTGGCTCATAGGAACACCGACACTGTGACCCAAGGCCTATTGTACTGAAACCTCCCCCTTTACCTGGAACAAAAAGTCCCAGCAATAAGCTAAAAATTTTAACAATTAAGTCTCAAAGATACTAATACTTGAGATAAATCTAAATATTTAGATTTAGGGTGGAGTGGCTCATGGGAACACCAACACTGGGATCCAAGGCCTATTTACTGAAACCTCCCCCTTTACATGGAACAAAAAGTCCCAGCAATAAGCTAAAAATTTTAACTATAAGTCTCAAAGAGACTAATAGCTGAGATAAATCTAAGCAGCAATTTAACTGGAAAGTAGGCTAACTCCCACGGTTCAATGAAGTGAATATGCAGCTATTACACATTTAATTATATAATTTTATTGAAAACAATCAATTTGTGTACAATATTTACACATTTGTGTTCAGTATTAAAAGTGTCATATAAAAACTGAATGATTGTTTAAAATCCACATAAATGTAGATTAAAATATCGTAACACAAAACATGGTAGTGTATTTGATGAAAATCTCAAGTGGGTTGGGCTTTGTTAGAAAATAATCCTGGGTACAAATAATAAATATTTCTGTAAATATGATATTATGGAATACAGATTTGTTATGGTTATTTGAAGAATTTATTTCATATTTTTCTCTTTGTTGCTATTAATTTTACTATTTTTTTTTTCATTATAGATATAAGTTTCAAACTCTCAGATTATTTGCATACAGCTGTAATTACATTTAGTTTTTGCTTAGAGTAGTAGCACAAATTTGAAAAAGGAAGAATCTTAATAAAAAAATATTGATCAATAATATGCTTTCTTTACATAATATTGAGATAAAAGAGTTCAGCATAAAATATGCAGGATAAAATGAAAATAAACCTGAAATAAGTTTGTTAATGTTTTATTAATTTTTTTTTTTTTTGGGGGGGGGAGGGGTTATAATACAAATTTTCAGTGTGAAGAGGGAGGGAGTTAAAACTAGAACTTAACTGCTTATATTTATTTATAATTTATGCATGTATTCTCATCAGTTTCTGTTTATTAATATTTTAATTACATTTGAGCGTAAATCTCTTAATTATGGACCTACAAAAGGAAAGCTGTACAGAAATTATCTAATGTATAACAATGTCATGTTAGTGAGGGCTCTGATTCAGTTTTAAGCCAAAATCTGCTTAAAAGTTGATTCAACTTTAAGTAGGTTTCCCATATCAATTGTTAGCCCATACTAATACCTTGTAACACTCCAAACTATATGTAACATGCACACTGAATTTATTGTGGTTTGTATGATGAATGCTAATAAGACTGGTGAATACTGGTAAAAATTAAATAAACCTGTTAATGCCTGGGACATTAGATAGCTAGTAGGATGGGTCAGTTTTTAATAATTGATGGTTCTATTTAGTTTTAAACCAAGTTTCGACCAGCATGTTCAAAATAGATTTTTACGTTTAATTGTATGTTTACTTGTGCAACCTTCCCTTTTGGTAGTATTCTGAACCTTATATAACAAAAAATTTCGATATAACAAGTAATTACGCTGCAGGGTTTAGTTGAAAAATGATTAGCCATAAAAAGTTAAATTTTTTTTACTGAAGACTATGAGGACATCCACTTGAGCATCTTCTCTTTTGTGCAGTGTGAACTCTATATAACAATAGATTTCAATATAAATATTTATTAATGCTGTGAAGACATAATTCAAAATCGAATAATTCAAAATTTAAATATAACATATATTAACACTATGGGGTATAATTAAAAAATTATTAGCCAAAATTGTTAATAGTTTGTGTTTAGCACTATTATAACATTTAGCTGCAATTGCCATCAACAAAAAAGTCTCATTATAATATCTATTATTGGTATCAATCTACAACTTTGCAGTTCCAAGATATTATGTATTCTTGTCCATTCATAACAATGCTTTTTAAACAGTTGAAACAGTTCTTTAATGTCTGTTTAAAGAAAAAAAAATACATAAAAATCTACTTATTGTGGCGAGTAATTTTGAATTTTTCTTGTTTATTACTACCTTGTATAAAGAAAAAGAAGTATTGTAATTGTGAATTGTTTTGGTTTAAAACATTATATTTATGTAACCAAATATCTCAATATAATGAATATTAATGTTTTGGTCTCCACAGTGTGCAGTACTTGAGCTCTATTTACAGTACAGTTACCTTGAGAAAGAACATCTTTTTTTTAATGTTGGAAGACAATGTGTGAATGATGATTCTGGTGTTGTACCATGCAAAATAAAAATAAATGTAGATATAATAAGCATGCAATGAAGTCATGTGTAAATGACAGATTTATTTTTAATTAATAAATTAAAAAGTTAATAAAATTTTTTAATACTGTTAAACCTTACTTAAGACTTGATAACAAATAGAAAACTATTATTTGTTCCAATAAAAAAATAATTATACAATGATAGATTGGATTATATTAGTTTCCTAAAAATGTCAGCTTTTTTTCTGTTTTTGAAGGTTATAAATTCTTCACCTTTGACATCATATACACTTTAAGAAGCAGGAGAAAACTTATTTATGTGTTCCAAAAGGAGAGAAATATATAAATTAGAACTTCTTGTAAAACTTGCCAAAATAAAATCCACTTATATTATTTGCAATATAGGTGGATTTTATTTAGTCTGGTTCTAAACAATGATAAGATACATGAAGTGGTCAGAAAAAAAAGGTTACAAGTCAAATAAAGAAATATTTATTAACAATAGACAGAAAATACAAAAGGGAATTAAGAGGCATACGTGCCTGTCACTTTTCGTCATAATCACCAAGTCTATTTAAGCATTTATCAGAATGCAGAAGCAACTTGTTGAAACTGTCTTGGTAGCAATCAGGTCCCTGTCCATTGAGCTAGGTCTTGGATGTTTTCACAGCACTGTCTGAAGAGAATTGACTGCCCAATAAATGCTCCTTCAACTTCGCAAACTGGAAATAGTTGCTGGGTGCCAAATCTGAGCTGTATGGGGGGGGGACTCCAGATTTCCCACCTGAACTATTGCAACAATTCCTGCATTGCAAGACCTGGCTCAATAGACAGGGATCTGATTTCTACCAAGACAGGTTAAATAAGTTGCTTCTGCATTCTGATAAATGCGTAGACTTGGTGATTATGCTGAAAAGTGATAGGCACATATGCCTCTTAATTCCCTTTTGTATTTTCTCTCTATTGTTAATAAACATTTCTTTATTCGACTTGTAGCCTTTTTTCTGATCTCTCTTCATATATTGTTTTTAGGATTACCGTAGTAAACCTTTGATACTTGCTTATCATTAGGTGGTTCTAAGAATTGATATAAGCTCAACTATTTTCAGTGACTTCTGTTTGGTAGAAGAGGAGTTGCTTTCACTTTTCCCTAGGCTATGTGATGTGCAGTAAGAATAGGATAAAGCTCTTTTATTTTCTACCCAGATTAATCTTGCAGAAAATCATACCTGATTATTTCCAACTGTAAATGACCCTATTTGAAAATTGTGAATGGTAGATTGTGGATTATAGAAGTTTTGCACAGAAATATTCAAGGTAATCAGGGTAAAGTTCAAGAAAACTAATTGATAGAGCAGAAAAATTGAGATATTCACATTTCTAAATAGGAAGGGCTAACTGTATTTGTTTTTACCGTAAAAAATTCATTATGCACAGTTTGGCATTATATACACTAAGCACCCTGAAATATCAGTTTATATAATTATTTTTTAGATTATAATACTTCTTGTTTGGATTGTTTTAAAGCTATTTAAACTAGAAATATATTTTTAAGTGAGCATTTTTTTTTCCAATTGTGTTAGTATTTAAAGTTGCATTGTGTTATGATTAACCTTTGAAATTTAAAACTTTTGGTTTGCAATATTTATAAGAAAACGTATATCTAGTTACAATGCATTTTCATTCCTTTTGGGTTAAGCTATAAAATTTATGGAGGTTCTAATATGCCACATTAACTAGTTTCACATTTACTTCAAAATATATACTTATCTGAGAGAGGACATGTATTTTGATAAAAAAATATCCAATAAAATTTTTGTTCATTATTAGATTAAATCAGACTTTTAATATTGTCATTCTGTAGTGTTATAATTTAAAGAGTAAATTATTGTAAACAACTGATTCTTTTCTTATGGGCATAATTATGGAACATGATATAGCATATTGGTTGAATTCTTACTTATAAGACAAGGAGAAGCTTTAATCTTGTAGACAATGGAGGAGAGAGGGGAAATTTTGAATTCTTATTATTTATTGCCTACCACAAATTTAGGTTTATCAATTATCAGTAAAACGAAATCATTGAGATTCATTTTTATTACTTAGAATATAGACATCTTTATCAAATTATCAGCATTTTTTTTCAGTGGAGTTTATGTAAACTGCTGGAAAAATATTTGTATATGATGTAAGATTTTCTGTTTTGCAAATACTGATAATTATAACTTTCTTAAATTTTGTCTTTTTCCTTTTGTATGGGCATTTTTATATTATTGCTCAGCTTATCTTTCTCTCTCCCCCCCCTCTTTTTTTTTTTTTTTTTTTTTTTTTTTTTTTTTTTTTGTTTCAAGTAGAAAATGTAAACTATTTTTGCATATATATTTTTTCTCTCCAAAAATGCATACCAGATTCTCAACATTTCATTATGAACATGATTTTTAGATTGATATTAAAATTGTTAATAAAAATTCTGCTTACATACATCACTGAGTCACAGAGGGAATGAATTCAACTGGATTGCCTGGGTTTAACCCTCTAGTCCAGATTTTCTTAATACTGCAATTATAGTTTAATATACATGGAACTATTGACATGTACAAGTACTTAAAAGTAAAAAATTAGGATTAAACATTTTAAGAGGAGGATGCATGAGTTAAAAGTAAAGGGAAAAATTATAAATACAAATTGAAATAGGGACACAAAATCTTCTATCTTGTGTTTGCACGTATATTCTCCCCCCCCCTTAAAAAAAAGTTACATATATCACATGCTTTATAAACTCTCTGTTTAATGTACAATAAAAATTTCTTCCACAAAGTCTAGAAAAATGTATCATCCAAAGCACTTTAAGCTTGGAATTTTATTTAGTAAATCTTTGTATACCATTAGTAAAAAAAAATTTTTTTTAAAAGTATTGATAGTATTTTAAAAAATGTGTGACACATTCTAAATTACATTTTTATGTACCTTTTGTAAGTGTAAAAATGCACTAATATACAAGTAATTTTAAGAGGTTTATAATTAATAAACAAAAAGTGTAGATTTTTTTTTTTTGAAACATTTTTTGGACTTAAATTAATATTAAATAAATGTGTACTTCAACATATTCATTTTTTATTGAACTTTCTGGTTTGCTTAACTGTATATAATGTTCATGTAATGCCCCAGACAGTTAAGATAATAAAACAATTTTGTTATAAAGCTTGTCAAGCATATGTTGTAAGACACAATTATGATTATTGTTAAGTTCATGTAATATTTTATAAATTATATTTCTATATCATTATATTTGTTATTATATAGATATTAAATAAATTTTTAATAGTTAGATATTTTAAATTATCACAGACATTTCTTTTAAGTTGAATTAAAAAAATTTATAAACAAAACAGGAGTGAAAAAATGCTATCATAGTATTTATTATTTAGTTTTCATAATGTATGATTTGTATATAAAGCTTTAAATTTGAGTATTTCTGCATTTAAAAAAAAAACAACAAAAACAAATATGTAGAATATTGAAGACTATAAGCAGGAGAAACCATGTGTCTTGTATGCATTAGATGCAGTAGTCCCTCTTGCCCTCACTACCTACATACCCTTCTGCAGTGGAAGAATCCATTGATTTTAGCAGGTACTGAGGCAGGCTGAGTAGCAGAGGGATGCTTGATCAATAGTTGTTGCTAACTGATGTCCCCCTTAGCATTCAGCTCTTGTATCTGATTTTTTTTCTTTTCTTTTTGTTGAATGGACCTTATATTTTTATTAGGCTTTTCTCATATTACTATTCACTCTGCTTAGTTTCATGTGGTGAGTAGATTTTAATGTGTAGTAGTCAGTATTTAAATTTGAAAAGAAAATATGTAATATCAGAGATGCTAGTTTCTCTTTCGTACATACAGTTTTAGAAATTATAGATTTACTTATTGAATTCCATATTTATGTAAAAAATTCCATTGATTGAAAAAAAATGTATGGAAGTTTATCATCTTTCTTTTAATAATGGTATTATTTGATGGTTAAAGATAAAAAAAAATATATATATTGGAAATAATTATATTCAGTGGCATTTATAGACATTTAAATGAAATGATTTAAAAAAAAATTTCTGAACATTCATATATATATGAATATTATTCAATATATTATATTATTTAATACAATTTTTTAAATTTTACCATTTAAATGCTGTTTATTCTAAAGTAATATTTTTCATAAATTTATGACTTGTGTGTTTATGTCATTGATTAAAATTTTAAGTAATTTGTGTAGCCCAGTAAATAAAAAAAAAATCTTTTTCGTTTGACCTACTAATATTTATTATGTTCATATAAATAAATAAATAAACAAATATATTATTATTATAATATTTATAGATATTTTATCTGTTAAAAACTTGTTTCTTTATTAAAAATATTATTAATAAGATATGGATGAAAGTAATTAAAATAATTTGATATCATAAACATGAGTACATGTATATAATATTATTATAATATTTTTCATAAATTTATGACGTGTGTTTATGTCATTGATTAAAATTTTAAGTAATTTGTGTAGCCCAGTAAATTAAAAAAAATCTTTTTCATTTCATCTACTAATATTTATTATGTTCATACATATAAATAATAAATAAATAAATAAGTATATATATATATATATATATAGTTCCTTTTTTGAAAGAGACTATTGCTACATATAATTATGCAAATTTAATATAAGGCAATATAAATGTAGAATGTATTTTTTATGAAAAAATAATTTCTTTAAACTTTTTCTTTATTAAAAATGTGTACTTATTTCATGAAAAGATTACAGTTTAATATGCATTATTTTTCTTATATTTTGGATAAAAATCTTAAAAATATTTCATAGCAAGAAATTTGTGATTTTTCATTTTTAATCACAATTACTTTTTGCTAAAATCAAATCACAAACAAGTCTTCTGTAGTTATTTTGTGCTTGTGAATTTTTCCTTATTACTATATAAATAATTTAAATTAGTATCAAGTTTAAATTAATATTAGTGTTATGCTTTTATTAAGTTTTGTTAATTTTAATGTGTTAAAGATGTGCCTGTATTTATTTGTATAAAAAAAAATGATAGATATTTTATCTGTTAGAAACTTGTTTCTTTATTAAAAATATTATTAATAAGATACGGATGAAAGTAATTAAAATATTTGATATTATAAATGTGAGTAATGTAATGACAAATCTATTAGTGTTTTCTTGTTTTTTGAGATAATCAATTTTTTCTATATGTAGTTTTTTAGGATGGATATATAAACATAATGTATGCATATATATATATATATATATATATATATATATATATATATATATATATATATATATATATATATATATGCTTATGTCAAAATTTTGCGATTATGTTTAGGGTTATTTTCTTTGTCATGTTACTTATAAATTTATATTAAAAAAGAATTTGCTTATCTTGAACTATATGTTTACATATGAAAGCATATGAAATCCTGTTAATAATTATTTACTTTCATACTGAAGTTGTGTATTATAAGATTTATATTTTTTTATTTCTTTTGAAATTTTTTTTTATTTTTATTTTATTTTATACTTTTTTTTTCCATTTTAGGTTTTATTTAGTGATTTTAAAATCCTGTTGTCTTTGAACCACATATAGTTTTGTTTGTTATCCAAGGTAAGATTTTGATTCATTCTATAAAAATGTTTTATTTCAATAATACATTTTACCCAATTGTGTCTATACATTAAAAAAAATTACAAATGAATTTCTAATTTAATATATCTATTTATCATATTCTATTTATTTCACTTTTTTAAAGTGCTTAAAAGTCTTAGAACTTGTAAGCATTTTATAGCATTTATAGTTAATAAATTTATATTATTCCTTATTTATCATATTTTTTTTCTTGCTATACTTATCTTGCATTTTTTATATTTAATAAATAATTAGAGCTAATTGTGAATATTCACAAAAGTTTTAAAATTTATAATTCTTGATATTTTATTAATTAGGATTTTTACTTTAATATGCATGCATAATGTAAAAAGTGAATGCTTATCATCCTTTGATACTGTTAAGTGGTTTAATGTATGAATAATCAAAATTAATAATTGCAGTATAAAATTATTGGATTTCACAGTATAAGGTTAATAAAATGAACTTTATATCTTTAAAACTATAAAAATAATATGCAGTTTAGTTTCATTGCTTATAGTTATTTAAAAAAAATAGTTTCTTGATAAGAGTATCATAGTTATGTATTAGTTAATTATATTAACTTTATTATGTAAGATACAACCTAAAAGAATTACTTTGTCAACAATTGAAAAACTACTTTGATTTAAAAAGTTAAAATTACGTATGGAGATAGTAAAAAATATATATATATTTGCCCATTTTCTTATGTTATAAAAGATATTTTATGGACAAAATTATAGAATTTTTTTAAAAGCTATTTTAAGTCATTTTGTATTGTGACTTCTGTTTTGTTTGTATTTATTCGATTATAATTAATTTTAAATTGCACTTTTACATTAGGCTCGGCCATTTATAAATTTCTTGTATTTACAGATGACATTCTGTTAAAGTGTCTTATGTATAACTAAAAATGGGACATTGGTTTATTTATGTCAAATTATAGGTAGTCAATGAAAGAAACAACACTTTTTTAAAATTATTTATTCAGAAAAAGTTAGTTGGCTTAAAAGTTATTAATTGCAAGATATAGGTACACAAAACATTATATTTATATTTATCAGAAGAACAAATTTGTTTTAATATAGCTGGTGACGATTTCAAATCAGAATGAAACTCTTGGCACGTTTTTTTAATATTTACCTTAATCATCAACATCCCCTTTAGAACTGAAATTTGTCTCTGGGTTTTCTCAGATGTCCACAATTTGTTTATAATAGAAAATACTCTTTCTACTGGAGTATTTGTAGCAGGCAAACATAAAGTATATTCAATTATAATAGAAAAGCAGGGCAGTGGCTAGACCATCTGCTACTTAAATTTTTGCACGGTTTTTGAAAATGGGACAATTTTACACCCCACAGTCCATTTCAAGGATACTGGGACTTGTAATTGTAAAAAGGGACAGTCCCGTTCAAAAAGGGACGTCTGGTCACATTACTTATATATAATAATACTTTTGTTTCATAAATTGTATTGTTTTTTAGCAACTATTTGCTTTTATTTTTTCTTTTAGAATTGTATATGACATCATGCCAAAGCACAAATTAGATGAGTGTTCTGCCAATGAAACTAAAGGGGCATCTCCTGATGATTCATGTGTTGAAAGTTTGCCAAGTAGCAGTGATATGGAGAGAGATGATACTAGTAACAGTAGCATAAAATCAGAATTAAGTTCTGAAGTTCCATTTATAAATGTAAATACTACTGAAGAGACATCTGATGTAGATGAACCTCCCAAGAAAAAGCCAAAGAAAAAAAATGTTTGTTTTGCCAATGTTACTGTATATTACTTTCCTAGAACTCAAGGGTTTACATGCGTCCCAAGTCAAGGAGGATCTACTCTTGGTAACCTTTTTCTATTTTTTCTTGTTTATTGTTTTCTCCAAAGAAAATTACTGCTCCTTTCATGTGGTAATGGCATTTTATTAATGATATCAAGGTATTAACATTTGAATGGAAATTAAAAGTTTAAGCTTGCCATGAATTTTTTAAAATGAAATGTTTTTGAAATATATATGTCTTTAGGTTGATGATATTTATTCTAAAAAGTGAATTATATGTCAACTGACTGAAATAGCATGGGAAATTTATAACAAAGTGGATTAAAGGGAATTAAAATTTTAGTGTAGTATTTGACAGTTTGTGTTTCTTATTGAATAATAAAGCTTAGAAAAGTAGTCCAGGTAAAAGTTTGAGGGAGTGAATTAAAACCTTATCTCATTAGTAGTTTTAAGTAATCATCTAACAATAATGTTAATACTCAATCCAGTATAAAAACAGTTAGGAAAGAATTTTTTGTAAAACATCAAATAGAAATGAAGGATGAATAAACTTTATTTGCATTTATACACTCCATATATAACAACATTCTAAAGTTAACAAATGTAAGTGAGTCATTATCACTGTTTAATTTGTTATTGTTTAAGGCTTTATTTATTTTGGGGAGAAACATAGACATGCATTTTTGTAAATACTTTCATTTTAAAAGTAAAAATTGTTTCCCTTTAAAAGCTAATAATTGGTAGCAGTGATTTGGAGAGGTATATAGTATGAAACTTTGTTGTCGCTACATATCTATTTTGTCTGAAAACCATATTAGATGAGGTTCATGATCATATTGGAGGTGAAATGGTATGCCTTCTGTTTAAAAGAGCTGAAGCTCAGCAATGGTAGAAGTCTGATTTGACCTCAATGCATCATTACAATTTTAATCATCATCAAGAGGTCAAATATTTCTCTTGATTCTATACTGCTCTTCTGCCTGCTGATCTTCTTGTGAGAGGAATTTTAAAATTACAGAATCATCATTTATTTAGTTTTCAAGTATAAGGAGATAATATAGAGTCTTTGCTAAGCATGAACCTGGCTTTTTATGTAGAGTATCCCAGGCTTTTTCGGTAGTATATGGTACCCTCTAAGCCAGTGTTTTTCAAACTTTTCCACTGCAGCACCTGTGGCATGTACACTCCAGGTAATAGTGTAAAATTCCCAGGCATTTACAATTTGGGACAAATGTCCCAACACTCCAGGTAATAGTGTTAAAATTTCCAGGCATTTACAATTTGGGACAAATGTCCCAATTCAAAAATTTCGGGGCATTAATACATTTCTGAGAAATATTGAATTTATAGTCAAACAGATGCTTATTGATAAAATGCATATTGATCAAATCTTATGTATAGTTAGTTGATCAAATCTGAAAATAATTTTTATATATCCAGTATTCTACTCTAATTTACTAAGTTATATTATACTTGTTTAAAACAAAAATTTGTTAAACAGTTCTGAAATATTATTATGGAAAGTATTATTTGACAATTAACATTAATACACTGATAATACACTGACTGCATGCAATTTTTATTTTGGAATAAAATGTGCTATGGCTAACATATATTAAATCAGGTCACCTAGTAGCAATAATAATAATAATAGTAATAATAATAAAAAAGGAAATGAAATTGGTTAATATTTTCCTCTGCTTCATTCATTTTCACAATTTTCCTCTGATGAATATAGTGGTTCAGATTCAGGTTTCTCTGACTCTGATTTATCAAACTGAGATTTCCTCTCACTTTTCATTTGAAACAGAATTTTCTCCATGTTTCTCATCTTGTATTATTTTCTGGGACTTGGGAGTTCCATGCATCAGTTTCTAATTATAAGCAAGATAAGTTAGTTTGTCTGCCCAGTCACATGCCAGCAAATTTAATTTTTTTATATTGTGAATCCAAGTAAAAGTACTAAATGTTCATTCAATGGTAGTAGAAGTCACTGATGCAGCCCCAAGAATTTTTAATGCGATTTCTCTTGTCTCTTTTTCTTGTTACTTAAACACATTATACTCTTTATTAGTTATTAGATTTAATTATTATTTAAGAAGATAATTGTATGCAATAACTGTAACATGTATTTGTAAGCTGTTATACTTATTAAAATTATGTCAGAGTGTCAATTAAAAATTTTTTTTAAATGGCCCGATTTTGGGCACTTAAAAATACATTGGCTCAACCCACATCTCTACTCCAGTAGGCTGTGACACCCAATTTGAAAACTGTGGAAGTAGAGGATTTTTTATACTTCAAGATATTAGACAAGGGCAATTTTTGGCATGTTTCAACTGTGATGCAGTGATGAGAAAATACATTTTAACTTTTAATTATTTTTATCATGCCTTCTTTAATCCTACAATTTTTAGCTAATTTTCTGTATTATTGTAGAATCCCTGGCATACTATTCAGGCATCCCTGATGCTGCAGCATACAGTTTGAGAACCATGGCTGTAAACCATTTCAGGCTTGTTATTTTTTGCATAAAGAATAATTAAAATAAATAGCCAAAAATTATTATTATTATTATTACTATTATTTATTTTATTTATTCTTTTACTTAGTTTAGCAATTGAAATCTGTAGGCTGATTAGCCATGAATATTCAATAAACTTAATATACTAGTTTTGTTCAGCTCGAATATTTTGATTAACACAGTCTTGCTATCAGATACTTTTTTAGATTTGTAATATTAGCTTTTTTGGGTAACATAGGTAGCATTTGATGCAAACTATCCCTTTTTACTACTCATTATAAATCATAAGATTACTGAGCAGATCTGTGGTCTTAAATTAAGAATCACCTTTATTAAAAAATAAAAATTTTAAAAATTCAGTTAAACATGAATTCAGTGGGAATATTTCTTGAATTTTTATCTAACTGAACTGTTATAAATCAAGTTTTGTTGAATTTTTCACTCAGCTTTTTTGAGATATTCAATAATTCTTAGCATTTTAAAAAAGATTTTTTACTAATTACTAATCTAATTTTATAATTTTACTAATCTATCTTACATTTTTTTTTTATTTTATAGCTTATAGGTATGAACTAATCACATAGAATCCATTAATGGGCTTTTGCTTTTCCAAAGTAGCTTAGTTTGTTAACATTTTCTTTTCTTATAAAAAAATTTACTTATTTCTCTATATTTATTATTCCTCTATTTATGTAAGTTTTTAAATTAGTTTATGCTCAAAAGTTACTATTTGTTATTGGAGTAATTTATATCTTATATAATTATCTGAAATATTTTGTTTTTTACTGCACTTTTATAGATATTTTCTACTTTGAGACAGAAAAATATGTTGAATTAAAACTTAAAAAGTTGTAAAGTCATATTTTAAGTGTCTTTTTTTGTGTATTGCTAATTTTATTTGAAATTCATGAGTTTGATTAATTCATTTTTATCTTAATCATTAGCTGTGAAAGAAATGTGGTTTGTGGTACAGTAATTTGATTCTCAATGAGTAATGTTAAAATCTGATTTTTTTTTCTTAATCTTTGAGACTTTTTTTGAGAAGTAAAGAAATAACAAGTTAAAATTTTTATTTTTCTGTGTCATGCTTAAAATGTATTCTTGGATACATTATTTTTTTTTGTATTAAATGTTTGTTTTTTAGGGATGGATCAAAAGCACAGCCAGATGAAAATGTTCTCTATTTTGGAGCATGCAGAAGAGCAGAAACGTGTACATAGAGAATTGATTAATCATCAACGTCGTTTAGCCAAATACCAGTCCTCTGCATCAGATTCAGACGATAGTGAGGATATAAGTGATGTTTCAGATTCTGAATTAGAAGCTGACAGTTGTTATTTTCTTCAGCCAGTTCCTATACGCCAGAGGCGGGCTCTTCTTCGGGCTTCAGGTGTTCAGAAAATTGATTCCCTTGAAAAGGAAGAATGTCGTGATATTAGGTCCTCTAGGGAATTTTGTGGATGTGAATGTAAAATTTATTGTGACCCTGATACATGTACTTGTAGTCAAGCTGGCATCAAATGCCAAGTTGATCGTTTCTCCTTTCCATGTGGTTGCAGTCGTGATGGTTGTGGAAATACAGCTGGTCGAATTGAATTCAATCCTCTTAGGGTTCGTACTCATTTTATTCATACACTCATGAGACTTGAGTTGGAAAAGAAGCAGGAGCAACAAATGTTGGCAAAGTCTGAGGCAAACAATTTTTCTGTGTCATCATTGTCGTCATGTGATACATGTAGTTCACTTTCTTCATCTTCTAGTACTTTTTCTTCTTGTGTTCCATCTCCATCATATTTATCTATGACTGCTACCTCTTCTCTTGACTCTAATAGTTGTATTGTTAATAGCCCTCTCAAAGAACAGGTATCTGCATTTATGGCCATCAGTGAGGCCGAAAAGAAATCAGTGAGTGAGATGTATGCTCCCTTTAGTCCTCAGGAAAGTTCATATTCTGAGAATTCAGATTATTCCAGTGATGATATAGACTCGGACATGGATACTTCCTCCAACAGTTCATCACTTCAACGATCTCTTCAGCCATCTTTGACTGACAGTGTTACTCAGACAAATAGTTCAAAGTTTTTAAATCACTTCAACAAAACATGTTCATCCAACTCTGATCTGAACATGAGGTGTTATTATTCAGCAGAAAACACCTTTTCATCAATGGTGCAGCAAGATAATCACTTCTGCAATGGTAATTCAGAAAATCATTTTACTAATGGGAACTCTATGAATTCCTTAGATAGGAATAATTTCCAGGATTCTCTTACACAGCAGGAGGATTATGAACATCAACTTATAAACTCCATCAAGGAAACTTCAAGTGAATATAATCGCCAACCAGCTTCTCCAAAGGCTTTGGAAACCTCTGTAGAGGAGGAACAATGCTATACTGATTTGAGTTCTGTTATTCCTGGGACCAAAATGGAACTCTTCAATGGACTATTGAGTTCTAAAGTTCAGGATGTTACTGCCATAAAGCCAGTTAATTTAGACTCTGAAAAAGTATTTAATTCACTAGAAATATGTCCACTTTCATTAGGGAGGGAACCAAAGTGCTACATTTCTCAACGCATTGAAAATGAGAGAAATGATGAGCCTGGTGAAAATCTTGGGGAAATTATTAAAAAAACTATTGTAGAAACAGTTTCAGCATGATGGTAAATTACATTAGCATTTATTAACATTGGTAGCTAAATTTTTTCCCAAAACATGTATTTTATTGTTTAAAAATGAACTATTCATGTTTTTAACAATAAATTTTTAAATACAACTGCTTTACTACAGCTCTTTTTCCAAGATCCAGTTAATAATTCAGTATTCTGGATTTTGAATTAACTGTAACTGTAAATGTTTCTAACACAGTTTGTATAATTTTTGCAAACAATGGAATAATTTTAGAATGCTGTATGATTTACATTATCTGAGCTATAAAATTATTAATCATTTCTTGGTACGGTTCACTGATTTTTTTTCCTTGAGATTTTATCTTTTAAATCTTATTTTTATGCCATATGTATAAGTCAAATTCTGGGTTAGACAGTATATATATATTTACATTCATAACACACATTTGTGTTTGGTATATCAGAATATAAGCTTGTTTTCATAGTTTTAAAAGTTTTCAATATTATTTTACACAATTAAAAACATGCTTTTAATGCAATTACTTTTTTTAAAGAAAATTTAGGATAAACATCAAAAATTATGTTTAGTTATATATTATAACTTGTATTATCTGTTATTAACATTTGAAATAAAAGTGTAAGAACTTAAAATATGAATACTTGGACCATTTGTTACAGATTTTTCAATAATCATTATTTTAATTTTGAATTTTTTATAAATAATTTTATTGATCTTTTTTTCTTGTATATCTAGTCATCTGCAGCATCTCTGCCATTTGAAATCTAATTATTTATATTGATGTACCTATGATTTTAAAACATATACTCCAAGTCTATAAATCTAATCTATATTTGCTATATTTTCCAACAATCAATGTTTTTGTGATACTGGTTGTTTTTACATGTGATATACATTTTGCCTAAAATTGCTTATTTATTTATTTTACATATAGTTAATAGAATGAAATGTTAAACAAAAAACATTTAGTTGCATATGTTAATATTAGTTAATTAATAAGAGATGTTAAAGAAAAAAGTTTTAGAACAGTTTGTGTTGAAACTTTAATAAATATGTTATACAGCATGTGAATTAACAATTTTTTAACATCAAAGAGATAAAAATAATTAATTTCTATCTAAATATTTGATAAATATGTTAATTTTTTACTAATATATATATACATCATCTCTTTCATATATGTGTATATATCTTATGGTTTTACACATTTATGTTTGTTTAATGTGTTTTTTGCACAAATTTTAACTTGTTTTTACAAAAGTATAAAAGTTATTCATACAAATAGGCCTGATTTTTAAAGTAGCATATCTTAATGTGCTTTTGTCTGTAATTCAGTAGCTAAAAGCATGTCCATAAAAAACAGTTGATCTTTTAAAATATTATTTTTGTTATGTTTAAAATTAATTTGCTAATTACTTATATTGCTGTTCAATATAATAACATCATTACAGATTTTAAGAGAGTGATAAAGATTTATTATTATACACTTGTATTATTATTATTATTTTCTATTTATATTCTTACTAAATGAAATAAAGTACTGTCTATTTTTGTGAAAATTTTTAAATCACAATAATTAAAAATGGATTTCATGAAACAGTGTTTAAATGTATAATTAAAAAACTGCTCACCAGTCATAGTATCCTCTGGAAAATGAAAGTTATATATTTTTTTAAAGTTTTAAAATTACTTTTCCAATTGTTTTAGTTACAAAAAAGTGGATGACACAGCAGTACTAGTAAATACTCATGGTCAGATAGTCAGCTTGTGATTAGCTCAACATTTATTCTCTGCTTGCAAGATAGAAACACTTTTCAGTTGCAATTAAGGAAGTTGAAACAATTCCAATACTAAAAATGTACAAGAATATTTGTTTTCAATTTTCTTTATTATTGAGGTAAAATGTGATGACATATTTTTGTGTTAGGTGTTTATAAAAGCAACTTATGTGCTCAAGTTTTATATTATAGAAGAGAAAAATTAAGGAAGTGATAATTAAAGGATTATTTATTTAATATATAAGTATTTATGAATGAAATTTTTAATGCTTTAGTTTTCCATTTTTCATCTTTCAAGAATAATTTTTTATAAACATGCTGAATAAATCATTAAGCCAAGACTTCATTTATACATTTTTAAAAAAATTAATATATTTAAAGTATGACTTTTGCTATAAACATATTTTATTCAATTAAAATATTGTAATCTACTGAATGTTTTAATATTGGAATTTTTTTTATTGAGGTAATTTGTTAATGCTTCAACCCCTGACAAGCATTTTGGAATAAAGGCTGAGCGTGTTTATTAAAGCTGCAAGTTTTCAGATAGTTTTGCTTATAGTGCTTTTTTTGTATTATTTTCATGTGCCTCTTTAGACTTTGATAAGTCTTAACTCATCAAGATACGATTCCAACAGACTATGTATAGTATATAAGATTACAAAGTTACTTCACTTGTGCATTTATTCTGGTTTTGTTACAATGTTCAAGATGCCCTTCCCTCCCAACTTCTCAACAGCTTTAATAAGAAAGTTGCGTCTACAAATCAGTAAATCAGAAAGTAGCATATTGAAAGCAGTAGTCAGTATAGCAGTGATCTTGCATTACTAATATGATACTAAACAATATTTAAGATTTATAGACTCACATTATGAAAAATGACAGAAAAGACAAACTTTGAGTTAGTTAAATGTTATATAACAATCCAAATTTCAATATAGAATGTTCCCTTTCTCACCTTGCACATAATTGTTCAATTGAGTCAATTCAAGTTCAGTTGAGTTGATGTTTTTCAGATGCATTACATTCCTTTTTTATTTGTATTTTGAGATGTTAAAGGAAATCTGCCCTCTGACTGCATCTTGTTAAACTGTTTTTTAACAAAGAGCTTTTGTTATGGGCTATTTCTCAATATGAGTCTTTCACACACACACACACACTCAAGGTCAAGGTAATTGGGTTTAACGGAGTACCTAGCAAAATGTAAGGTCTTCACTTTAACCTCCGAATGTAAGCAGAACAAAACATAAATTTAGGCCTCTAGGCAAAAAGGGATCCAAACAAAAAGCTCACAAGGAAGCGAGGAGGTGAGGCTAGGAGGTTCTCATAAAAAATTATGAGTAACCAACATGTTGTCTAATTAGGGGATAATTAGACTGTAACCTTGACAATGACCATTCGGTATGGTTAACAGCAATGCATGGATTCAACAACATGAAGCTCAGTACACACACACTCATTTAATGCCTTATTCTCAAATTAATTAAACGGCAGTGAAGAAACCAAAGAAATTTTTTACATTGTCCTCACCATAGTTTTATTACTAACATATTCATATATACAAATTAAAATATATTAAAAGGATATTTATAAAACTAAATAATAGGGATTTTGAAAAGCATGCTTTCTGTTAGATATCTGAACAAATAACTAATCTAATAAAAAAATTATACTTTTAGGGATGTAGTTTATTGGCAAGTGGCAGTGTCCTTTACGTTTTGAAAGAGGGGAGATATTTTTACGTAACTCTTAATAAATTATCAAGGATTTCTTTTTTACTTCAAAATTTTTCTTATTTTTAAATTGAGTAGCATGTTTCATGGTAAAAGTTTTTTCTGGGAAGTATTTTGTAAGTTTTAATCATTACTATGATGATGAATCTTAATTAATGTGTTACCTTCTTTATTATCTATAAATAATTATTTGAATTCTAAATTCCATTAATTATTTAGTTCTTGTAAAGTTTTAATAATACTTTTTATTATGATTTGCAGAGAAACAGATATGTTTTTAAATGCCATATTATAAATAAGGTAATTATATTTATTTCACAGGTAGTAAATTTATCTAACTACACACATCCATCTATCATACGCATGTTTTATTTATTTTCTTATTTATTCTTTCAAAGCCTTTAATTCTATTAGTAGCAAAATAGTTTGATGAAATTTTGAAAAGGGTAAAAAAAAAATCTGACATGGACATCATATGACTTCCTTGTATGCTTTGTAAAATTATACATTTTTTTAATTGTATGATTAGTCAACAGAATCTTATTTGCACATTTGCTTAGAGTTTCAAAATTTCTCACGGTGATTTAAAAAAATTATTATAAATAACTTGGGGGTGTTTCCTGTTAAACATTTTGCCCTTACAATGTCATCAAATTTGTTGATCACCATGGGAGTACCATATAGGCAGTTACTTTTACTGTCTAGGACAACACAAATGGAATAGGTCCTCATAATATAGAAGCAGGGACCAAGCAAAAAACTCCCAGGCTTGGCTTGCCACCTTCAGAGGTATTTTTTGAGAATTTGATAGATATACCTGTTTTACATGTCACAGCTGTCACTAATGAATACAGCAGATCTTTAGCTAGCATGAACCTTGATCCCACAATCCTCTAGCTAGGAGATTGACACGTTTGCTGACTGAGCTACCACAGCTCTCATGTCTCAAGGTAACAATGTTGTCTGAGTAGAATGGCAATATTACAATTTTGTGGCAAGAAACTGTTATGTGTTATTTTGATATTTTTTTTGTTACATAGATACTTTGTTAGACCAAAATTTTCCTATTTATAATACTTCCTTTACTCTGCACTGGGAAAGAATAAAAGAATAAAATTCAAAATTATTCTCTACGAATAATAAGTTTGTATTTTGTCTTTTAAATCGTAAACTTAAAAAGCATGGTTACAACTGTATGTGAATATGTCATATCTTTCTGCTGTAGAGCTCAAGTACTGCCATTTGGCTTAAACTGGTAACATTAATATTCGTTATATTGAGATTTTTTAATATATATAGCACTTCTTTTACTTCATACAAGGAAGTTGATATATGCAATTTTTAGCACTAATTGTATCTGGATACATTAACCTTTTGTTAAAATCTTTAAATTGTTGATCTCATAATGAATTTTTTGTACACCTTTACGACAACTTATTAATTAAAAAATAAAATGCTGACTATCTAATTTGTTTTGCAGGACTTTTTTTAGTGATTAAAGGTTTATGTCTTTACATTACATACCTATATTTATCGACGCTTATTTTATTAGTTCTATTTTAGGTGATATTAGACTGTTATACTCATAGTCATTGACTTTAATATAAATAATCATTTAAATCAATTGCTGCAATTTAGAGGAATAACTTACATATATAATACTGACTTGATGACCATGAGTATTGACTCCCTGGAGTTGTATCTAATTGTTGCATTTAAAGTGAGTCTCAATACATATATATTTACATGTTTGGATAATATTTGTTATTCTGTCAATGCAAATCTGTTGTCCCAATTTATAATTCATAAATATATTGATTTATTATGCTCTAAATTTTTCCTGAAAATATTAATAAAACAATAATAATTTAATACTTTTTCTCAGTATAATGTTGAATTTACATGTGATTTACAAGGATTATTTTATACATAAATTTTAGAATGTAAGAAATGGTTAACTATTTTTCAGAGTTTGTTTCTTAGAATTTCTTTACTAATTTTAAAATATTAAAAGAGAAATTCCCTTTTAATTCAGTGATCTAATTGTTTAAAATAGCTCTAGATGTTGGAATTCTAAAAAGTAGAACAAATATTTTATTGATTGCATTTAAATATATTTCTTTTAATTATTCATTGTTATTATATTATGATTATTGCTGACATACTGTTGAAGGATTTGAATCTGTGTTGTATAATTATAATAAACTGATGAAACAAACAAAAAATTATGCCTGATACTGTTTTTTCAAGAAAACAGATTACTTGACAATAATTAAATATGCATTAATTAAGCATTTTTGTGCTAATAAAATTAATATACAGTATTATTTAATACATTTTTCTGAATGAAAACATGTAAAATTGATTATATAAATTAGTAAATGTCTAAAGTTAATAATTCATAAAACTGAAGTTGCATTTATGTGTTAACTGAAAAATAAAGTAAGAAAAAAATATTTCCTTGTAAACAGAAAAAAAAGTATCTATTGTATTTGTATTTACAATTTTCTAGTGTATTTCAATGAAGTTACAAGACTGTGTATATGCACCAAGTTTTTCTTGATATATATTTGCAAATTTTCATCCAAAATTATTAAAAGAAATATATATATATATATATAATACATTTCTCACCTTTATTACCTTATTCAGTAGCTAATCTATACTTCAAATTTAGGTATTAAAGAAAAGTAGTTAAAAACCTTTAATTATTACAATAAAAAAGTGAAAATATTTTGTTTTGACTGTTTGATTCTACATTTTTGGTATTGGGAAAATTGCATTTAAATATTAGACTCGTTTTCATGGTGACAATTTGAATAATTTTTTTTTGTATTAATTATTATTTTGATATTTATGAGCTTGATTTATTTAGAAAAATAAATACTATTTAATAGTTTGACATTTTTTTTTCTAAAAGTTATTAGTATTTTTAAAAAATTTATACTTATTTATTTCCATTTGCTCAAAATGTGTACTAGACTGTCAGATGTATTTATTTTATGAACAAAATAGATTTATTTTTCATTTGTAAACGTGTGTTCAATGTATTGAAATATTAAGACTGTAAAAATGTTTTACATATTCAAGTTAATGTTAGACTGATGCAGAATAACAAATAAGCTGCAAACTAATTATTTGCCAGGCTATATTTTATTTTGTATATGTGATTCTTATATAAGTTATTTCCCTCGTTCCCTGTTTCACTTAACAGTGAATGCTTTGTCATTCATTATGCTTTAAAATAAATTAGTTTGGAGAAAAATCAGCTTTTGGAAAAAAAAATATCTTTTTTAAAATAGTGCTGTATTTTATGATGTGTGTGTGCATATATATATACACACACACACATGTAACTCCAATTGCAGCCTTCACTTAGTTGTAAATTAATTTGAAAAGTCCATGCTTGTTGACTGCAATTTCTGTGAGCATATATTATACTCAGGATGGATCACTCTGGAATTTCTCAGGGATGTATAAATTAACACAATTGATCTCTTAAATATATGTAATTCACTTTGTCAGGTTTTAAAGTCAAAATTACATTTTTCTCTGGAAATTTGCTATGTCTTTGCTGGCTTGAAAATTTTATAAAATATATTCTAAGGTGTATTACCTTCCAGCAAGCATACCTTTTGAAATTTTATGACAAATGCAATATTTCTTTCAATGTTGTCACGTACAACACTTAAATTATATGAAAGTCATTTGTATTCCTCTGCTAATTTCCTCCCAATAGAAGGAATGGGTTTGCCTTATTTTAATGTTAAATTTTAGTTTTACCATTAGTATTATTTTGTATTGTGTCTATTTTAAAGTTCATGGCATGCTATTGCATGTAAAATAAAATATTTTTCAACATTAAATTTTTTTTCATTAATTATGTAGTTTATATAAACTTAAACTTTATTTTGAAATGAATAATAAATAAATGTTTTTACTGGTGATATGCATAATTGCTTTTTTAACTTGCCTATTGCTACTCTGAAAAAAAAAAAAGTTGCATTTGTAACAGGATAAATAAAATAGGAAACTGTTTAGTTGTAAAAATATGGCATATGCTTGTGCTAAAAATTAGTATTCCTGCTGGAAGGTTAAAGAGAGTTTAGGTGATACTCCTTTCCTGCTATAATTTAAAATGAGATAGATAGCTTAAGGCAATTTGTCGCTACATCACAATTTACTGTAATACCCTTCCCATTCATTTTCATGTTTACAACAGCCAATAGACCAACAATAAACTGCCCTTCCATTTGAAACGAAAGCCAGAATTATCATAATGTGAGAATTTGCCCTACTGTGTGAAATCGCTTTATTAACTTACAAGCATCTTATTGATGCACATTTAATTCCAAATTAAAAGCAGTTACTATATTTCCTTAGTTAAGAATACAGTTAAGATATTTAACTGCAGATAGAACTAAAAGCTATGGCTGTCCTTTGATTCAATTTCATTCAAAAGAAAAAATGCATCTACATTTCTATCCTTTATTAACAATGTAAAAAAATATTCAGTAGGTAGTTTCCTTACACATGATCAAAAACTTAAGTTGAATGGTATTTGCATTAGACATCTGTTTCTATAAAGTGTTTCATCCTTTTTGGACATTGATTGGGTCAATAGAAATCTTTTCTGGACATCTATTTATGTGAAGTATTTTTCTAGTTAATCTAGTTCAGAAAAAAAAAGAGCCTACTTAAAATAAAAATGCCATTTTTTGTTGTAATTAAAAATTAGAATAAAATGATAAACACAATACTTGTGACAATTTTGACTGTAGATTCTTATTAATGTAATTAATTTGAATATTGATTATTAAAATATTCTTAGATACAGGTTGCCCTAAAATCAAAATTTTTAAGTGGGAATGCATTAGGTTCTGGTCTAATTATTATTATTATTATTTTAAAGAGCACTCCAAAACAACCTAAAATCTTTCAACTGTTGATTTTAAGTTTCAAATTTTTTCAACTAAGTTTGTTTGGCTGCAAATTGGACTTAAGCTTTTGACTGCCAGAACTTGATAACTAAATTTTTTTAAACTTGGGGCTATACTCAAATAATATGTGAATAGTTTCAATTAATATATGTCAGATGAAATGTATTGAAATCGGGTATGAAATTTAACTTTTGGATATTTGTTGTTGAGTATGGCTCTGTTTCTAATGCATTGTAAATTTATTTCTTTATATTCCAGAAGAAAATGTAGTTATATTTATTTCATAATATACCTCATATAAATGAAAAAAAAATTATAAAGCAGTTGCCAAAATTGCATTTCAGCACAACTTATGCAGTGTACAAACTTGTATTTCAAGTAATCACAATGTCTACATGCATAATTGTTATTTCTTTTTTATGTGTGTAACTTTCAGTGTTTAATAGAAATTTTAAATAAGACATGTAAATAAATGCTAAATAAAAGAATTGTCAAAAAATCTTAATTTGATTTGTTTATCATACTTCTGTGTTATATGAAGTTATTTACAGTAGAATCTCGATATAACGACCCCCTGTGAGACCAACATCATATGGTCGTAGTAATGAAAGGTCATTGTAACGAATTGAAAAAATAATAATAAAAAAAAAATTGAGCAAAGAAATGATGCAATAGTACATACCTAGAGAACACTTCTATTTATTTGTATTTCCATTACTGAATATTTGAAGAATGTCTGATTGACGCCTGTTTCAAGTTCATTTGAGAATTTTTTACTATCACTGATTCCATATCAGTTAGATTTTGAAGGAAATTTTCAGAATTAAATTGTCCTTCAAAATATTGATGCAAGGCATTGATTGCATTGAAGGCTTCTTTTTCATCCCCTTTTTCAAAAGCTTGGATGATTTCTTCTCCGTCATCGGGAATCGCAGATTTCTTCATTTCTGGTAATACAGGCAGTAAATTCCTTCTCATTCAAATTTTCTCTGCAGCACTGTAAAGTTTCGTCTACGACAACAAACTCATCAAAAGGTAATTGAAGATTTAGTTCTTCCCTTTTCATCATGCCTCCTTCCCTCCTTTAAGCAAACACAAAGAGAGAAGTACATGTTTCTTGAAGTTGTACCACAGTACAATAATTTTAAATAGCCCACTTGCTCATGAGTTCTGCAGACTAAAATTGGCGGTCTTTCTAACGAAAAATAATATGCTTGGGGTCGTTGTAATGATTCAAAATTAATATTATTCCTATGGTAAAATAATTGGGACTTTTTAAGATGGTCATTGTATTGTGGGGTCGTCAAAAAGAGGTTCTACTGTATTTTTATGTTGATGGATAAATAATTACTTGGGTTGAGAAAAATAGTGTTAATTGAACTTTTAGGGAAAATAAACAACTTTCACTGGATCCTAAATTTAACATTAGGACAACATTTTGATTGCATAGGTACTTTTAACTAAACTTTCACAGCTTTTATTACTTTTAGGAGGTTTCTAAATGCATCATCAAAAGTGTTTTTTTCCAAACATTTGTAGTAAGCATGTCAATTAAGATGTCATTCTAGGTAGTTTTTAAAAAACTGGTTCTTCGAATGTTAATATAGTCGCAAAACTACATTTACATTTAGTTTTTGAAATATTTGTCTTACATGCTAATATCTTGACCTTCTTTTTTTTTCTTTTGAAGGAACAACATTATAAAGCTATAACTGTAGAAGAAAGATAAAAGGTAAAGATACTTAAAAGGGAGAAAGAGATATATATTCTCTTAAAATACTTTAAATCTGAAAAGATATCTAATTTTTTTTATTTTATTGAAGGCAATAAAATAGTAATAATTGCAATTTATAAGAAACTAATTTTTAAAATATGCACTTGTAATTATATGCAATTAATACCAGTTTTGGATACTAGTAAATATCTACATAATCACATATTTAAAAAGCTTTAAAATGGTGTGTAATAATATTATGTCATCAACACATTAAGACAAAAATTTTATTGCTATTGAAAGCATTTTTATGCAAAAATATTTGCTTGTGTTAACAGAAAAGTAAAAATTTGTCATAGTTTAATGAAAATTAAATTTTATAAATCTAAAAATTTTTTTTCTTCTGAACACTCCCAATATGTATTAAGATAAATCTGTATATCCACTTTAAGCAATCAAATTTCAGGTTAAAATTAAGGCTATATATTTTTTTTTTCCTGCTAAAAGCTTTTATAATAAGGCTTATATTTCAAGATCCTTACCAAGATTTACACCTGTAATATAAACATTTTACATGTACAGTTTAGCTGTATCTTGCACAAATAGTATATTACATTGGAAGATATGGTGAAATTGTAACCATAATGGTATCATTATTAATTTAAAGTTTTGAAGTCTTAGGATTCATCTATGTTGTATTTTGCCCCCCACAGCATCAGTTTTATGAAATATTTATTATAATACTATCCCTGTTTAAAAAATAAAAAATCTTATTTTGGAAGCAGTAACATAATCTTTACAAGTATATATATATATATATATATATATATATATATATATATATATATATATATATATATATATATATATATATAAAAGATGAACTATATGTCGAGTGGTTTTGCAGTCATGGCCAGGAACAAGACACCAATTTAGTCACAAAAGACCTTTTATTACCAGAGCATTGGTCAGATGAGTTCCCACTTCATTATAGTAATGGAACAAACTGAGTGTTCAGCTAACATTAAAAATCTTAAAACAAGCTAAGTAAAGATCTGTCTCCGTTAGCATGCATCTTCTTTTTGTTCTGAATTTCCTAAATTGGTCACTAAGGCACTATAAAGTTTTTATTGGTTAGACCCTTTCCTTGGGGATTTGAATTGTATTCCTATTTGTCAGTTTAGATGAAGGGTTTAAAAGGGGAAAGCAAAGAGACAGGGTTTTTGCCTTTGATTTTAGATTTGAAAACCACTGTGAATTTTCTAAGGACGTAATGAGGGATTTTGGCTATAAATTTAACTTTGGCACGATTGAACTATCCATTTACAGGAAATTTTCTGAAAGTATATTCCTGAAGGGGCTGTCTTTGGGTCTTTATACAGAATCTCTATATTAGTTTATCTATTAGTTTACTTTACCTTTATTTATATGTTATATATATATATATATATATAGCTTTAATATACAATTATTTATTAGATCCTTATCAAAGAAAATTATAAGAATTATATGCACAGTAAATATAAATTTTTAATTTTATCCAAATAGTTATATGCTTACACCACTTTTTCTCTAGATATATTAACAAAATATCAAAGAAGAGCTTTATGTGCACATTATTCTAATCTTTTTTGTGATTACGTTTCTATGAGCTAATAAACATCTTTGTATATATTCAATAGTACTCAAATAAAATCTTTAAATTAAAAAAAGCACAAAAAAATTCAATGTATAAAACAAGTTCTATAAGAGTACTGCTCAAGATTCATTCTACTTACAAAAGAATCAAAACCCCATTTTATTTATGTTTTAAATCAGTGGTTCTTAACCTTTTTAAGCCGCGACCCAAATTTGAGAAATATGTTCATGTCGCGACCCAAAAAAGAGTCAAAATTTTTTTCATTGCTTTAGTTTAGAGCGTATTTTTTAAAAAATCTTCAATCCTACGATGATGATTTTTTTTAACTTACAAATTTTTTATTTATTTTTTAATAATAAAGATAAACAAAAGTACTTTTTGATCCAAGGAAAATTTAATTAATAATCAAGTGTTTTTAATAATTTTTATTGACCAAATTAAAATATATAACCTTTTGAAAATAATTGACATTTTAATGTATTCCTAAAAAAAAAGAAATATCAATACATATGTTAAGTCTTTTAAATTTTAAATGCAAGTCATACAGTTTTAATGAGAACCTTGTGCTTGAATACATTTTGAAAGATCTTCAAACCTCGGTTGAATGCTTGTCAAGGAGCACCTTATATCTATTTCAGGATTTAACTTGTTCCGGTAATTGTTTTTGATTACACACAGAGCCGAAAAACCAGCCTCACACATATATGTTGTTGAAAAGGGCAATAATACTTTTAGGGCTTCTTTAACAATTATTGGCTTTTCGGTTTTTAATTTTAACCAGAAAGCACATAAAGATTGAGTGTTTTTGTAGAAATTGTATCGAAGTGCTTGGTCACTTTGTATTTCTATTAATTGTTCTTGAAATTGATTAATATTAACAAATTCCTCATGCAAATCACTTACATCAAAATTAAATGGCATTCGAACCCAATTATATTTGAAAACATCGTCTGCAGGGAAATATCGATCAAAGCCTGCTATTAGTTTTTCTTAATGATTAATAATAATTTTCTGTATTTCAAAATCTGTGATATCAATATTATTGTCTTCAAGTAAATTAAAAATCGGGAATGAAGCAAGTTTCTTTACTTCAACCTTATTTCTCCATAATTTAAGTTTATTTTTAAAACATGTAATTTTTTCAGTTAATTCAATAATAGTATGATTACGTCCTTGCATAGACGTATTTAGATTATTTATTTCAAATAAAATATCTGACAAATAAGCAACTTGAGTAATCCACTTCAACTCGGAGAATTTAGATGCTAATGGGTGTTTCTTTTCTCTAAAAAAAAATTCGACTTCTGTCCACAATGATAATACTCTTTTAACAACTTTGCCCCGGAACAGCCATCTAACTTCAGAATAATATAATAAATGTTCGTATTCTGCACCAAATTCGAAACACAGTTCGCGGAAAATTCTACAGTTAAGAGCTCTTGATTTGATAAAATTGACTACTGCAACAATTTCATCCAAAATGATACATAATTCGGGTGATAATTTTTTTGAAGCAAGATTTTGTCTATGTAACAAACAATGAATCAATATAATTTTTGGATTCATTTGTTTTGCTCTTGTCGAAAATCCCTTTTGAGATGCTGTCATGGCAGCTGCACCGTCGGTGCAAATACTGAAACACTGATTCCAATTTAATCCTTCTTTAAAAAACGAATCGACAATAAGAAAAATATCTTCACCTCTAGTTTTTGTTGACATTGGTTTGCAAAATAAAATGTCCTCCTGTATATCTGTTAAACCTGGATACCGCACGTAAACCATGAGTTGAGCATCTTTACTTACATCTGTCGTTTCATCCAGTTGAATACTAAATAAACCAGCAATTTTTATAGCAGAAATAAGTTGATTCTTAATATCAAGTGACATATCATTAATTCGTAAACGAATTGTATCATTTGATAATGGTATCTTTTGTAATTTCTTTGAACTTTCATCTCCGCACATGCTACGAGCCATGTCAATGGCAGCAGGTTTTATAAGTTTTTCAGCAATTTTATGGGGTTTCTTTTGTCTTGCAATATGCCAAGCCACATAAAAAGAAGCAAGTGTAGCTTGTTTGGCAGAATTTATAAAACCATTACTACTTGGTGCATCCAAACGCTGTCTTTTTAAATGGGCTTCTTTTCTTTCGAAAAAAGTATGATCTTTTCCCTCAAAGGAAAAATTTTTATGTTTTGCATCAAAATGTCTTTTAAGTTTGTTCGGTTTCATCGATTCATTACTTAATATTTCACTGCACAACACGCATTGCGGCTTGTTCACTCCTCCATCATAAATGCAAGTAAAACCTAATTCTAAAAATGCTTCCTTGTATTCACGTTTTGGCATTATTAGGGTGATTATAATTTCACAATACGCACTGCAGCTTGATCACTCTACTATTAATAATAAGACAAAAAAGCTTTTCGTTATTACCTCTTTATTCACACGAGTAAAATCTGTTATTCTCTGTTTACATGTTTACAAACAACGGGGAATCCCTGGTTTCTAAGAAGTGAAAGTAAAAGTAGCTGATCGGTAGCGCTTTCAATTTTCACTAAAAGGTGTCACTACCGGAGCATTGTATTAGGGAATAACTCTTCTAGGAGGTGTTGGTATTACTTATTATTTGGTGTATTACTAACTTTTTTGGTTCGACTCAGCGCGACCCAATTTTGGGTCGCGACCCATAGGTTAAGAACCGCTGTTTTAAATGATTGTAGTGGCTGATATTTTCCTTGGTTAGAAACTTTGTCGAGAGTCTATTGAAAAAAATGCTCATGTAACAATGTTTTAGCTATTAATATAACTTTTAAATTTTTATCAAGAATATAAATTCACTTCTTGTCTTGTGTACACAGCTGAATATCCTCTCACATTCTGCATTCCTATGTGGTAGTGTTTCAAATCTTTACTGTGCATGACTAAACTGTACAAGTTGGTATAGTTACACTATTAGGGAAATTTTTACAGGGGAAACAGTCTATATTAACATGGGCTAATCTTGGTCACAGTGTAATGAGTAGGTTCCTATCACATCTCTTTATTAAAGTATGATTAGCACACGTTTGGGTACATCAAGATTTTGGGAGTGAAGTGTGTTCTGTTAGTCTAGACTCTAACAAACCATCTAGTGACATATACACACTGTAAAATTATAGTTAATCTGCTATTTGAGATTAATTGTAGAGAGAGAAGGTGTAATAAATGCTGATGGACAAAAAATTTGCATTCGTAGTCAAATTGGGCTTCTTAAGACTACCCATCATTGACTTCTAATAGATTTTATCGGGAAATAAAAACAGCATGTGTTGAAATGCAGGTTTATCAATTCATCTCCATTGCAAATTTGTGTTGCTATTATGGGCTTAACCCTTTAGCGGACAGTAGTTTTGAAGATAAACCTCCTGTTAAACATTTTTTTCTGTATTTTTTTGAGAAATATGATTTTTTATGTTTTTGACAATTAAAACTTACAATAAATGATAGCACTACATTTAATTTATTTTTCTTTTGAAATATATATATATATATATATATATATATATTTAAACTTGCTGTACCTGGAAAGTTAATATTATGATATTTTTTTCACTTTATGATATTTTTTTCACTGAACCCAAACAAAAATATCTATTCAAACAACACTTATAAATTGTTAAACTATTTATTTATTATACTTTTTAAGAACACTTATTTATTGTTCATCCAATGTAATTAAAATTGTCAGTTAACCTCTCCCCCTTTAATCCCTCCTACAATAGCCTCTAATGGAAACTGCTCTAAGGGTTGTAAAGAAAAATTTTAATACATTTTGCATTTACAAAGTTCATAGGTAATATTTATAAACTAATTTCATTAAATTTCAAAGAGTTTATGTAGGTGACCTTTAAGGGTTAAAAAAAAGGAGGGAAGGAGGAGTAAGTGTTAATTAAAAACAATAAAAGTTTAGGATAAAAAGGGTTAAAATATATGTATGGATAGGGTTAAGATATAAAATATATTTGGATTGATCAACTTCTGATATTAGATGAAATAAATTAATTAAAAAATTAACAAATAGCAAAGAAAAAAAATCAATGGAAGCAATTTTTATACTACTCATATTTTAACGAGATTCTGAAATATTTATTTGGAATAAAATAAAAAAAAAATTGAATTTTTTTATTTTCAGTAAGATTATATAAAAGAAGCTACAACAAATGTACTGAAATATAGTTAATTCTTTAAATGAATATACAGTTGTTGAATTTTTTAATGTAGAACTCTATATGCTTAGTGCATATATATATTTTTTACTCTTTTTCATATATAAACTAAATATCCCTCTAAAATATTTATTAACAGTATTTTAATTTATCAGATCATCTGCAAAGAACTTTTATTTTCTTTGAAAACAAATGCAAGGTACATTAAAAATAAATATAAAAAAGAACAATATACCTGAAATATAATTTATTTCTTAAATACATATATTGAATCTCTTTACTTAAAGAAATGTAATAATAAAATGTTTTACAATTAAAACGGTTTTCTAAAAACTTCAATGAAAGCTTAAAAAATATAAAGTAAAATTATAAAATATTTATTAATAGTATTTACATTTATTACTCCTCATCTGCAATACAAAGAGCTTTTATTTTCTCTAAAAATAAATATAAATTAAAGTCTTCCTTTTTAGTTGTAGTGGTAGTTGTACTTGTAGCATCTGAATTACTTTCCTCTTGTGGTTCTGCTAATGCTTTCATCTAAAAAAGAAGTTTAGTGCTTAATTTTTAACCAAAAAACTTTAAAATTAATAGTTCTATTTTATTCCAATAATTAATAGTGTTAATATTTCATTTTCTTTAAGGACAAATGTATATTTTGTACTTTCCCAGATTTTATAAAAATTCTGCACATAAAAGGTTTTTAACCAATTCAGTTTTAACAAAATGAACTAAAAAACTAATTTACAGACATTCATAAACAAATATGTATTTTAAAAATTCATTTTCCTTTAAATTACATTTATTTGATTAGCAGGAAGCCAAATTTGTTGGCTGAATTTTGTTGTCAAACTTGGCAACATTATTTGCACTTATTCCAAAGCATATCACACTAATTTCTGTTACCCAACTTCCCTAATGCAGGGAGCATAAAAAATGACATAGTCATTAATATATAGTTGGGGGTATCCGAAAATAACCGGAATTATGCTGCTGTGCATCATGTAATAGTTGTATGAGGTTGTGCTGTTATGGCACTATGGAAGGACATTACCTGATTCAGTATGCCAAGTTTGGTAAATTGACAACTCTGTGTGGATTTCTCAGGCAGTTCTTTGCAAGTGCGTATGCAGTATAGAATGAAAAAATGTCATTCTCACAAACAACATGCTGTCAGTAAAATGAAATTTCACTAATGACTTTCTCTGTTTAAAATGGGGCAAGGGGAGATGGCCATAAAAGATCAGCCCTGTAGCTCTTATCAAAGTACATATTCAAGGACTGCTCAAATCCCTGATCTCATTAGGGAATATTGGTGCATAACAATTGTCCGATTTACCTTCCCAATAAAAAGCAAGGACAACCCAGATAAGACTTGGCTGATCTTTCCCAATAAGATCATAGATATAGGCAGTCTTTGGTTTGTACACCTTAAAACAGGAATGTGGTCGATTTTCAATGGCTATTTATTCTTTTTTAAACTGATAAAACCTTTCACACACTTTTTGCTTTACTGAGAGCATGTTCTTTGTATTCTGCTTGCATCATCATAACCACACATTTCACTAGTTGGAAAAAATGAGAAAGCTACAGTTGACAACTGCCAATTACTGACATTTGTAAGAAATAAAAACGTGGAACTTGGTTAACTATTGTCAGCCTATTATTGTGTATTTAAAAAATTGCTTATGTGAATAATAACAATTCTTACATATTTATTGGATAATAATTTCTTACATATGTTATTCAGTTTTAAAGTTACCTCTTTCTTCCCTAAGTAACTGGTATTTCTTTCAAATGCTCCCTAAGCACAGAAACAAATACTTGCTCTTTATCTGAATAATTTTTATAAGCCTTCACTACCTTGATTAAATTAAACCTGGATGATTTGGTTTTGGAGTTCTACAGTCTATTTTTTGCAACACGGGGGCTAACGAGATCGGGACCTACTGCTTAAAGCCGATTTCGAACAGCTACGAACATCCATGTCATAGTGGGATTTAAAACCATGAAATCCGGTTCCAAAGGCCAGCACCCTAACCATTCAGCCATCATTTGGCAAACCTGGATGAAAATAGGCTGAACAAACTGCTAAAAATTTTCTAAATAGTCCATTCACAGCTTGGAAAAATATCAATCATATTGGAAAATGCTAGATTTATTTACGAATTTGTTTGTCACTGCAATAAACCTGATTTTTCAATTAGAAGCTTAAACATCAAGCTTGATATGATTCAAGAAATTTTTTTTTCTAAAATTAATAAATTCTTAATCTTAAACAGCTTCTTAAACTTGAATCTTTTCATTTAAAACTATATATTTCAAGATAAAAAGTGCAAATAATTCTGCATTTTAAAAATTTGAAAATGAATAGCTGCTTATATTTTTTCAGTTTACAAATCCACATGGTTTGTCATAGACTGAT
Source organism: Pardosa pseudoannulata (assembly GCA_032207245.1). Lineage (NCBI taxonomy): Eukaryota > Metazoa > Arthropoda > Arachnida > Araneae > Lycosidae > Pardosa > Pardosa pseudoannulata. Next base: position 53,823,947 of record CM063510.1, on the reverse strand, counting down.
CGAATTTTGAATAATTATTCTTTGATACCATTGATATAAAAAAATAAAATACTAAAATTGAAATCTCACTCTGATATGTGACTATCACATAACCTTGTTAATCAATCAGATGGTACTATACGAGTGCTGAATATATGCAAAAATATATTAGTGTATTCATAATTTAATAAATAGTAATTATTCTAGAAATAGAAAAAAATAGTTTGTAACATGTTGCAACATTTTCATTCAGTTATAAATAAACTGGAAAAATTCATCTTAAAGATATTTTGATGGACTTAGTGTTGAATAAATTTATTTGATATGAACAAATTTCTTTTAAGTAATATGTTTATAATAAACAAACAAATAAAACTTATTCTTACTTTTTCAGATGTTACTTCTTTCAAATCAGACACATAGGGTTCATTCTTTACTAGATCAAACACAATCTTGTGTTGATGTGATCTTGATTTAATAACTTTCATGCATAACTGAAATATGAGCAAAGAGGAAGACTTATTATTAATTATAAAAAATCAAACATTTCAAACAATGATATTGGAATCTGCCAGAGAATGTGAATAAGTTTAGAATACACTAAATGAAATATATATATAAAAAAAATGATGTGTAAACAACTTCCTTGTATGCCTCTAATATACATTAAAAAAATATTTAGTACAATGCAACATGAGAATCATCATTAGCACATTCTCTTCAACACTCAAAAAGGATTTCATTTCTCAAGGTTACTGTGTTGTAACTTGGCCTCAAGTACTCCTCTTTGCTAGAGACTTGAAGCATTAATTTTCATTATACTGAGACATTTCATTACAGAGATATTTTGTTTTAAACCACATATTCAAGATTATAATACTTCTTTTACTCCATACCAGGCATTAATAAATTATAAATATTTAAAAATACTCTCCACAAATAGATTTTCATTTTTTTCTAAAAACACATTTTAAAAACATTATTTCAAATGTTTAAAATATATTATTACGAATGCATATAAAAATACCAATATATTCGAGTTGCATATCAGTGCCGATAAAAACCATTATAATGAGGTTATTTTGTTATAGAGACTGTTGAATGCAGATAGACATAATAGTGCTAAGCACAAACTATTAACATTTTCAGCTAACTGTTTATTAATTATGCATCACAGCATTAATAAACATCATATTTAAACTTTTCATAACAAAAAGTGAAGAATTCACTCAAAAGAAGAATAAAACTAAATGTTATATCCTAAATACTAAATTTCAACATTTTATGGCTAATCATTTTTCAGTTATTCTTTACAGCTTAATACATATTAATGTAAAAATTTTTCATTTTATAGAGTGCAGATTACAATAAAAAAGAAAGATGCACAAGTAGGTTTCATAAAAGTCCTACATACAAAATTTTAACATTTTACTGCTAATTGCTTTTCAGTTATGCTTAAACAAATAAAGTTTCAAAATAACATATATTATTGCACTATATATTGAACTTTTTTTGTAATATACAGTTCAGACTGCAATCAAAAGAGGAGAAAATCAAGTGGGTGTTATAAAAGTCCTAAATACAAAATTTCAACATTATAAAATGTTGAAATTTTGGTTTTCGCTACAGCTGAGATATAGTTTTTTGTCAATTTTTGTTGTATATAACAGGATGTGAGTTATACATAAGTAAATATGTATCAGTGTTCACTCTGAACTATCCCCAACCTAAGTCCCATGGGCCCACTAATGAGAAAGTCCTGCAGGCAAAAGTCAAGTTTCAAGCAATAAAACCATATTTATTTAAGTAAAGGATATAATACTACACATATTTGCAAATAAGAAAAGATTTATTGTAATCCAAATATGTATATACAAATTATACACAAATTCTATCTCCTTTTCACAAAATTTTCTGTTTGAATTAGAAAGGACTTCACTAGCCTATTTGAAACTTAGCCCTTGTAAAAGAAAACTTCTCTCCTTTTTCTTGGATTTTGTTTGGGTCTATAATATCCTAAATTAGTCTAAATCCCCCTGAAATTGTAAAATTTTCACTCTTTTTTCCTTGGTTTTTTTTTTAAGCCAATGGCAGACATGCCAACATTCAGGCACTTGCGTCAGGAGCAACAGCACGGTTTGAAATTTTAACATGCTAATCACAGATTATACATAAGTACATAACTTATTGCTTTCTAAATTATAATTAAGCTTAAAATATTTACACAGTAGTAAATTGTAAATAGTAAATTAAAATTTATGCATTTAAAAATGCATGAGTAGTTTTTTTCTTTAACAACTTATTTTTCAGAAGAGTGTTTCTTGTAGCAACATTGATCCTGATTAAAATATTTCCATTTTTCTATCATCAGGTATTCTAGAGTTTGTTTACTCAAATTTTACCTAAATTCAATTTGGATTTTCAGCACAGTACTGGAAATTCTTAACATGCAGCATTACTACAGGGAAAGAGTATATATTCAGCAATATTCTTTGCAAAACTTTGTATTTAGTTGCTGAATTGTAATCTTTCAGCTGTTCAAAAGTTTTGCTATTTTCCAGAGCAATCCAAGGAGTTTCCAGTGTTATCCATTTTTCTCATTTCTCCGGAGCAACTCCGGAGTAGTTGGCATTTCTGCAACGGTATCCTAAATTTTATCCCTTATATCTTGGATTCACAGAATCTAAAATTTTGTCAAAGTTGTAACCTGTTATTACAAATAAGTATAAAAATCTTGCTATAGTGTATAAATGCAAACCCTCGGTATATTTGGGAATGTAGTTCTTTACTTAAATATAAAAAAACTAAATTATTTACAGTGACTTAAAAATGAGGTAAAAATAGAATCATAAAGCTATCTGAATACTTACAGTAATATGATCAAAAATATTGTATTTCTGTACTACACCATTTGCTTTAACTGTTAGTGAAGTATCAGTTGCATCTAACTTTCCATCTGTCCATTCCACATCATCTTTAACTATTGCCACTTTTTTATCTTTATTACACAAATGTACAGCACCTTTTATTCCATATTTAGGAATGAAAACAAGCATTCCATTTGTCAGAAGAGAATACACTACACCATCAACAAGGCATTGAATAGAGTTATCTTTAGTGGATAATTCCTCAATAAAATAAGATAAAAATAAATGCTTAGCATCTTTCTCTAAGTCCTGGGCAGCCTGAAAATAGGGAAATATTTTATTATTCATACTTAAAAAAATATACAAAGTTTGTGTCAAATTTTTTGATTTTTAAATGAATCAAATTCAAAAGAAATATGAAGTATATCTAGTTAATAAAACATTAGTTAACCAAATTATAAATAGTATAAATTACAGTCAACACTTCAGTACTACAACAGAAACAGTTTTAGTCTCTTTGTACTACACATTTAATATTTATTATTTGGGAGGATTCTGTCAGATAGCAGAAGTCCAATTCAACACTTGGTCAGCTGGCATTGAACGAGCAATAATTTGGAAGTGAATATTCTCAAAAAACCTTTCCCGATCTTATCAAATCCACCTGTAATGATGGTTGTTCTCCTATGTTGATATAGAGGGTAAGAGCTATAAATCTTAGATGACTGTTGTTCCCCGAAATCGGCGCATGTAAAATGCACTAAGATGAGCTACTCGCTTTCCCATTAACCAATTCAATGACAATTTTGTCGTTTTGCAAGAGATATTTCTTTTGAATCGGTCCAACATTTTGAGAGCTATCGCTACTCACATTGTTTGCTTTGGATTAATGAATTATATTCTTTGTAATACAGTTGTTACGTGACTTTATTTTTAAATTCATTATTAATATAATAAAATATTATACTTACTTGTACTTAGATTTCTTAAGCATTAAATTGACACATTCTGCTCAGATTTTAATGTTATGTTATGTTATGTTATTCTCACTTGCTTAATCATAAAATGCAATTTTATCCTAGATTTGCTATCATTACTGTTTGAATTTCCCAACTGTTATATTAAGTTTTCATTTGCAATAATTAATAAGTTCATTTATCACATACTGTGGCTTTTGAAAGCAAATTACTGAGTGCATCAAATTTTGATTTAAGATTGTTTACTAAATTTAAAGAGGTAATGTTGCTAAAGAAAAAATGATCTGGTAAATGTGTTAATAGTTCAAATTAAATAGATTTAAAAATGGAAATGAAAAGCACAAAATTAATTACATAAAATTAGAAAAGAGCAATTAAAATTGAAAACATTTTTAGTTGTATTTTTTAATGTATTATTGTTTTAAACAAAAATCATTTTAATTATTAGAAGAGATGCCAGAATTTTAGCAGATTTAAGAGAGTTACAGAAAAAAAATTTAATTTTTATCGAACCTAAAGCAGGAATCGAACCCAAGGCAGAAAAATGCTAGCACAACGTGTTAACACTATGTCAAAACAACTTACACATTGAGTTTTAAATTGACCCTTTGACGAAGAAAGAGGCAGAGCCAAAGCTTCACTAGCAATCACTGGTGGAAAGAATATAAGAAATTGGTGCCTAGTATCCAATGTTTTTAAAATGTGAAACAGCATTAAAATTTACTTTTCTAACAATAATTGTTATAATAATTCTATAAAAGTCAGTAAGCCTACAGTCATTATAAAACTTGTGCTAGCTTACCGTCATCTTTAAATGAAAGAATATCGGTAGAGTGGAAAAACTGCTTTCTACGATTCATTTTGTCGTTTCATTATTTGCCAGCCGATACAGACATTGTGTCGGTAAGTGGGAAAGCGCTCTAAGGAGAACATGGATGTCCTGGCCTCAGCTGGAGCTAGTGATGTCTTAGCACCTACTGTGCTCTTTACCTACAAGGAGATTTTCCTAAGATCAAAACACAAGGATGAAACCACTTGGTTTGTTCCACTAGTGCATCAATGGTATCTGAGGAAAACCAGGAGGCTTTCTGTCATTCTACTGTAGCAGGCAGAAGATGACCACATTTACTTGTTTCCTCAGTGGACATTCCAGAACAATGAAATTCAGTATTGGTTCTAAGCATTTCAAAGTTTACACTAAATGTTTTTTGGTGCAAACTTCATCTGATCATATTCTCACAAGCTTGGACCTTTCCATGCAGGACCTAACTGACATTCCATTGATGGCATTGTACTTCTTTTGGTGCACAATTTCATGAACTAGATATAGCTTGCTAATCTCAGGAAAGTGCAATAACAACATTATTTGTGATTTTATGAATATACAGATGAAAATTTGCACATAAAAAGTTTCTTTATATAAGTAAAAGAGATCTTCACAGTGGTATACAAACTTTCTTTCATAAAAAGAGGGAAGAATTTAAAATTCTTAAATGTGAAGCCACTTTCATTTTGTTAATTAATATAATAAAAGTGCATATGTTATTCTTATTTTGCGAAAATATAGTCAAGTGTCAAAATATAATACAAATACATAGATTGGGTCTAAATCTTTATTTTAAAAACTAAAAAATTAAGACTTTTTTCAGTCTATTTTGTCTATGGGGGTATTTGAACCTCCCTCCCTTAGGTGGGAGGGTTTGGTAAAAAGTATACCAATAATTTAGAAACACTAAAAATGAATTAACAGATAAACTTAACAACATATACAATTTTTTTTAAACACTTATAATTCTCTGAAAAACTTGGTTTCATCCTTTTCTTTTTGTAACTTTTGGTTTGGTTTGGGGGTATTACAGTGAACTTTTTGATACACTAGCCTAATGATGCTGGGACCTACCACTGAAAGGTGATTACAAATGGCTATGAAGAACATTCATGCCAGCAGCAGGATTTGAACCTGCATATTTCTGTTCCAAAGAGCAGAATCAAACCATTTGATTACCATCTGGTATTTTGACAACTTTCACTTTTGCAAGTAAAGAGCAAAAAATGAAGTTACACACCAAATAGCTGATACTGATGGAGTGATATCATCAAATGTTGCATTAAGTGACTAAGTCCCAGTGGCACCTTTAAACTGAATACTATAGTTTATTTTGTTAGAAATTTATACTTCATTTTTCTGTTCTCTCTTTAATGATAAAAATTATATTTGTGATTGACCCATGTGTCATAAGTTTCCCATCACTGCAGAGTACAATCAAAACCAATTAATAAACCTACCAATTTGTATAATTATACATATCCTAGTAGTTGAAAAAAAATGTAAATCTTAAAGATTAAGATGTTTCTAGAAATGTGCAGAAAGAAATGCAGTCTCATTTATCACATTAACATTCAAATTTTCAAAGTTTTTTAAGCATTTATTGAATTTTATAATAATTCATTTTAGTCTACTAAAATTTTTACTTTTATTTTTTGGACACTTTAGGAAAAGTTCTAACATTACTGGTTTTATCTTATGTTTAAATCAAACATTAAATTTTTATAAAATGAACAATTATCAAATCAAATGACTATATACATGAAAAGTATTACCTTGTGTTTTGCATTCATATGTTCACAAAGTTCTTCCATATCAAATGATTCAAAAGTATCATAAGAATTTGTTTCATCAACAGCAGCTAATAATAGTCTATGAACCTAAAAATAGAGGAAAGTAACTTTATTAAGAGGACTAAAACTCTTTGAAAAAAAAAATCAATTAAATTCAACAAAATTTTTAACAATATGCTTTCCTGGAGATCTTAAATTGTGTTAAATAATCCTAATTATTACAAGGGTTAAAAATGTGTTTTGATTCATTTGTAAACAGTTAACAATTAAATAGACAAGGCTATGCACAATGCTTATTTTTGAAGATAAGTCAAATCCTCTATTTTTATAATCTGGTTTATTAATTGTGCATAAATGAACCTAAAATTAGAGGAAAGGAACTTTATTAAGAGGACTAAAACTCTTTGAAAAAAAATCAATTAAATTCAACAATATTTTTAACAATATGCTTTCATGAAGATCTTAAATTGTGTTATTAAATAATCCTAATTATTACAAGGGTGAAAAATGTGTTTTGATTCATTTGTAAACAAAACATTTAAATAGACAAGGCTATGCATAATGCTTATTTTTGAAGATAAATCAAATCCTCTATTTTTATAATCTGGTTTATTAATTGTGCATAAATTTAAAATTTACTGAAAATGAAATAATATGTATGAATGTGGAGGATTATAATCATTTTATAATTTTCATGTAAAATAATTATTAAACTGTAAAGGTTGAGTAGAAGTATAAAATCGTATATATTTGCTACTGGATAAGTATTTTTAGTGGAATTTGATAACTATTTAAAACTTGATAAATTAAGGTAGTATAAATACTTATCCATATATTTATTCTACTTTATTTAATCTAATATGTCCTCATTATTAATTGTGGGAATTTTGTTAGAAAAAAACTAAAGTAATTTTTTAGTAATCAGAACTGATTAAATATAGTAAGCAGGATAACTATTAAATATTTTCCACAAAATTTTAAAATATTATTTACATTAGTATTTAAATCTATACTTTTTTTACATTGTTTTTGACAATTTGTTTAAATTAAGATAAAGCACAATAAAGTTAGTTTGGGGTATTTACAAACAAATAAATATTAAGAACCTCCCCCACCCTAAAAATGAAATTTTGGTTGGGGTTATAAACTTATTAATTTACCAAAATTTTTGATTAAAAATAGATATTTGAGAATAGTCTTGTACACAAGCTATGTTTATCAAAATTTGAATTCTAAACAAGCTCTATTTGGATTTACTGCATAACAGTATCTTTTATGCTTACGCTTCTCCATCCAGGAAAACCAATCAAACAAATAACTGTATATTAAAACAAATTAATTTTGGTTGGAGTTATAAACTTATTCCCAAGGTGCATTTATATAACAACATTTTTGATTAAAATTAAATATTTTGGAAATAATTTTGCATTTAAGTTATGTCTATCAAAATTTTTAAACCTAAATATACATACTCTATTTTGACTTTCACCTGAAAAATTTCTGAATGCCCCCCTATGAAACACAAAAAAACATTAAGACAAAGATATAACACAAAGAGATATGCATGGTTTCCACACACCTGGAAAGTCATGGAAAATCATGGATTTAGACAATGAATTAATTTTGTCATGGAAAGTCTTGATTTTTCAAGCAAAATAATAAAAGTCATGGATCCGCTAAACTACTAATTAAAAAAATGCATTGAATTGTTTAATTCTATTTTTACTTGTCATTTGACTGAAGTTACTGAGTTTGGTATTTATGTATTATCCTATTGACCCTATTGCCAAGTAAAATTTGTTCACCAAGGAAACTCAAAGCAAGAAAGCTTAATGGGTGGGTAAATGTATATTATTCTGGTTTTTTTTTCTTAAATTGTAGATTAAAATTTTATTAATATAATAATAATTATTTTTTAATAAAAATTAGTTAAGATTTTTGCACAAAATATAAGTTTATCTCTAGGGATATTGTATATAAACATTATAGGGTTATATTTGGCTATTATTCACGGTCACCTGGATAATACCAAAGTACCCTGAATTCAAATTGGAAACATTTTGATTGAAAAATTGCTATATGATTAAACTTAGGTATGTAGATACAACAGTTTATTTTTATGTGAGTTTATTAACACTTATAAAGTAAGTTTATAGTTTTTTTTATGATAAAATTCCTGTAATTTCTCTAAAAGCATATATTTTATTTGTATGTACATCAGAAGTTTTATTCATATATACTTTTAACAAAAGCTTTTTAAAGTCATGGAAAATGATCTGCTAAATCAGGGAAAGTCATGAAAAATCATGGATTTGAAAAATTTTATTTTGGCAGATACCCTGGATATGTTAAATTTCTTGTAACTTATTTACCCTGCTTCACTAGTCATATGTTTTCATACTATAATTCTTTTGTACTATTATAATAATTATAAACTTTAACGCATTTACCAAAACATCTGCATATCTTCTTATTGGAGAAGTGAAATGAGTGTATCTATCTAATCCAAGACCATAATGATAGAAGTCATCAACAGGATAACAGTTTGTACAGAAATAAGTAGCTTGATTCATAGCACGTGTGGCTGATATACGTAACACCTAGACAGAAAAAAATGATTTTAAAATAGAATGAGTGTAAAATAAATATTAGTATATATGTAACACAGCAAAAATTAATCTGCTGGTCAGAAATAATTAAGCCTCTATTGTATTTCTTGCAAGGGCTTGCTGGGTAAGGAGAATCATAGATAGCTAGACTATTGTAGTTGGGCTACATAGAAGAGAATGGCACACAAGTCCAAGTTGAAATTAAATTTCATTTTAGTTAAGAGAATGACATGTGCTTCACAGTCAAAGACAAAAGGTAGAATGAACATCGAAACCTGTGCTGGAACAGGGGTAAAACCCAGAGTGAGTCAAAGACGAAATCTTTCCCAGAGAAAGTAGTTTAGTTGGTATTAATAACAAGAAAAGGGAGCTCAGATCATTGAGAAAAATAACTGGAATAGCTGAAAAATATGGAGAGTAGGCAGAAAATTTACATTTATTGCAGAGAAAGTTTTGGGAAATGGGTTGGAAGAATTTTAAGTCATGAATATTCCTTTTTTAAGATATTTTGTAGTTGGGAAAAATAGATTTGAAGGAATAAGAATGGGAGAAAGGAGAATTTTTATGAGATATTAGAGTGTAATAATTTTGATATATTACATATTGAATATGATTTAGATTTTAACTCTTTGACCACTTATTTATTTGAAATTGCTTCATAAATTGTGTTTCAAAATACAGATTTCGAATCTATATATGCTTGCAAATTAACACATAATAAATTTATGTAAGAAGCTATTATAACATAAATTAATTAATAATATATATTAAGATCACAGACATGTCAACCCCAAAATGTTCAAAATTCTGCAATAACTTATCAGGTTATTGATCATATAACAACCTTAAACCATGCTAATAAAAAGGTTGTATATAAAAAAAACCATATTATATAATATTCAACTTTTATAAATGGTTAATTTTGCATAATATGCGAGAAATCAGGATACAAATACAATGAAAAATTATTCAACAATGAAAATGATGGCAAACATTAACAAAGAAAAGTTATTTAACCCTTTGCCAGGGCTGGCTTCATTTGCCCAACCCGAAAAAACCTGGGCAGGTTTTTTTTTTTTTTAAAAAAAACCACTTGAAAAAACCCAAGTGGGTTTTTTTCAAAATTAGGTTCTCAAAATTTTTATTTAAAATTCCACATATTTAACTAATAATAAATATATTGAATTAAATCTATAATATATATTACATATTTCATCTTTGACAATCATCCTAGATTTTGTTTAATTTGAGGGGTCTAAACTGCTAGAAAAAACAAAAACTTAAAAACTTTTCAGGGAAAAATAGTTATCTGTATAACAAATACAATAAAATCTAAATTAAACAAAGTTAGTAAGAATGTATGATGAAAGAAAAAATAATATTGAAGTATTACATGTGATAAAATTAATTGAAAAATGGACAATAAAAATTGGGAAAAATATATGTATAACAACTGCAAATAAATAAACATGAGGATAATATATATATAATTAATTCTGCTACTTATCATATATAACTTACAAATTAACTAAAAAAAATATCTTCTACATGCTTTAATAACACAATACTGTTAATAAATATGGAGCAATAATTTAATACCTTTTATTGAAAAGAAAAAACTTCAAATGCAACTCTTTCAAAGCCAACTTTTAGTAAAAAATAATTGCCATTCAAAACTAGTTTTTTGATGTTAGAAAAATTTTATAATATGAAAAAAATTTATTTAAGATTTCAAAATTTCCGTTAATTTAGACAAAAATTTCTGCATAATTTAAAATTGATTTATAAATTTTAAAAAGTTATTAACATTTTAAATTTATTTTAATCATACAATTAAATTAATTATATATCCTGTCCTCTTACATAACAAAAAAACCTGAATAGCTTTCAAATCCCCAAAAGAGCATCTAAAAACCATTAAAGTATAGTAAAAATCCTGATAAAACCCGAAAAAAGCCCAAAAACCCTGAAAAAACCCACTGGGTTGGGTTTTTCTGAAAAAAAAAAAACCCGGGTTTTTGCCAACCCAGCCCTTTGCAGTCCAGTGTCAAGTCTGATGTAACATGACCTTTCTTTTGTAGCAGGTACAATGTTGAATGTCTCTCATTATGGTTTATAAATTTTAGAATTACTGTTAACATCTGTTTAACTCAATGAAAATTGCTAGGTTGGGAATGAATTCATGTAACTAAGGATGAAAAAAAATTGAGAGAATTCTCCAGCATGGGATTCCAAATGCCTTACACTCATCACTGTATGCAGTCCATTATGAGGTATCATGAAAATCTTATTTGTAAATCAATTTGCTTATGAACAGAGCCATTCATAAAATGTGATATGACTGTTCTGTGTTTCAAGTGTTAACAAATAAATGCTACATTACAATGAAATGAATACACAAACTGTAGTACATTGGCATTATAATTGAAAAATGTTTGTTATAAAAATAAAAAAAATTAAATAATAAAAATGAATAATTTCAATTTTAGAGGATTCTTACTTAGTACATAAAGAATTCAATTATAACTATGTTTAAAAATACCTGATTAATAGTTGGATCATTTTTATCTACAGCTTTTTCAAGGGATGAAGCCAATTTTTTATTTGATTGTATATCCAATTCAAAACCTTTTGTCTTGGCTAATTTTTGTAATTCAACCAGATCAGTTTCTCTTGGATTAGGATGCCTTCTTAACTGAAATTATAAAATAGTACGTATGACATATACATTATATTATACACAGTAAAACCCATTTAAGAAATTTTCCCACTTAAAAAGTTTATATTTTCAGTACCCATTTTCCCCCCTATTCATACAATGTTAAAACAACCTGTTTATAAAATTTTGTTCCAAACTCTTTCCCGCTTAAAAAGTTTTCTTCCATTTCTAAGTTTACTTACAGAACGCATTTATAGCTGTCTTTTGATTACTGTCTTTTTTCTCCTCTCTCTCTATTTGTAATGGTCAATGTTTACGGCTGAAAATCATTGTTGTCATTTTTATTTAAAATGTGCCTGAAGAAGTTTTTTTAAAAGCTTAAGACAGCTGGACTGTTATCAATTACAAATTTCCAATAAAAAACAAAAACAAAAAACTATAACCGATCTTTTCTGTAAAATCGATTCCAGTGATATTCAAATTTCTTAGCTGAATTAAAGATATTTTAAGGTAATTATGTTGTTTTCCTTTATTAGCTAATTTAAGTATGCAAAAAATGCAAATTTTTGAGAAAAACCAAATTTATTGTTTATATATTTTATAAAGAAAAAAAAAATCTCTCTCAAACACTACGAGAAATGATATTTCCTGATGAATTGAAAGTTGAGATTGAGAAAATTAGTTTATTTGTGAAATCTTCACTTTCTAATTTCTCTAGATGTGAACACAAAATGTTTTAACTGACAAATTTTGTTGTCCACTGTTAGATATTGCACAAATTATAAGTGAAATGCTATAAATTAATTTTTTTTTGGTAAAATTATCTATACCATTTTTTGCAGAATTTTAAGTTCTCAGGTGACAGCTGTTGTAGATTTCTGTAAACTTTGAACAAAACTCTGCCTCATCCTATCCATCGTTTCTCCTAACATGCATTAATGTCCATTGCTTTTCTCTTTGAGCAAGAAACCTACAAATTTTAAATTGCCTACAACACTACAGAATAAAACTTAAGGCTTAATTTCCATAGCAATTTCTAGATTAAGCAGCTCAGAAACAACTAAAAAGACCCTTGCATATTTTAATATGCAAAAATTCTTCTCTGCCAATGTTGCCATTTTTAAATTTCAATCACAGCATTCAAAGGATGTGCTTACCTCTAATGATTGACAATGGAAAACATTTGGTGTATTTTCTTTAATTTAATATAACACTTATAACATGTACAAAAGTTTCAAAAATATAAGTTTTTAAAATCCCACCATTCATTTGTGCTAACCCTGCATTCTAGTAATTAACATTCCCAGAATAGAGAATAGGTATTTATTTTAAAGTTTGAATTTGTTTATAGATTACATTACATACAAAAGTATAAACAATTTCAAAACAAAACAACTTATTGAATAATACATTTACATCACACTGAATGATACATTTTATTTAAATTTAATGCTTTTCATAAATTAATGAAATAAAAATGCTCTATTTGGTGATATTTGATAAATTATTCTTGTATTCGACTAACGTAAATGTACCTACAGTTTTGGCAAGGTTATTTACAGAGAACAAGTGCTAATCAAAATCAAATATTAATGATGTAACAAATAAAATGTTAAATACTTTAAATTTTGTAAATGATTTTGCTACTACTATTAGCAACAGAATAGCAAGTAAAATGGTTAAAAAAATAATAAAAAAGAAATACGCCAAATACAAATAGATAAAATCAAATAACTGAACAGAACTTAGTAAAAAAGCAGCAATACTATATACTTTTAAAAAGACATCTTAAATACTATAATATGAGTTCAGTTAAGGTCAATTGATGATTCACAAAAGTAGGATTTTGAAATGAAAATAAATAAACTTATTCAATTTTTTCCATGTTTTCTATGTTAACTTGGTTGATTCTTGAAAATGACAAAAATTTAGAAGAAATATAAATACCACAGCACTATGAGGAAAGGCTTCACAAATTTTCTTTGCAACCCAATGATTTGCAAATATCATGCATTCAGCAACAGTCTTGTGAATTTCTAATTCCTAATAATAGTGAAAACACACAAAAGTTTCAGAGATGCATCAGTATAAATGTTAATATGTATTTATATATAAAACTTAAGAAAAACTTATACAGATATGACTAAAACTTTTTATGAATAATTTTTGATAATGATTGGCATGCAAAAGGCAAGCTTAATTATTTATTTATTTAAAAAAGGCTTTTATGCTGATTTTAATATGCATAAATTCTTTATTAAATATGCAGCTTTAAGAGTACGCAGCATGAAATACAATATAATGAGAATCATAGTTGGTAAACAAGGGTTGGTTTTTTGATGTCAAAAACTGGCTTTTGTCATGACAAGTATAAAAAATTGGTTTAACCCCTTTAATCCTAATGAACAAGTACATTCCATAGATAAGATTTCATTATATACTTGACAAATAAAACCAATTTTTAAATGGGTTTTTACATTTTCAGTATATTGTATGCCAAATCATACTTAACATGTACTGAAAGAATAAAATATTTGGTACTTATCATCTATTTTTATTATTTATTATCCACAAGCAGTGTAAAGTTGTTATTAAGATATCATAGATAATTGGTACAAATAATACTAGTTGACAGTACAATGAGATACAATATTTCAGGAGATATCGAGGAATTAAGAAAAGTTAAAAGCTGTAAATTGATAGCAAACTTATTTTAGCATGTCAGTATTAAACTAATGTTCATCAAATAATTTAAATTAATAAAAAGTCACATTATTATTCAGGTAAAAAATAAAAAATCAGGTTTAACCATTGGAAATTGTCAAAGAGAGATTCATAAAAGAAAATAAGCTATATTTAAAATAATTAAGTAGAATATTTTTATTTTACATTGAATCAAATATTTAACATTACTTACATTAAAAAATAGAAATTATGTTGGAAAATGTAAAGTCATTGCATGTCAATAACATTATATAATTCATTTAATGTGTTAACTTTAATCATCAATATATTTAATCATAATTGTTAATTAAATACTATATGCAAATTTAACAGCTATTTGTACTATTTAAACTTGTGATTACTAAGCATCACAACTTTTATGCTCTTTTGCTTTAGATTAAGCTTTTGCTCATGCTTGGTAGACTGGCCTGCCAACTACCTTTTGTATCACGTAAAAAAAGTCTTTTATTTTATACTACCAAATACAGTAATATTAATACAATACAATAAGTGTTAATATATAATAATTGTTTATTGTATGTCCAATGTCCAATATAATAAGTGTTTATTTTATTTATAATTTTAAAATAAAATGTTAGTAAAAACTTTTTTAGCTCTAAGTGAGGTTGTTTTTAAACTATCTTTTCATTGAGGGTATTTGTTTGTCCGTCCACTGCACTGCTACCAGACTCCAGTTTTAGAACTTTTTCATACTGAATTTTGGATTTTCATGAATTAGTTTAACTACAAACCAATTTTCTATCATAAATGATCAATCCATTTTTACTGCTAACTATTTTGTCATTGAGGCATGTAGTGGATTTAACATAATCTTTACTTAAAGCATTACAAAAACTAACAGTCATAAGCACATGAAAAGAGTAAAGGAAAGTAAACTATCCCTTTTTTAAAATATCAAATAATACAGATTTTTTATTTACCAAATTAGTATATATCCTGATAATTTATACTCTACTGTACTAGAGTTCCTGTTTGAAAACAAAACTAGTAAAAAGTTTCAATGTAATAAATAAGTACTGCAATACGCATGCAGTCTACTGGAGAGCTCATAAACTCCGATATTTATATTTTTATATATTGTAAATGCAATAAATACTAACTCCTGCCTACCTTACAGCAATTTTACAATAAAACATCTAGATAATCTACTAGTGGTATCTCATATTCTTATAATTAAAACTTATCAAAAGAAAAATAACTTGAGAAATGTGTTATTTTTTCATACATATTGATAATTTAGAATTTAATGTTATAACAGCCAGAATATTGTTTTGAATATGAACATATTGGACTAATGATAAAATTATTTTTCCCTAGTCTTTCCTTTTCTAAACAACATGTTTGCTAAAAAATATATATAAGATAATTGGCTTTTTTTCTTACAATAAAAAAATGAATTATTTAAAAAAAGAAACATTTAATTGATATTTTAGGTTATTAATATCTTAAACAAGATATAAAATGGTATGTTAAGATATAGTATTAAAAAATATTTCAGGTTTTTGATGTGACAGTTTAAACTATACCAAACCTGTGGTAAACACAAAACTGCAGATAAACAATTATTTATCCCTTTTTTATGAAGATTAACTTCTAAAATTTTTCATAATTCACCTACACCTCTGAAGATTATAGTTTTAAAAAAGGCAGATGAGTATGTATACTTTTACATATTTTAATTATTTCTTTTCACAAAGATTTGCAATTGAAGTTAAAATTTATTTCAAAAATAAGATAAGAATAGCATATAACATAAACTGAAATATAGCTTCTATTACCTTTGTAGAACGTATGTCATTAACAACTGATGGCAACATTTTATCAATTTCAAACTTCATGTTAATACTACTTAGCTCTAGGCCACCAGCATCAAGTCTATCCCTTCTAAGAATGGTTGCAATATGATACAACCGGGATAATGAATACTTCAGCTGTTCAAATCTACAAGAGATTATGCAACTGATTTATATATTCATATATAGATAAAAAAACATATATACATACATATATATACATGGTTCGTACACTTTTTTAATGGAAAAAATTAAGCACCATTCAAACTTTTTAAGCACCTCTTATCAGAAACATATCAGATAAAATAATGGTTATTACATTAGGTTCAACAAAAACATGAACAAAAGAGAGTGTATAAGTGAGAGATTATTGTATTTCACAGACACAGAAGTGAACATTTTGGGGAAAAAAAGGAGAAAAATGCCAAAAAAAAAAAAAAAAAAAAAAAAAGAGAGAGAGAGAGAGAGGTAGTTGAATAACTATTAAAAATTAATGTTCTGATTTACTTAATACAAAAAACAAGTGCCTAAATATGAAATATGAAAGTATCTAAATAACTTTTTATCAATATAAACAAGTAATTTTCCTAGTAAAAAAAAATTAAAACAGATTCAAATCAGATGCTTCTTCAATTTGCCTAGTTAAAAAATAAATAAATTCATCAATACAGTTAAACTTTATTATATTAAACTTTGAGGAACCATATTATTTGTTGGACTTAACTTTAGAAGAAACCTTAGAAGAAAGGTTCTTAAAGAACCTTTAAAATCCTTTTTATTCTTTAATGTTAGATCTCAGAAATTATAACTTGTAAAAGATTTTCATAAGATTACATATATTATAATATTTACATACATAAGATTTATAAAAATATAATTGTACCGAGGTACTTTCTCACGGTGATGTGCACGTGCATGCATAGCCGTGGGAGGATTTTCCTTGACGAATTTAAGACCCCAATTATTTACGTCAAGTTTAGGGACCCCTGCAGAGAGGATACTTCACGGAATGACAGCTTAACGGTCAAGCTCGCACAGAACTGTAAGCGTGAATTATGGGAGCAGGAGTTAAAATGTAATGTCAGCCTGAACAAAAAGGGGCTACTTTAATGAGCCCACCTGCACTCTCGAAGGGCATTTGATGTGGGAAAATTTTCCCGAAGGAAGGGATTGGACAAGAAAAGGAGGGGCGTTGGGACCTAGGTGAAGTTTTTTGGAGTGAGAGCTGAGAGCTGAGAGTTAGACGTGGGCAGTCGAGAGAAGTGGAACAAGGATCCACTAGCACCAGCTCGTTCCGTGCGCCCGGACTGACACCGCCCCGCTCACCATCATCAACTCGTACCGTATGCCCGTGAGGAAAGCCCCTGCCTGCTCCCCTGTGACTTGAATGGAGGTACTGTATAAAGAATATTTACAGTCATTTGACTTAGGCCTCTATTAATGATATTAATTCCTTATAAAGAGTTGTGGGATAATTAGTCTGTAAATAGAAAATATAAATGATTGATTATGTTAACCAAGTATTTTTGTAAATAAATGTATAGAATAAATGTTTGAATCTATATAAGGTATTATATTCATTCTGTGTTTCCCCCTTGTAACGAACACTGGTGTTTAGGTTGTATGTACATTACAACAATTAATTTGAGATATGTACCGAGGTACTTTCTCACGGTGATGTGCACGTGCATGCATAGCCGTGGGAGGATTTTCCTTGACGAATTTAAGACCCCAATTATTTACGTCAAGTTTAGGGACCCCTGCAGAGAGGATACTTCACGGAATGACAGCTTAACGGTCAAGCTCGCACAGAACTGTAAGCGTGAATTATGGGAGCAGGAGTTAAAATGTAATGTCAGCCTGAACAAAAAGGGGCTACTTTAATGAGCCCACCTGCACTCTCGAAGGGCATTTGATGTGGGAAAATTTTCCCGAAGGAAGGGATTGGACAAGAAAAGGAGGGGCGTTGGGACCTAGGTGAAGTTTTTGGAGTGAGAGCTGAGAGCTGAGAGTTAGACGTGGGCAGTCGAGAGAAGTGGAACAAGGATCCACTAGCACCAGCTCGTTCCGTGCGCCCGGACTGACACCGCCCCGCTCACCATCATCAACTCGTACCGTATGCCCGTGAGGAAAGCCCCTGCCTGCTCCCCTGTGACTTGAATGGAGGTACTGTATAAAGAATATTTACAGTCATTTGACTTAGGCCTCTATTAATGATATTAATTCCTTATAAAGAGTTGTGGGATAATTAGTCTGTAAATAGAAAATATAAATGATTGATTATGTTAACCAAGTATTTTTGTAAATAAATGTATAGAATAAATGTTTGAATCTATATATATCTTTAATGATCTTAATTGACTAAAACCAAACACCTGATGGATCACCTATTTGAATGACCAAAAATGTTTAATGATCTTAATTGACTAAAACCAAACACCTGATGGATCACCTATTTGAATGACCAAAAATGTAGACAAATGCAAAACTAGTTATTGTTTACTATTTTAATACTAAATTAATTTATAATCTTCTATAGATGTGATATCAATATAAAGATAGAGTAAGGAATTTCTTTGTCTTATACAATGAAAAACAATTTCTTTCCTTGAGTAGGTGAACAAGATGTTATTAATTTCATGCACTTTGTTTTTAAATCTAGACACATATTTAAATAACTGCAAAAAAGTTTTATAAAAAATAAAAAAAATAAACTTAGTAAATGACTGAAAAAAAAGGATCCTTCTACCTCATTCCTAAGATTCACTATAAATGTATAAAATGGACATTATGGATAAATTAGCATGCAAACAAAAGGAAAATCATGTTTCATCAGAAGTATCTCAAATATCCTAATTTTTTTTTTTTAAATTAATAATATAAATGCGCATTTTAGATATCAAATTTCTAGAATACATTTCTATAAACAAATTTTTAAATTTTGTGACTGCAGAATTTCTTAAATAGCAATAAAATCTATACCTTAATAGTTTGGAAAGAGATACAATAATTATCATTAGATTTAATTTTAATTAATGTCTAAAAACTCATGATTTAAATAATATATGCACTGTATAAGGCTATTTTTTTAAGTGGACAATTAAAAAAAATTTTTAAATAGTAATATTTCGGGACGATGATCGAATAGGACGGGATTTTTTTCGGTATCTGAGCCGGGGATTCGAATTGTACTTTAGACTAACAGATTTGTAACCATTTAGTTTGGTCTGAGAGCACTAGTGTTTTCTTTTATGTTACCCGACGACTAAAGGCATCGGAATTTACTAACTTAATCACTACAATTCTGAACGGCTACGAACAAAGAGCGGGATTCGAACCCGTGGCCGCGTCCTACCGATTCAGCCATAGGGCTGATTTTTAACTTCATTTTCTCACAGACACTGCCCATAGCAGAAAATTCAGTCTATACGATGAAGTACCGTTTGAAACAAATATAGGAGGGATTGGAATCTCAATACTGTTACCGCGATATTAAAAAAATACCAATATATAAAATAGTATTACGATCGGTCTAACATGCACGTGAGTTCGGGGGATATCTGTAAAGAAAGTACGCAGGTTGTTAAAAGATAATTCTACCGTATGAAAGCCCCATATTATGATCGCACTATTAACTATAATGGTCCATTAAAAAAGGCGCATTTTCTGAAATCGAAATCCAGAAAACGGTTTTTTTTTCCCCAAAAAAACATAGAATTACGGCTTAGTTGTACTGTTATAACTAGAACCACACAGATTCTATATGTTTCATTTATGCTGCATCACACAGCTTTTTGACCTTGAAGCCAGTGTTGCGAGAATCAACTGATAACACTTATCCGCTTTGTCAGAAAAAAATTGTGGACGTGGCAAAGAGAAAAAGGATGAGAAAAAGACAGAAAACTTTCAGATTATCGTCAAAATTTATATATATGTGAGATAAAAAAATGGCTTCTTCCTTTATTTTTTTTTATTTCCGAAAAAATCTGTTTTTTTTTTTTTTTTTTTTTTTTTTTTTTTTTTTTTTTTTTTTATAATAACAAACCCACAAAAAACATTCGGATCAGAATCATTCCCTGAATTCAATATTCGATATGTCACCCATTTCTAAGCACACAGACTCGGAGTAACGGTTTTTTCCCCCTCTTAGGTTCAGAAACGGGTTAAATAGATTTCTAGACACTGCATTAGGCTAAATTCAGGTTCCCCTTTAGTTTTGACACTGATCGTTATTAGCTAACTTTCAAACACCTGTACAGCCAATAAATAGCCTAAGACTTATTGTTTTTAAGAGGGGGGGGGAGGTGAATATCCCACAGAAAGAAAATGTTAGAAAAACAAAGATGTTATCAAAACATGGGAAAGACGATGTGTGTAATCCACTCCACCATTATGTTGAGAAGGAAAAAAAAGAATAAAAGGAGTGAATGGCCCAAAGAAAAAAGGAATAAAAGGCAGGAATAGCCGAAAAAAAGCAGGAATGCCGTAAAATAAGGAATAAAGGAGAGATTTCTAGAAAAGATGAAAAAAAACGAGCGCTGCAGTGTCTGATTTCATTCACACTGAACGATTAATCCCGAGCGACCTTTTATGATTTTCATAGAAGATTTCGAAATATTCAAATAAAAACTGTCAGCAAGAAAAAAAAATAAGGACTTTAGGGGAAAATTAAGCACTTTTTAAGGCCTTAAAAACGCGTTTCAAAATTTAGCAGTTTTTAAGCACTTTTAAGCACTGTACGAACCTTATATATATACACACACTACCCCCCTTACAATCTGCCAACCCCTCATTTTAGCACCACATATTAATGTTTGTAAAAATTTTTTAAAGCTCTAACTCACCAGGACAATGGATATTTTTTAGTCTGAAATAGTATTTGTGACAATTTTCTTTGACTTTTATTTATTTTTTTAACTGTTTGCTTCTATTTTCTATAGAATATATGCTTTTCAGCTATTTGAAATTATTTGAAAGTTATTCAAATAGTACAATGCCATCTGCATAGTCAAGGCCTTCCAGATATCGATGGAAGTTCCATCTAATTCCAGTATTTCTATTTTTAAGGATATGTCTCATTATCCTATGAATTACTATATTAAGCAGAAGTCCTGACAATACACATGCCTGTCTTACCACATTTTTTATGTCAAAGTCTTGGGTACAACTTCCATTAATTAGAACACTGCCTTTGCTTCCTTGATATAAATTTTTAATAATGTTGATTAGTAAATAGTTATATGGGGCAGCCCATATATTTTTAAAATTTTCCATAGGCATTCTCTATCTATCCTATCAAAAGTTTTAACAAAGTCTATAAAGTTAAGATACAATGTTGAATTTAATTCAATACTTTGCTCTATGATGTTTCATAGTATAAAAATTTGATTCAAGGTTCTTCTTTCATCTCTAAAACCTGCTTGTTTAATTCTTAGTCTGCTTTTAACACCTTTTTTGATTGTGTTCATTAGAATATGAGTAAAGATCTTAGAACAGATAGACAAGAGGCTAATTCGTGTCCAGTTATTACAGTTTGAAAAATCACCTTTCTTGGACAATCATTCCAGGCATTAAAGTTTTATTTGAATGTCATATTCCACATTAGCCATTTTGTTTTCAATAAGAGACTCAGTCCAAAAGCAGGATACCAAACCATAAGATTTACATGTTTTCTTCTGGAACTTGGTACACATTGCTCCTTAATAGTGTAGTTTTACTCCTCTATTTGTATGCTTCACAAAGTGCTTGTTCTCTTTTTACTAATCAGTGCTATGATTTCTAACTTTAAAATTTCCTAATAAGTAACTAAATTATCTTCCCCCTTTTTAATCCTACTAAATCACTGAAAAAGATCCTCAATACAGAGTAACATAGTTTCTGATTCCCAGGAACAAAATCAGTAATTTGCAATTCCTTTAACATTTCACTGTAGTTTTCTAGAAAGTTTAGTGTCTCATATTGGATTTTTAGATTGTTTGGCCACTTATTTTCTACTAGCTGGTGTTTCTGACTACCTAGGTATGCTAAGCTAAGATAATTTCCCATGAGAGTGGCACGATTCCTGCTCTAGATTGATATATTACGATCCAATGGAGTGTAAAGATGTGTAGATGGAGCCATCTGGATTTTGAAGATGAAGTAAATAAACACAATTCTTTATGGACTTTTTGCCATTACTGAATTCTTAAGTTTGTGCATGAGTTTCAACACTCTGTAAAGTAAATTAGTTACTAAGTCTAGCTCCAGTAAACCAAATAAGAGCTGATTTTCTTCCATTACATGTCTAAATTTTAGGTTTGTCATATAAATATAATAAAACTACAGCATACATTTGTAAGAAAATTGAAAGAGAAAATATCTTTTAATTTCACGTGATAATATAATGAACAATTTCAAAGTTTTTACAAAACTTTAATAAAGCAAAGAGTTATTGCTTTTGGGATTGTGTAATTTTTGTTATATTTTACTAGCTATAACTAAATTACTAGAATTAAAGTTTGATAAAAGTGTTGACTTACTTGATATGCAAATCATCTTCAGGTATACCTTGCAATTCAGGAACTTCAGGAATAATGTCTTCAATAGTAGCATCATTAAGAATATCTTGTGCAACCTATTATCGAAAAACATATAAAAACATTTTTCACACTTCTATTTTTTCTTTCATTTTGCATGAAAAAAATTCTTTTGAATTATGATGACACAAATTTGGGACTTTGAAAAAAAAATGAGGTAAGAGGAAATTTGTGATAAAGATATTGACAATCAAGTATTATAAGTAGAATCTATCCATTTTCTTTTCACTAAGATGAAATTTTATTGTTAACATTAATATACTGAACAATTCAATCAATATTTATGGAATTAATTATCAAAATCCTATAGCACACTTCATTTGAAGCAGATTATGTGATTTATTTTGCATTTTAAGTCCTTCATATTTATTTGATTAATAAAAAACCTTAGTTGTTTATTTTTATCAAACCATATATATATATATATATATATATATATATATATATATATATATATATATATATATATATATATATATATATATACATATATATATATATGCTAGTTCTAATATGAAGTAGAAGAAAGATGTACCTCATAACATAGCTTATAACTGGAGTTTATAATTGTCCTTCCATACCATATATTCTTCACTTGACATTGTGCATCTAATTCCCATAAAACACTAACAGCATACCTGAAATCAAACAAATGAAAATTTACATTAATTGTATTTTTATGATTTTATTTCTTACAAGTAGAATAGACCCAATCAATGGTTTCTTAGGCATATTTAAAAAATGATCAAACCATTTCTGAAAACACCTTAGCTGATATAATGCAGAGGAAAATTGGTTAACTTAATTTAATGAAGAACTCTTTAAACACTGATCAATCAGTCTTGACTAAGTTTGTTTGTTCTGTACACTGATGATATAAGTATTACCTATATAAACATATTTACATATACTTACATTACTAAAAAATAAATTAGTAATTAATTAACAGATATTTATGCCATTAAATACCATTATATATTACTGTAGTGTAGACCCTTTTGGAGAATTTAACACTTGAGCAGTATTAACAAATGAGGTGTTAAAAGAAAGTCCCCCACTGCAGCAATGAGTTGCATTTTTAATTTTAAAATATTAATAATTTATGAAAAAAATTGTTACTTATTTGTGAAAGTGTTAATTACATCTTTGATTTGGTTTTACAATATTTCAGTTACTGGACATTTCTTTTATGCTCATTTTATCCCATTCAATTATGTGTGATCTAACTTAGCATGATTTTACAAAAGGCTTTTTTGGTAATATGTATTTATTGGTTGTATTATGTATTATTATATCATTAAGGTGGGAGAGGGGGTCTCCCCCCTCAAAAATTTTAAATTTGTTTTAAAGAATTTTTAGTTATTTTAAATAATTTGAAGAATTTAATTATTAAATTAGTAAAAATTCGTAAAATATGATTTTTTAGTAATATGTATTTATTGGTTGTAATATGTATTATTATATCATTAAGAGGAGGAGAGGTTAAGGGGGGTTTCCCCCTTCAAAAATTTTAAATTTGTTTTAAAGAATTTTCTCATTTTTGGTGTGATTATATAGTTTTAAATCTGTAAATATATGCTGTGTGATTATTTGCCATGTGGTGACGTCCATGTTTTTTTTTTGGGGGGTGATCTTTTAGAAAACACCATTTTCTGCCTCCATTTTAGTTTGGCGATTTTCAGAAAATGGGGTTTTTTTTTTGCCAAGATCGTCAAGAAAAAAACATGGCAGCCGGAAGCAGTGTTTATATCACATCAGTTCCTTTCACTTTTTAAAATTGTCTGGGAAACAATGTTCATAAATGTATCAATGAAATTTACATAAGAAACCTAAGATTTAAAACTAAATACTTTAAATAAAGAGTGACTAAATAAAAAATTTAAATAAAGGGAGACAGTTTAAATAAAGAGTATGGTGCAATATGGATTAGAGTAGGGGTGGTAATTAGGATTTTATCAAAGTGAATTTTTTCAATTGTCAGTATTTTATGTTTGCATGTGTAGAACATGCATAGTTATTTTATTTATAATAAAGAGTAAACAAAATAGTGAAAGAACATTTTTTTATATAAAAATTTCTAAAAGTATGATTAAATTTTAGTATTTAAAATGGTTGGATCAGCAACTCTATACTAATTTTATAAATGATGTTTTTTATACCATCTAGCAGATTGGTGACATGTTTATTCAGAATTACATAAAATAGCACAAAACTAGCATAACATCACTTCATGGTGTAAAAATAATATTTTTACTGTTTTTATTTACTAATATTTCAAATTTTTTAGTATGGGTGCCATGTAATTCCACCCCTGGATTAGTTCAGATGTGGAAGAATGTGTTTAACTTGTCTCAAAGATGATACAGAAGCCCTTAGCTGCCAATGTTTGTTAAAGACTTTAGCATTTATTATTAAATCATTTTGATTCATTATTTTTTAACTTCAGATTGGATTTAAATTTTGTTTATAGTGATTAATGTTATGGCTTTGAATAACTCTATAATTAATAAGGGTTTAAGTTATAGATCTGGTTGTGGCCTTGCCAATTCTTTTGCTTAATTTTGTTTGTTATTAGATTCTGAATTTATATTTATAAGATTAACAAAATTCTGTAACATATTTTATTATTTTTAAAAATTTTTATCTTTTAAGATTGGGGAAGTTGTATCAACTGCCAATTAAACCGAGCAGTGGTAATGATCATGTATATTGTCCATAATATTGTCTATGTGTGAAAGTTCTATTAGTTCATTAGTCTAATCCAGGGATGGACAAACTTTTTCAGTCGTGGGCCAAGATAAATTTTTCTAAAATTTTAAAAACAATATACAAGTATTATGGTTCGAAGTGAGATGTACTGATTTTAAGGAATGAGGCTAAATGCTCATCTGTCAGTCTACTTCTGAAATTATTCTTTCTAAGGCTCAAAGTTGAAAATACTTGTTCAGATATAAGAAGCAAATATGCCGCTGATCTTCTGAGCATGAGATAATAAATTTGGGATATAATATTTAAACAAAATGGAAAAGGGGATGGATATATAATGTATAATTATATATTTCTTTTAATTTGTCTTGGACCGACAACTTAAAATTCTATCCGAGGGCCAGATAAAACCTTCCGGCGGGTCGAATTTAGCCTGCAGGCTGTAGTTTGCCCATCGGTGGTCTAATCTAATGAGAAACTGAATTGCAAGCGTTAGAAAGATAAATTATTATATTCTTAGCTCATGACATACTGAGAGAGTTTTCAACATAACCAAATCTGGAGATGAGATTATCTACATCATTTGAAAATAAGAAAATATTTAAAAACTTCTAAATACATACCTGTCAACATTTCCCAATAATGAACACAAATTACCGCTAAGGACATGTGGAAGCATGTCATAACGTCTATCAGGTAAATAAACAGATGTTGATCTGCTTTTGGCTTCAAGGTCAACAACTGATAAAGGTTTTACAAAAAAGGTAACGTCAGCAATATGAACACCCAACTCAATATTGCCATTAGGAAGGTCTCTGAAGAGATACAAATAAAAAATATATAGTGCTATGTAGATCTATACATTCAAGGTTAATGAAATTGTGAGAACAGATTAAACACTTTATATAATAGAATTCAATGATAGAAATTTTAAGTAGAATGTGGAAAAAAGGAAATAGGTAGGGGTTTTTTTTGTTAGAAAAAAGTATGAGAATTCACAAACTGTTGATTTTTTTCAATAAACACACACACATACATAGTTATTTTATTCTATTTTAAGCAATTGTTAATGTTAAAATCTAAAATTTTATCCATTTCTATGAGACAAATTTTGTCAACTCTTTCTCTTTGTATGTTGCTTTTAGAATAACCCAAGGTCAACATATTTTGAAGAATAAAAAAATCTTACAGATGGCTTGACAAGTTTGAAGAGTAAAAGCAACAAAACTAAGATTTCAACAAGATTTTATTCGGGTAATAATTAATTTGATACTTGTAACAATGAGTTACACTACTGGACAATGCCAGAGCGGGAGACTGACCGAAAAACGAAAACAATGTCAGTGACATTCCCCCTTTGACGTCATTGGACAAGAGGGTTTGCTAACGTGGGTCAATAGTCTTTGGCCCTGGCAACAGTAGTGATTGGATTTTGCTTGGCAGATTTGAAGGCCCCTTCAGAGGAAAAGCAGGCCAATACGGAGCGAACAGAGAACTTCAGCAGAGGCACGGAATACTTAACCATTTTCTCATCTGAACATAGCATCATCAGCGGCAGGGAGTAGCTCCAACATTCCAGCAGTTTACGGTGTCTCCATATTGTTCACAAATATAATTGTAAATAAATAGTCTGCAAAAGGGTAAGTCTTTGCTCATTTGTATCTGGTGTCTTAATTCTTTTTGTTATTTTGACAGGCCTGGTATAAGTCATTGGTACATAAGACTGGGGTTTGATTTCCCACCGGGGAGCCACCAATATTATGTACCAATTACTTATACCATGCCTGTTGAGATAACACAAAGAATTAAGACACCAGATACAAATGAGCGAAGACTTACCATTTTGCAGACTCTTTATTTACAATTTTATTTTGGAACAATCTGGTGATGCAAATAAAACATATTAAATCTCAATATGGAGATGCCTTAAACTGCTGGAATGTTGGAGAAACTCCCTGCCATTGATGACGCTATGTTCAGATGAAAAAAATAGTTGAGCATTCCCTGCCTCTGCTGAAGTTCTTCATTTGCTCAGTCTCGGCCTGCTTTTCCTCTGAAGGGGCCTTCAAATCTGCCGAACAAAATCCAATGACTACTGTTGCCAGGGCAAAGATGACTGACCAGCGTTAGTGACCTCTCGTCCAATGGGGTTGAAGGGGGGATCACTGACATTGCTTTCGTCCTTCAGTCAGTCTCCCTTACTGGCATTGTCCAGTAGTGTAATTCATTGTTACATTGTATTAATCAGCTTCAATAGTGTTTAAAAAAATTAATTTTGAAAAATATATATATATAAACTGCTGGACAAATTTATTATCCTATAAAAAAATATTTTGCTGCATTTAAGGTTTCAGACAGAAAATTATACTTTTACAAAAGTTTTTAAAACACTATTACAAATAATTACTTCACATACTAAAATGAAATCAGAGAGTTAGTTGTTTACAATAAATTTAGCTAAGCACATTTATTATTCAAATTAAAGGTGAAATTTTAAATGCTTTTACATTCTTAACCTTATGTAAGCTATAAACTTTTTATGACAGTTTATAACAGTTTTGAATATTGAGTTAAATTAATATAATATAAATATTCTCATTCAATAAAATATTTTTAAAACATAAAAACTGTTACTACACACAAACTTTTAAACTAACCTCACAGAAAGAGTATCATCAACATCTTCACAACCTTTAGGGTCAATGCTAAAAATTAGGTGAGAATTGCGAAGATCTTTTCTCTTGACAACTTCTTCTTGTTCCATCTGCCATGGTTTTTCCTTGGTGCATACTGGTAGTTCTTCAGTCTAAAGTATAAAGTATTATTATACTTTAACCTCATCTTATACATAAAAATCATTGTGGGTATGCTTATGTTTCCCATCTCTTAAACCACTGACTCAATTTCTGACCAGAATTTAAAGTATTATACACAACAAAATGCTTTGACTAAATATAACTCTTCAGATAATTACCAGAGCAAAACATACAGTAACAAATGCAAATGAACTTATCATGGATGGGGAATCAAATAACTAACTTTATAAAGGTAAAAACCTTTAATGTTTCTCAAATAAAACAGAGAAAATGATTATCTGTTTCTAAAAATTACA
The DNA here is from genome assembly GCA_032207245.1 of Pardosa pseudoannulata. Classification (NCBI taxonomy): domain Eukaryota; kingdom Metazoa; phylum Arthropoda; class Arachnida; order Araneae; family Lycosidae; genus Pardosa; species Pardosa pseudoannulata. The sequence goes on along the minus strand of CM063510.1, from coordinate 53,795,306 downwards.
AACTTTAAGATATTTAAGCATAGAATACACCAGGGTTGGACAAACTTTTTTGGTCGTGGGCCAAAAATCGAGAGAAAATAAGTTTGGCAGGCCAAGATAAATTTTTCTAAAATTTAAAAAACAATATACAAGTACCTAACGGTTTAAATACATTAATGAGAGGAATTAAATTGCAATTTCATTTATAAAAGTTCCTTATACTGAGGTTCAAAGTGAGATGTACTGATTTTAAGGAACAATACTAAATGCTCATCTGTCAGTCTACTTCTGAAATTATTCTTTGTAAGGTTCAAAGTTGAAAACACTTGTTCACATATAAGAAGCAAATATACCGCTGATCTTCTGGGTGTGAGATAATAAATTTAAGATATAATATTTAAGCAAAGTAGAAAAGGAGATGAATATATAATATATATTTCTTTTAATTTGTCTCGGACTGGCAACTTAAAATTCTATCTTGCAGGCCTGATAAAACCTTCCGGCGGGTCATAGTTTGTCCATCCCTGGAATATACAGTACTAAAATCCAAAATAGATTATAAGCTCTCTCCTTTACTCCTGACAAAAAATAGCTCTTTATACAAATGCTTTAGTGTTTCACAAATAAAAAAAGGCTAAATGTATTAATGTTTTGAATCTCTGATGAAAGTCTTAATCATTAAAGTATTTAAGTATAGAAGACAGCATTCAGCCACAGAAATATATTTTAAGCTTCTTTTGAAGCATTTGAACAAATAAATCCTTTATTAAGGTATAACTACTCTGGATTTTTACAAGTAAAAAAAGTTAAATAAATTAATACTCACTAAATGTTTAGGAAACTCTCTAACAGAAATATTATGTTCAATTAACAATGTCTGGATTTCAGTCTCTACATTTCCAATTTCTCCCAGAGTTTGAACCAAATGACCATTTGGATACTGCGAATCCTTTTCCCAGTTATCAATTCTAACAATAATTCTGAAATTAATAAGAAATTTTTTTAATCTATAAAACATAACATTTTGCATATTATAGTAGATATTGTCTATTAATATACAAAGCATTAAAATAATATGGCTATAATTTTTGAAACAAAATTTTATATGATTCCAAAGAACTAGTACTGAGTTGCAATAGCTCAGTTGACAAAGGTATTGATTTCTTAACTGGAGGGTTGCATGTGCAAATAACTGCATTGCAAGAGGGGTTACCAAGAGAAGGTTAAAAATCTTCTCAGATAGTCAGGCTGCACTTATGGCCTTGCACAAGTATTGCTTCTCATCCAAAATTGTGTGGGATTGCTATAAGACCATTAACCAGTTGGCTATGGTCAATAAGGTAACCCTAGTATGGGTTCCTGGTCATTGCGGTATTTTTGGCAACAAGGTTGCCGATGATCTCGCTAAGTACGGTTCTGAGTTGCCCTTCATTGGGCCAGAACCTGTACTTGGTCTTCCCCATATTGTAGTGAGAAGGAACGTAAGGGACCTCCTAATGGGGGAGACTGGCTTGACTCTAGTAATCAAAGGCAGTCAGCTTAACCAGGGTTATCCCTGGATGAGGGCTAAGGAGCTACTTAGGCTCAGTAGGAAAGAGCTAAGGGTGGCCATTGGCCTGTTGACTGGCCATTGTTGCCTTAAGAGGCACCTCAACATTATTGGCATTATAGACAGCCCAGTATGTAGGGGGTGACATATGGCGGAGGAAAGTTCGTCACATATTTTATGTGAATGTGAATACTACTGCACCAAGAGATTTGAATTCCTTGGGTATCACTTCATCGAGCTGTGGGAGTTGATTAACTTCCCGGTTAAATTGCTGCTGAAATTTATATCAGCTATTGGTCTCTCTGAGATCTAATGGTTATTGTTTCTTAGCCTTGTGCTGGAGCTTCTTGTTCCTGTGAATGGGGGGCTTTTTTCAGTACAATAGGCCTTGGGCCGCAGTGCTGGTGCCCTTGCGGGCCGCCCCACCTTAAATTTAATCTAATGTAACTGGAGGGTTGCAGAATTGAGGCTTGAGCCTGCCAAAGACCTTGCGTGTTCATTAACCCTTTTGCGAGTACTGTCACAAATATGTGCCAGCAAGAAACGCACTCACTTCCCGGCCGACACACAGGCGTGCCAGAGCATTTTCTCGTTCACCCCCGATCGTCACATATGTGGGCCAGTGTTGTGGAACATTTTAAAAACTATAAGTTTTGACACAAGATGGCATTGTATATCCATATGGATTTCGATACATGAAGATTTGACCTTGTACTAAATAGGAGAGTAGTATGATACACATACAAGTGGTTTTTGATTATATAAACATGAGGGTAAAGGAATGTTTCTGATTGACATGTTTTATGATGGCTCTTTAAATTCCCATGTGGTGTTTGTTTATGTAAGCAGGGGAGTTTTATTTTTGCTAAAGCCTTGTGTATTTCGGTTTGCAGTCCAGTTTTTAGTACAGAATTTGATCTGACAGATTTGATTTTTTTTTTTTTTTGTTAGATTTAGGAAGTGTTGAAAGTGTTTAACTGAGCTTGAAATAGCTGAAATGACGCAAAATATTTTAGATTTTGATTCTGAAATATTTTAGGATAGTAGTAATAGTGACACTTTAATATATTCTGATTGTTCTTTCTGTTCATAATGGATCTAGTGATTCTAATGATGAGGAAGATGTTGGTGACAAAGATCATGATGATGCTTCTTTTTTCACATTCCAGGAAAAATCCTCCAAAATGGCAAATGAGTTACTAAGAATTCAAGGACTGTAATGTAGGATTGTGTGTAGATCCCTGTTTTTAAAATTTTTCATACAAAAAAATAATTTTAAATAACATAGTATTCAGTTTTGTAATGTTAAAAGTCATTAAATAGTAAGTAAAGAATGAAAAAAAAAGGTGTAAAATATATATTTAAATAAGAAATAGCCTAAGTAAATAAAGTATCTATAAAAATATAACATAAATCCCATTCCATTTAAATACTTTAAGCAGCATTATTAAATAACGCATTGCTATTTTGTTAATTTCATGGATTTAGGCTTAATAGCATAAAACCCTCCGGCCCACGATACTCACTCATGAAAGTGACTGCCGTCCTCAGAGAAAAGCGCAGGTTTGCGCTTCCCATCGTGAAAGGGTTAATAGTGACTGGGGAATGTAAAATAGGTTCATGGCCACAATGTCCTCCAAGTTCTCAAACAGTACCTCTGGAGATGGCAGACCAAGCCTGAGGGTCTTTTACTTGGTCCCTGCTTCTAAATTACAAGGACCCTTTTTGTGTTGTTTTATGGAGAAATGTTGACTGCCTATATGGTGCTCCCATAATAAAATTAACAAATTCTGTGGCATTGTATGGACAAATATTTAACAGGCATATGTCCTCACATTATTTTTTTTAAAGGATGATATTAGGAAGTACAAAAGCAAAATAACTACAGATGAACCTTTTTTATAGTAAACACAGAATATAGTGAGATTTTGATTATAGTGATTAAAAGATAAAACTTTGTATTTTCTAAATTAGTAACTTTTATCTACTAATAAGCAAAGTATTTATATAATAGGGACAAAATTTTATATGATTTCAACAATAAGTAATAGGAAGGACCAAAGAAAAATAATGTTACGAATTTTAAAGCTGGGTTCGGGGATTGAATGGACTTTAAGTAAGACAACATGAAAACAATTATTTATTGGCAATCAGTTGGAAAATACAATGTCAGAAAGGCATCAAGGTTAAGGTACTGCATACTCGTACCAAGCTTACAAAATAATCGCTATACATCTCGAGCAGAATGCCGTGGGCTCACGTACCTCTTTCTGCATAAAACAAAATGGAAGCACTTGTAAAACACAACACACTGTGCATACTATGTACACCGAGAAATTTACTTAACGACTCTCCTCATTTGGAAATGGGTATCTTGCTAATTTCGCGAGATACTCATAAAGCCCCATGTTAAATTTAAGGTTCACTAATAAATTCATAACAATGACAACAGTTGAACCTCACTATAGTCAGTCTGCAATAGAAGGAATTCTGATAATAGTTAACTTTTAACTGGTTCCAACAAAACTCTATTTATCTAATGTTATTTTAAATGCTTATAGTTAACTCTTGAAAAAATGAAAATCAGCTTACAGAGAACTAAAATTTTCCTCTCACAAATATTTTTTGCAGTTTTTCAAAGGCAATTTATACATACATTTCTACATGTACACTTTCAAATAAATGGAATTTAAAGAGATATTGAAAATTTGGTTAGAAAAGTTATATTCTGGTATATTCCAGAAGATATCTTAATAGTGCTATTCTTAGAAGCTAACAATGATAATTTCAAAATCTTATTTGAAGGTTTTGATCCTTATCTAAATCCCTTTTTCATAAATTTAAACAATAAACTTAAAAAATAAATAAATAAAAAGCTTTTTTTGGGATTTATTGCATGCATTTGGGTAATGCAAAATTGTATTTTTGGTAAGATTAACTGACTGAGTTGTGCAAGTTCTCTTGTCTCATTTTTGAAATTTTGGCAAGGTTAGAGCACAGTGAAGACCGATTAAAAATTTATTTTCAATTAGTGTTTTTTCCTCAGTTCAAAATTTATTTTCCACCATCATATATACAAATATATTTGTCATTTTCTGATTTTTTTTCTGAAATTTCTCATTTATTTTTGCCTATTTGGTAAATTTTTGGTTGCCAATGGAAAAAACTAAAAAGGATTTAAATTTATATTACACTAGCAAGTGTGCCCGTGCCTCGCTACAGTAAACTTAATATATTACTTTCAAACAAAGATATTTTTTTTTCGTGAATAACTCTCTAAATTCATCACAGTTTGAGACATTGGCATATTTATATATTTCTATTATAAGCGTATTATAACAATATTCAATTTTTATACTTCAGTTTCCATTAAACCTGAGTTGTACATCAATAAGATGTGAAAACGTGTGCAAAATAAGAGTGCGAAAATTTGACAATAGTTTCGAAGAACTTCTCCTGATTATTAAACATTCCAGACTACCCAGAAGCTGTTCAGCCATTGTCCAATTCTCCAAAATGATACAGGATAATTTAAAATATCATCATAAATATCATTTTCACCTATTTGTTATGTGATAAACTGAAAATTTTAATCTCTTGCTTTTAACCTAAGAAAACTGTGCTTCACTTACATGGGATTAATGGAATGACGTCACATTGCTAGAAATATTGCTTCTTTCACTTAGTTATGATGAGATAAATTAAAAAGTTAATCGCTTGCATTTAACTGGGGAAAAGAATGCTTGGAATAATGACATGAAACGCTCGAAAAAGGGGGAAGGAATGAATTTTGAACATTAAAAAATTTCAAAAACCTTCCTAGAGATATACCTAATAATTTCCCAAATGTTCACACCGATTGGATGTATGGTTTTTGAGTCTATCGAGTACAGACAGACAGCAACAAATTCATTTATATATATATATATAGATTTGTTAAGTATATCTAAGTCAATCCCCACACTTTAGCTTTAGAAAAAGTCCCCGAAATTCTCGGATTATGCAATATCTTAAGGTACCTATGCAAAGAAATGGAAGCTTCCCAGAACACAGATGTGCATACATTTGAAAACTGTTGACATAGAATAATGGTGACTATCATATTATTTTACTTATAATTAAAAGTCACACATTAATTTATAGTTACACAATGAGAAAAAAGATAAAGAGTAGTAATTGTCAATCATGTTTCAATTAAAGAGCTAAACTCCCCAAAATATAAGTCATTTCATAAATAAATTATGTTACAATATAATTGAACATGAAACCACATTTACTCTAAATGACTAAATTGATGTAAAAAAAATACCTTTGGTTTCTAATGTTTTCAGCCTGTTTTGTAACAATACGAATTTTAGGAATACGATAATCATATGGAATAACAAGAATTCTTTCCCTTCTGGATGATGTACTAGTGTCCTGCAAAAAAAATACTTATTAGATACTTAAAGGATTTTTGCATATGTAGAAATTAATACAGAGATTTACATACATTTTTTTCATGCTGAATAACATAATTTTTGTATGAGGTATGCTTTATTTAAAATAACTCTCTCTCTCTCTCTATATATATATATATTATATAAATATATATGAGTTTATACAAATATACTATAGTATATTAAGATAGAAAATTTATATAAATATATATGAGGGTATATTTATATGCATGTGTATATGTTCTTCATACAGATCCAAACAAATTATCATAGACTCAACAAATTTTTCATATGTATTTCTTTGATACTGCCAAAAAATATTGTTCATATTAAATCCTCTACTGTCTACACTAGTAAATAATATTTCTTCTTGGCAGATATTACCTTTACTGGTCAATATGGTGATAGCTGATTCTATGATAAGGGGTGGCTTGTATATAGGTGCTGCAGAATTACAGCCTACTCCAAATTATTGTTGATACAAAAATATTTAATTATTTACATACATTTGTTTGTAATAATTGATTTTATCCCCAATGAAAAATATATCTTGCAAGGTGCAAATGAACTGGCTTCCTGGATGGCAGCAGCTTACTGCAACCCAGTTTAGCCTTGGAGTACTGTATTTACTACAGTACCATGTTATACACTGTCTACCAATAAGTATTTGGACACCTATGCAAATGACGATATCTGCTTCTTGAGGTACGTAACGGCCTCCGCCAGTATGCATTGTGTAGGAAACAGCATCGACATTAGTTGCATGCAAGATGCTGACAAATCAAGGTTCACCCTTTACCGTTTGGATGGCAGGGTCTGGCTTCTGCCTGGAGAACGTCTCCTGCCAGAATGCATTTTACCAACAGTCAAGTTCGGCAGAGGTGGAATTATGGTCTGGGGGTGTTTCTCCTGGTATGGACTGGAACCCTTGGCGCCCATTCATCTTAAGCTCAATGGAAATGCCTAGTGCACTTTTTTGGATGACAATGTCTTTCCTACGTTGTGCAGTTTTATGGGTTGGACCCATTTTACTTTCAGGACGACAATGTCAGTTGTCATGTTTCGAGGTTAACCAAGGCTTGGTATGGTGCCAATGGAGTTCATTGAATGGACTGGCCTGCCCAGAGCCAGTCCATTGAACCCTACTGAGAACCTCTGGGATGAGTTGGATCTCCGAATTAAGGGGTGCACTACCCATCCAAAATTGGTGAAGGAACTTGTATGTCTACTCCAAGATGAGTGGAAGACAATACCACTAGCTGTAATATAAAGACTTGTGGAAAGTATGCCCCAGAGGGTTCCCGCTGTAATAGCCTTTTGTGGAGGCTTTACCAACTATTGATTTTGAATAAAATTAGTTTTTCTTTTCTATCACAGGTGTCCAAATACTTATTGGTAGACAGTGTATGTATAAGAATGCACATGCAAGCCTTTACACTCACAATGAGATACATACTGTGTAACCCTGTGCATCAAGCAGTTCCTATATTAAATTTGTATACCATTTATCATGTTTATTACCTCTCTTTAAATATTTGGATATTACAATTAACTCTTTGACATGTGGGGGTTGCACAATGAAATCACATACTTTAAAAACTCTTTACTCTCTTTTTAAAGACATATGAATGATTTATTTGATTCCTTATGCTTTTAACACTTTAAACTAGAAACAAATGGCAAAACTGTACTTAATTGTTGTCTTTTTTGAAAAATATGTCTTTAAACATATTTTAAAGGGAATTAAATTTTTCCCACTCATGACCCCAAATAAAATTACTAACCAAAACAACAATTATAAATTGTTTAACTATATTATTACCCCATTTTAATGATAACTGTTGATTGTTCTTCCAAAATAACTCAATTAAAAAATTTTCATGCAGTATAATAGAGATGCTTTAATATTTAAACTTTCCCTTCCCCAAGGAATGTAAAACTTTTTTTTATACATTTCATCTGTATAAGATTCATAGATAGAATTTATAAAGAAATTTCCTTAAATCCCTTAAAGGCATAAAAAGTTTTATCCTTTTTAGTGCAATGACATCAGAGCCTGAGTGCAGTTTTCAACATTAAAGAGAATAAAAATATTTCTGCAAGACAGTATGAATCAGGAAAGGTTACACGCATTTGCAACAGGGTTGGAAAAAAATCATAATTTTTTTTTTCTTTAATCAGATTTATTTGATTTTTTTCTGAATTCTAATTTTAATTATTGTTGTGTTTTTATATTTTTTGCAATATACATGGAATAGTTTGTTATAAGTAACATCTTATCTATCTAGTATATTCTACACACTGATTACCTAAAATTAAATCTATAAATTTTAATCTAAATACATTCTATTATTTTGTAATTGGATAGTGCAAACTAAATAAGATGTAAATTTAAAGAACATATTAAATATTCATTTAATGCAAACTATTTATTAAAAAAAAATCACAATTATTTCAATATTTTTTTAAGCAACAAATTATGGATTTAACTATTTCAATAAAAACACTAGTTTTTATGCTTTATCCACTCCTAATTTGTTATGAAGGCTAGAATGAACAATACTAAAAGAAGAAAACTGTCTTTGTATTCTAAGCAGATGAAGCCATTGCTGTTGTTATTTGGTAGATAAACTGGATTTCAAGTTCTGTAATACTCTCTTTACCTCCCATTACATAAAATGAATTCCACTAGTCACAACTAGTCATTGTACCTACCCCTACTACATACTTTCTGATAACAACCCCTAAATTCTTCAAAAACACATGCTATCTATTTACACTTATTTATTTATTGGTAGTTCTGTGCTGACTGATTCCCATTTCTCCTGTGTTTGGAATATAGGTTTTAAAAGAAGTGAAAAAAAATTATTTAAATCACGCCAATCCTGATCTGCAATGATTTAATCAGAGAAAACTGTTCAACAGCTGCACAGACATAGAAAAGAAAATATTATGGACCTTTTTAACAGAAATAAAACAAGAATGGAAGTCATTTTTAGGTTAGATATATTAAAATATAAATTTATAGATAATATTTTTTCATGTTTAATTTTAAATGTTTTTGTAGAATTCGAGAGTTGCAGCACCCCTGTGATTTCTAATCATGAACTGTCATTGACTAGGCTAGTTTGATGGCAGATTTGGTTTGGTTTTGGAGTGCTATGCCTACTTTTTGCAACAAGTGCTAATGAGACTGGGACCTACAACTTAATGCCCATTCCGAACGGCTACGAGGATCCATGCCATAGTGGGATTCGAACCCACAAACTCTGGTTCCGAAGGCCAGCACCCTAACTATTCAGCCATTGTTTGGCATTTGATGGCAGAGAAGAGTTACTTTAATACAGTGACATCTCAATCAATTGCCTTTCAAAGGGACCAAAACAGAAAATGACAGAACTGGAAAATGAATGTAGAAAGTCAGAATAAAGCATGACCACGAATAAACTAATTACAAATACAGAAAAATATAAAATATAATTTTAATTTAGGTTGATACCTGATATTTAATAAAAATATTTTGCAATAGATACCCATTTTGTACAAATGGATCACTTGACTGTAAAGAAAAATAATGTTATATCTCCTCTACCTCTGCAACTAGATTACCACTGTTCAAATGCATAAATGATTGTAATCTTGACAAAGCATTGTGTGCTTCTGAAAAAGTTAGTATTGATTTAGGTTTGTTTACATCGTCTCTCTCTCTTTAATAATGATCTTGTTTCTGGTCTGTAGATAGGTACTCCAAGGTTGTGATCCTACTACATGGTGCCTACTACTTTTGAGAACGTCAATTTTATAATTTTTTATGACATTAAAAATAAAATTTCATGGCCTTTGAAATACATATTGTTTGCAAAAATGAATCATTCTCATTTTTGTTATAGAAAACACATCAAAATAGATTATATTAAAATCCCAATTTTTTAACTATTCTACACTGATACTATTGTTAAATAGTTGTAACAACATTTGAGTTAATTCCCTGGAGCTCCTTTGAAAAACTAAAAACATCGAGATGCAGAATAATAAAATGAAAGTCTTTGTTAAACACAACACATTAATTAGTAAAAACCCTGGCTAAAACCATTATTTTCAGTCCATTGAATCATCAATGCTTTAATGGAAAAATATTTGCTCTGGATACTTCTTTGGATTTTGTTCTGGTGAGAGAAAGTCTTTGAATAATTTATAATTGCATCTAGCTAATTACTTTTTTTGTGAGATTATTAAAAGAAAATAGAGGTACCTATAAAAATTAAAATATTAAAGCCCAATCTCACCAAAATAAATTAGAAATAATCAGAGAGTTGCTAAAGTACATATATTTCTAAACTATTAAAAGTAGAGTGTGAACAAATGCAATATATGTAATTGTATGGGAGACTATCTTAATTTCACAACCACTGAACACAGAAATGCACCAAAAGAACAAAATTTTGTGACTGTTTTCCCATTTCATAACTTTTTATGATAGTAGCAATTTTGTACCAGTTGTTCGGTTATTAATCATCTAGGGATCAGTAATAAGATAAATTGAAGAAATTTTGGAAAAAGCTCCTTATGAGTCAGAAATATTTTTGCAGTCCATATCACCTTGGAACATTTTTATCAACAAACAAAAAAAATTACCTTAGTTTTCCTAAATTTCACAAAAATGGTACTTCCAGGAAGAGAAAGCATTTTAACAACAGATGCAAAAAAATAAATACAAGAAAAATAACATTATTTAAGTTATGTTAAATTGGAATCAAATGAATTGAATGATCTATGTCAGAAAATTAATGATGTGGGAAAGATAAATCTTTGCATTTTATAACATGAAATAAATACAGTGAAACTTCTCCAAGTGGTCACCCTTCTACACGGCCAATTTTTCAACTCATAGATCGAATGGTAAAATAACCTGTATCAGCAGCCACCCAACCCCCTCTAAATGGCCACCAAGTGGGATTGACCCTTTCATTTTTTGGGAAATTCTACTCACTCCATGCTTTAATTCTGAACGAAAAAACTCAAGGTCAGGTTTATGGACGGATATAAGACAAAGGAATAACTTGAGAAGTCCATTCCATGGTCCCTCCCCTTCTAAGAAAGATTAAATCTGTTACCTCTTTTGTATTCTCTCCACACCCTTCAGATAGGGAATTCCTATTGCACCATCCATAGAAACTGAGGGAGGAACTGGACAATCAAGCATTGAAGGTGTCCTAGGGCCTTTGTTTGGAATTTCAATCGGTAGAGTTAAGGAAGAATTGCACCTCTGTCAACAAAAATGTCATTTACGCCAAATTCATTTCATTAGTTGGTCAGTGATCTGAGTTGCAACAATGTTGAAATGCATTTTTCTAAATCTCGAGCAGAGCAGTGAAGTACTGCATGAATATGAGAATGGCAAATCAGCAAGAAAGTTAGCTGAATTATTTAACTGCAGAAAAACGGAAATCAACAAAGTCATCAAAGAAAAGAATTTGATTTTGAAGGAGTACGAAGACTACAGAACAAACAGAAACAAATTGTAGCCTTTTAAAAAAAAATATAAAGGAGCATGAAATAAAAGTACTATTTTCTCTTTAGATAAGTTTTAAATTTCCTTTACATAAGGAATATATGTCAGACTTGTTTATGTTATGCATTATAGTAAATATCTGTAATTATTTTATAATAGTAAATAAAACCCTTCAGAGCGGACAACCCCTCTAAGTGGCCAAATATTCTCGGTACGGAGGGGTAGCCGCTCAGAGAGGTTTCACTGTATAACTATCCAATGGAAAGTGATATCAACCCCCATTAACAATACAAAAAACATTGTTAATGAATTATATTTTAATAGTGAAATCAATCAATATAGTATCCTTTTTAATATTGAAAACTAAAAATAGTTAGAGCATAGACAAAAACATTAGTTAATGTATAATATAGCTACCTTTTGGTACTGGATTTCACAATTCAAATCCTGCTGTTATTATGGATGTTTGTAACCATTTAGAGCCCATAGTTTTAAATGAATCAATGTGATTATGTACATTCAATCAATATAGTACCCTTTTTAATATTGAAAACTAAAAATAGTTTGAGCATAGACAAAAACATTAGTTAATGTATAATATAGCTACCTTTTGGTACTGGATTTCACAATTCAAATCCTGCTGTTATTATGGATGTTTGTAACCATTTAGAGCCCATAGTTTTAAATGAATCAATGTGATTATGTACATTCAATTGACTAAAATTTAAAACTAAATGTAATTGATTTTAGTGAATTTAAATCACTACATCTTTCAACAGATTTTTTATCACTTTATCTTACTACTGAATAAGGCAAATACTTAGCAATTAATGAATTATACATTTTATAATAGCATTTATTTTTAAGGGTTTGCATACAGCAAACAGAATCTTTGGTTTCTCCAAGTTCATTGAAATGAGATTTGACTGTACTAAAGTTGACATAGTGTGTACTTTTGAATAAAAATTATAGACTTGTAGATTGGATGTAGGAGTATCCACCAAAAAATAATAATTTCAAAACTTTACAAATAATATGGTCTAAAATATATTAAGAAACATTGAATATGTATTACTTCATCTTCCTCAGGCAATGTGGCTATGTAATTTCTCCAGCATCTTTCCAAAATCCCAACAATTTTTCCAGTAGGCACTGTTTTTGCCGTTTTAGAGCTACTTTCACTTTCATCACCTAATTTACATAAATATTAAATGACAAAGTTCTTCTATATATACATATAGACTCAAGAGCCAAAACATTATGACCACCCCTACATTTTGCAATGAACTCGCCTGGATGACGTGGAAGGCACGTGACCAGGTGAAAGTGGTATTTAACTGCTGCTGGAGAATCTGAAGAATCATTCTTTCACTTACTTCTGTGTGTGATGGGAAAGGCTATGATCTAAGCAATTTTGAGAGTGCAGATTGTAATGGCTCAAAGGCTCAGAACAAGTATTTCCGAAACTGATTAACTCATGGGTTGTTTGCGATCAACAGTTGTTAGTACTCATGCAAAGTTGATGAAAGATGGTGAAACCAGCAGTAGAGGATATGGTGTTGGACGTCCACACACTATTAAAGAAAAAGGTCGTTGGAGACTGTCTCACATGGTGAAGCAAAACCAGAGCCAACTTGTTATTGACAGGTGGTCATAATGTTTTGGTTCTTGAGTGCATATGAATATTCATCATCAAGCTCTATCATTAAATGCATGCTATAAAAAAGAAATTGGTAAATAATTTTAGAATTTGGATAAAAAGATAGCCAATATTTATTTATACAAATGTCATGCATTTGGCTCCTAATTTCAAACTTGAGCCTGTTTCTTACTCATTATTTTGATACAACATAAAACTAACTACTTAGCATCAGTAATGAAAAAGAAAACTTTTTTACAAGCATGCCAAAATAAATAAATAAATAAAAAATTGCAGACCAAAATTATTTATCACAGGACTAAAAGTAATAGTATATTTTGAAAACTCTCATGTTAATCAGACTGCATTTCAAAAAGTACTGTTAACTTTTAACTGAATAGTATGTTTCTGCTTTTTGTGCATTCTTGAAGAATATTATATGCAGTGTACGAGTATAAGAGTCTCATTCATAATAAGTAAATTCAAAATCTTATAATTTTATTTGTATTTATTACAGCATGTCCTCTTTCATTTTCATGTAAATATTTCAAACCATTTGATATATATTCTCAACTACATTTTGTATATGCTAAAAATATAAATAAATAAAAAATTAAAACAAATAAAAAATTGTAATTCCTAAAGTTTAACATCTGAAAAAACTGAACACACACTTAAATATTGTTTTTAAAATATTGACTGAAAATTTCTCCACCACTGTTTAAAATTCCATGGCAATCTGAACAGAACTTTTAAGTGGGAAGCAACTGGTCTGTAGGCCGTAGTTTGCCAGTCACTAGTTCAGCACAATGCATGTCTCAATGTACTTATCGTCCATAAATTGTTCAGAATTGTATACAGTACAAAGATTTGTTTAAAACTAAGAGGATTAATTTAAAAGATTATATTTTGCTTATTTTTGTTACTTTGGGCCACAGGTTTATTAGTCAGTGATGTAGGAAAGTTATAGTCTACTAGTACTATGCTAGATGATGCTACTGAAAATATTTTGTGACCCTGCCTGGATAGATAGATTGGAATTATGCTTCAAAGTGAGAGGATGAGTGATAAGCTCCCCCCCTGTTCTCAAAGAAGGTATATAGTATGCACATGTAAATAAAAGGTAACAAAGTGAATCTATGATTTATTCAATGTGTAATGAAGGTGACGACATGCAAACCAGAAGAAAAACTCAACTGAATCACCAGATCAAAAGAATATACAAAGTGATACAGCTTTCAAGAAATTCAATGAAATATTTTAACACTACAGTAAAATGCAATAAATAAAAAAAATCTACATGAGATAGTGTGCACAATCTCCTGTTATAGTTTGAAAAATATTATTTTATACACAAAACTAACAAGTGTGCCCGTGCTTCACTACAGTGAACTTAATATATTACTTTTAAACAAAGATTTTTTTTGTGCATAACTCTCTAAATTCGTCATTCGCAGTTCGAGTCATTGGCATATTTATATATTTCTATTATAAGCATATTACAACAATATTCAGTTTCCATTAAACCTGAGTTATACATCAATACGACATGAAAGTGTGTTCGAAATAAGAGTGTGAAAATTTGACAATAGTTTCGAAGAACTTCTTCTGGTTACTAAACATTCTGGACTCCCTGGAAAAGGATCAACCATTGTCTGATTCTCCGAAATGATCAAGGATCAAGCGTCGTTTTTGCCTCAAGCAAAATTTTTATATAATTTTTTTTCTGAATCATGGCTGAATGGATATGGATGTTTGTAGCAATTCGGAATCAGTTTCAAACAGAGGATACTGGTCTCATTAGAAAATAATATCGCAGCATAGCAGTAAATCATAGTGCTCCAAAACAAACCAAAAATTTTTCCCACGAAAATGTTCACAATCAACTTTGGTTGTGACTAAAAACCAAAATCATCAGCCCATTTCTATTCCACACGATTTTAATAAATTTCTATGTTAGACCAATACAAAAGCAAACATGCAGAAATTAGAGTGTAGAGCTTTCTCAATTGTCATTAAGGCTATTTTATCTATTCTATTTTACACAATCCTTGCAAGGGTTCTTTTTCTCTCATATCTCCATCCTTTCTGCACTCCCCTGCCTCTAATCTCAGATTTTTTGTCTGTACACCCTTCTTTTTATATCCATGTCTTTCTACCAATTTCATAGAAAATAAAAAGGTGTTAAACATAGTATAAAATTATTTTCTATGCAGGCCATTTCTAATATGCTAAAAATAGGCAATGCTACAACTGCCAATATCGTGGAAAATGTGTGGAGGAAGTTACACAAAATCATAGACAGTTTATAAAGTATTTTATCCAGTTAGCCAGATTTTTCAAATAACATGATCCACTTTGATCCCGATAGTATCAGATAATCAAAGCTCAATTGCATTTTATTTTGGCTGAAATATAATTTCCTTGTCATAAATTTGCTTTGGTTGAAAACGTATACAAACACAAATTCATTTTTATATATATAGATTAGAACTAAAAATAATGAAATATAATTTTAATCTTATACGATTTGAATATATTTACCTTTTTCATACGGATTGTTAATAAGACTCATACATCTTGATTTCCATTGTTGTTCGGGATACATTTCCACAACCACTTCATCACCATGAATAGCTCTATTGCGATCAACCATGCCACAGATGAAGACATCACCGCTTCCTTTAGTAAAAATCCTAAAGAAATAAAACTGAAGAGTCATACCAAAGAAGGACTTTTGAAATTTGCTATAAATTAGATTTTTTAAATATACAATTTGTCATTAAGTTTATATTGTTATAGAGATATTTGCAGTATACATTTTCTTGTTTGATATAAAAATAACTTTTTTAACATAAAAGAGTTGTGTTTTGCCAATTATATGTAAGAAGAGAAATATTTTAGGTTTATTTATAGGCTTTTCAATCAAATTTATAAGAAGTTTTGAAAAATTATTAAAAACTAATCATGTAAATTTCAGCATGTAATTATTTTAAATAGAAAACTATTATAGTGAAAGAAAGCTAGAAACCTTTTATTGCTTTAGAGTGTAGAGGAACTTTAATCTCTTAATACATTTGCTCGTGTCTGACACAGGGGAAATTTAAAATAAACATGTAATCAAATCATTTATACTGTAACGGCGTGATTTAGCGGTGTATCGTCATCAAAGAACTTTGCTTTGAGAGGTGGACTTGTGTGGATACAAAAGGATTGTTTTCCCTGGCACCATGATGTCTACACTGTTGTGCCCTATAGTAAAGGAACAATATGCCAGACAACAGGTCACCTTCACTGACAGCCAAAAATATGATCATGGGAACGACAAAGGATTTGCCGCTAAGAATTCCAGGGACCCCTGACTTTGCGACCAATGATTATTTAACCCGGACCAATCCAGTTGGTCGAAGGTGAGGTCATCGCTAGGTGAGCCAATAATGAAATTGTGGGTGAGGCCCCTCCCCTAGAAAGAGATGAGAGAAGATTTGCTTTTTTTTTTGAGAGAAGTTAGTTAGCTAGCAACCTGCTAATTGAGAGGTCGTCTTGACCAGTCTCTCTACTGGAGACTTTTTTTTCTATAATCCCACCTTGGGATCTTTTCTTTGAGGAGTAGCCCACATCGGCTAACTCGGAAGTCGCCTCGACCAGTCTCTCCATCGGAGAGTTTTATTTAGCAAAATCCCGTCTTGGGATATATCTCTTCTGAGATTGAAGTGATACCCTGTGCTTTGGGTTTCCTTTTTCTAATATAATCCTCTTCAGGATTGCAGTTCTTCAGAACTAACTGTGCTTAGATCTCCTACCTGTACTTCAGAGAATTTTCGCAAGAGCTACGAATTGTTTCTTCCGTCTAATCACGAATATTTCGGCAGAGACTAAATTTAGTTTAGGTACCCATCTCTACTCAGGCCTACGTGTACTAATCACTTACCTTTGATTAGAAATTGTTTTTTTTTATAGTTGTGAAATGATGTATATAGCAGAAATGTAAATAAAATCATTAATAAAGATACACCTGATTCTTCCTTGTGTTACCTGAAACAGGGACTGGATACATTACAATACTCTATTTGTATAGCATTTTTTTCTTATAATTTTTACTCCTTTTCCCGCTTTCTAGTCACCTCCCCCAAACTGAAATTGGAAGAAAAAAAAAAAAAACACTATACCTATATAGTCCTATTCTGTCAAAAAAATTTATCATTTTTTACCAGTTTTTCCGAAAAAAAAAATTGTGCTTTTAGGGATTAAAGGCAATGTATTGATATACAAAAATAAGATGTTCAAACAACATTAAAAAAAGTATAATCTGATTCAAGATATGAGAATTTTTTGCTGATTTAACCTGTTACTTGTGTTTGACAGAATATTATACAATATGGTGTTTTATGAAAAATTTTTTCAGCCTATAACTAGCCCTTAATTATGGTGATATTTAAACATCACCATAATTAAAGCAAAGAGAGATAGAAAAACAAATAGCATTAAAACAGGTAAGGGTATAAATACAAATATATATAAAAGAAAGAATTTTTTTTATAAATTATCATTTACTTTGAGGATGCAACAAAGGCTTCTTCAGAAGCATTATGCTTGTTCACTTGTAAATGACCTCTGATAAAACGCCCAGATTTAATTCCAATATCTAGGACTTCACATGGTAAGTAACTATCATATGATTTCGATAAATCTGGAATTCAACAATTTTTAATGAGTTTACGTATAGTTGAACATTAAATAAGTTTTTAAGAATATATAAAATATATGAGAGTCAGTCATAAAGTTAGTTGTACTGTGTAAAAACACTAAACAGAATCAAAATTTTACAATAACTTCATTTGTATCCTAAAGTTCCATGCAAAATTTACTTTTTGATATAATTATCTTTGTTATTTAAGTAATTGCCAAGGTGTAACATATGCTTTTCAATGATTTTCAATTATTTCAAAGAAATTCCATCCAATGGTCAATAACCATTTTTAGAATTATAGCTCTTCCATTGAAGTAATTATGTACCTTTTGAAAGTTCTTTTATGAGGCCAAAAGCAGGGAAGTTTCAAGGTAAAAGGTCTGAACTACAAGGGGGGGATTCCACACTTTCCATCTTCCATCAGCATCATTGATATCTGTGTAACCATTCTGAAACATGTTGTCCCCCTGTGTGATAGCTGTACATGATATTGCATTTTCACCATATACTTCATGCAACTGCTGATGAATTTCAGTGTTTTTATACCTTTTTACCTAACAAAAGCAAATTACTATGCATTTCCAATTTGGGTACAACTTGCTGGCAAAATATGCATATGACTGATTATCAGACAAACTAAAAATGCTGTGTGAAAACTGCTCAGTCACATGATACAGATAATTATTCAAAGTGTTGCCACACAGTTTTACCATAATAGCTTTATATCAAAATTTTATAAAAAGGATGCACCTAACTTTTTGACTGACCTACATACACAACATTGACAAAAAGAATATTTATCAGTGAATAAATAATGTACTTAAAAGATATTAAGAATGCTTTAAAATTTATTTTACCTTTAACACTCCCAGTTGACAAAGCTAAACTTAGAGAATCATACAATTGAATTAGTGATTCCTCTCCTGACCATCTAGTTTCCAAATACTGTTTTAAAGACAATACTTCTACAGTGCTATTATTTACCATTGGTTTATAAGCCTGAAAAAAATTAATTATCACTTAAGTAATCTAATTTTAATTTATACAGAGTCTAATAGTCTTTATAATTTTTTTATTGTCGTATATTTTAGCAGATAAACAATTACAATTAATTTTTTAAGTTTTATACATTTAAGAAGGATAAAACTATCAAGGCAATTCACATATTATACATTATAAATTGATGGTAATTTAGAAATTGAATTAAAAAATAATTATAAAAATCTATTTAAAAAAAATTTTTAATTTCAAGCCCAGCTGGCTCTTTTGATTATGGTGTCATTCTTTCGACAGATTTATAATTCATTTCATGTATGTATAAAAATAGGTTATCTATATTAATTTATGAATAGCAGAATTCCTTTAAAGATTTTAAGTATACATGATCAAAAATTGCTACATTTAAAATTCCACAATGTACATCTTCCAAAGTGTTTATACATCCTTTAAATAACAGGTCATTTTTAAAGATAAAAGAAACAATTACATAGCTATTATTATATCAAAACTGATTTTTTTTCCAGAATGAAGGATTCCCCTATTAATAAAAATAATTCCTAACTTTAATAAATATATATTAAATACTTATATGCCAATATTGCACACTGTAAGAAGCTGTACAGTCTTGTAAAATGAAGGAAAACAAGATATTGATGATTTTAAGATTGCCAGTATTAATAAAATGCATCTTCATCACACTTCATAAGGATTTTATCATTATTAATTAACTTCATAATCATTATTAATTAACAATCAATATAGGTTTTCTAAAAATAATATAGAAAGAAGCAGGAACTTTATATCAAATAATATAATGATTATATTATATTAGAAAAATAATATTTTAGTAAATCTAATTTGTCAAAACATAAAATTCATCAAAATGATACTTTTACCTCAACATTATCAGTTAGCAGTACAATTGGAAGAACTCCATTTAAATGCTGAGCATAAAATTCTGCTGCACTAACACAACACCTAACGAAATTTTAAAAAAATAAATGAGTTATAAAATAAGTTATATCTAATACAAGTTTACACTAATGAAAGCAATATTTCTTTTGAACTTTTTTATAGCATGCAAAGAAACACAGTGCAAAAAAATTAAAAATACAGATGCAAACTGTTTATTTTCAGGATTAGAAGACATATGAATATTTTTTAAGAGTAAGTGTATTAATACGAAAAAAATGAACATAAAATGAAGCCAAATGGTTCTTACTATATATATGCATTTAATTTTGCTTACTAACACTCAAACAAAATCTGACTGAATCAAATCAAAATTAATATTCATAATAATCCTTAACTAAGTTGAGCCCTTTTTATTAATAAAAAAAACCCTCATAAAATTTTCATATAGCTTATAATTTTTGAATACTAGTATAGTAAGAAATTAAAAGCTCATTAATAACAGAATGATTCATTTTCCAATGTATAAATATTTAGCTATGCTATAAAATGCTGCAACAGTATGAGTACAAAGGTTAAATTTTAGAAAATACATACATAACATATTTTAGATTAAAGCCCAGAAAATAATTGAAACAACATTTTTATTTGCAGGTGATAAAAACATAAAACTGCATTGATTTTGATAGATTTTTAAAATTATGCATAAGAAAGAAAACTAATATTTATGTAAAGTTTTTAACTGTCTTCAAAGCAATATTTACTGTAATTTTGCATGTATAGTCTGCACGTGCGATTTTTTATTTAAAAAATTTCATAAATCATCAGATAGTCCACACCATAGATAATCCGCGGACTGTATGAGCAAAAATATTTATTTTAGTAAGACAATGTTAAATCAATTTAACCCCTTCCCTGTTTTGCCCATACGCCGTACAGGCACAGGATTTTGAAATAACACTTTTTTTACACCTTCATCCGATTTTGATGATTTGAGTATTGAACAACCAGCATATAGTCTGCATCAGCAGATAGTCCGCGGCTGAAGAAATTTGCTTTTTAAACACAGGTATTCCACAGACTATACGTGTGAAATTACAGTACTTTATTTATCACTACATATTTACAAAGAAAACAGAAACATTATTGATGCTAACAGATGAAAAACAAAATGAAAACAAATACATGCAAAAAGTTTCAAAATAAAAAGCTTTAAAAATACCTCATCAACCAAGTTTCTAAAGTATCAGTCTCAATTCTCTCCACATGAGATTGTTTACGAACTTCATTTAAAAAAAGAACATTTCCACATCGAATATCTCTGCAAATATTAAGAATTCTTTTGCTGAAACGATGACCTAATTTGTTACCTACCTAAAAATTAAATATCCAAATAAATACATATATAAAATAATGAGGCATATAACTAAAATAGAATTTTAGTATATTTCAATATAAATGATCTTATGTATAATCAGTTTGATTATTCAACCAATGATAGGATTGTTTGACTGAAATTTAAACTTCTGATAATTTTAAGCACTTACAGGGTATCTGCCAAAATAAAATTTTTCAAATCCATGACTTTTCATGACCTTCCCTGATTTAGCGGATCATTTTCCATGACTTTGAAAAGCTTTCGTTAAAGTATATATGAATAAAACTTCTGATGTATATACAAATAAAATATATGCTTTTAGAGAAATTACAGGAATTTTATCATAAAAAACTATAAACTTACATTATAAGTGTTAATAAACTCGCATACATAAAAATAAATTGTTGTATCTACATACCTAAGTTTAATCATATAGCAATTTTTCAATCAAAATCAGGGTTGGCATGATTTAAATCAGTTGATTTAAATCATGATTTAAATCATTTGATTTTTTTAAAAAAAATCATTGATTTAAATCATACTTTTTTTCATTTCTTTTAAAACCTATATTCCAAAGACAGGAGAATTGGGAATCAGTCAGCACAGTAATTCCAATAAGTAAGTGTAAATAGATAACATGTGCTTTCCAAGAATTTAGGGGTTGTACGTAGGGGTAGTACAATAATTATGACTGGTGGAATTCATTTTATGTAATGGGAGGTAAAGAGAGTATTACAGAACTTGAAATCCAGTTTGTCTACCAAATAACGTCAGCCGTGGCTTCATCTGCTGGAATAGAAAGACAGTTTTTTTTTTCTTTTGGTGTTGTTCATTCTAGCCTTCGTAACCAGTTAGGAGTGGATAAAGCATCAAAGCTAGTGTTTTTATTGAAACAATTAAATCCATAATTCGGTGCTTAGAAAATATTGAAACAGTTGTGATTTGTTTTTTTAAATAAATAGTTGGCGTTAAATTTGTTCTTTAAATTTTACATTTTATTGAGCTTGCACTATCCAATTTCAAAATAATGGAATGTATTTAGATTAAAATTTATATATTTAATTTTAGGTAATCAGTGTGTAGAATATACTAGATAGATAAGATGTTACTTCTTATAACAAACTATTCTATGTATATTGCAAAAAACATAAAAACAACAATT
Source organism: Pardosa pseudoannulata (assembly GCA_032207245.1). Classification (NCBI taxonomy): domain Eukaryota; kingdom Metazoa; phylum Arthropoda; class Arachnida; order Araneae; family Lycosidae; genus Pardosa; species Pardosa pseudoannulata. The sequence continues at coordinate 53,773,047 of CM063510.1, read as the reverse complement.
AAAATCAGTATTCAGAAAAAAATAATAAAAATCCAATTTAAATAAAAAAAATCTGATTTAAATCAAATAAATCTGATTTTTTTTTATTAAAAAAAAAAAAAAAAATTATGATTTTTTTCCAACCCTGATCAAAATGTTTCCAATTTGAATTCAGGATACTTTGGTGTTATCCAGGTGACCATAAATAATAGCAAAATATAATCCTATAATGTTTATATACAATATCCCTAGAGATAAACTTATATTTTTTGCAAAAATCTTAACTAATTTTTATTAAAAACTAATTATTATTATATTAATAAAATTTTAATCTACAATTTAAGAAAAAACCAGAATAATATACATTTACCCACCCATTAAGCTTTCTTGCTTTGAGTTTCCTTGGTGAACAAATTTTACTTGGCAATAGGGTCAATAAGATAATACATAAATACCAAATTCAGTAATTTCAGCCAAATGACAAGTAAAAATAGAATTAAACAATTCAATGCATTTTTATTTAATCGGTAGTTTAGCGGATCCATGACTATCTATGACTTTTACTCATTTTACTTGAAAAATCAAGACTTTCCATGACAAAATTAATCCATTGTCTAAATCCATGATTTTCTCTGACTTTCCAGGTGTGCGGAAACCATGCACTTAAGCCTTTAAACATGCTAGTTAATTGCATCAATTCACATAGTGTACCAAAAGTGTTAAATAAAGGGATCCATAGAGTTATTTAGATATATTGGCTGTATCCCAGTTTGGGGGAGGGGGGGGGGGCTTCAGTTCATTGGGCACACCAAACTTGGGTAATATTGCCAAATTCTAGAACTTCTTGTTCCTTGCTCTTCTTTTCGAACTTTTCTGCCACCCTCGAAAAAAGGTGAGGGTGTAAATTGGTGCCTTAATTTTAGGGTATTGGGGGAAATAACATGTCATAACAATACCTTACCACTATTGGTTTTTGTAACTAACAATACTTAAGGCCGCTGAATTTGGATTTTCTAGCGTCCATTTTGTATCTTAGTTAATTTCGATTGTGCCCTTGTGGTAATTTTTTACATATACAATTTTCAAAGCATATTTTAAACAATAAAAGGTTTGAAATGACATTATTGAGGTTTTAATGTATTTAAGCTTGTTTTTGTACTGTCAAATATTAGTAAATAAGTTGTATCCTCCAAATACATAGGATACCTAATTTAGGTAAGTGCAATGTTTATTAAATTTCACATTTATATTTTTAAAACCTTTTTATTCAAATTGTATCTACTTTTAATACCAGACAAAGTAAAAATATTTAAAAATATTATTTTATATTATATTACACTGTTTTTTAAATTATATTATTTCACCAATTGTTAATAGTGAAGTCAAGTGGGCCTTTTCCTTCCTTGGATAAGAAAAATTATGTATCTCCATTATTTTCTTTAGAATTTTAAATAATTTATTTAAAACAATTATAGGGTATCTGCCAAAATAAAATTTTTCAAATCCATGACTTTTCATGACTTTCCCTGATTTAGCAGATCATTTTCCATGACTTTAAAAAACTTTCGTTAAAGTATATATGAATAAAACTTCTGATGTACATACAAATAAAATATATGCTTTTAGAGAAATTACAGGAATTTTATCATAAAAAAACTATAAACTTACTTTATAATTGTTAATAAACTCACATACATAAAAATAAATTGTTGTATCTACATACCTAAGTTTAATCATATAGCCATTTTTCAATCAAAATGTTTCCAATTTGAATTCAGGGTACTTTAGTATTATCCAGGTGACCATGAATAATAGCCAAATATACCCCTATAATGTTTATATACAATATCCCTAGAGATAAACTTATATTTTGTGCAAAAATCTTAACTAATTTTTATTAAAAAATAATTATTATTATATTAATAAAATTTTAATCTACAATTTAAGACAAAACCATAATATACATTTACCCACCCATTAAGCTTTCTTGCTTTGAGTTTCCTTGGTGAACAAATTTTACCTGGCAATATGGTCAATAAGATAATATATAAATACCAAACTCAGTAACTTCAGCAAAATAACAAGTAAAAATAGAATTAAACAATTCAATGCATTTTTTTTAATCGGTAGTTTAGCGAATCCATGACTTTTACTCATTTTACTTGAAAAATCAAGACTTTCCATGACAAAATTAATCCATTGTCTAAATCCATGATTTTCCATGACTTTCCAGGTGTGCGGAAACCATGCAATTACTCCATTGTTTTCTTACCGGTTTTAAGCTAAATTTCTAAAAGCAATTTGTAACATACTTTATAATTATTCGATAGTTTTAAAATAATTTCATTAAATAGTAACCGTATTTTATAAATATAACTATATTTTATAAATATAATTATATTTTATAAGCATAATTGTCTATATATAACCTACTAATGCTTATATTTTGCTCAATTTGTACCTATTGCAAAAATTCTGTATTGTTTAGTTTAATAAATAGTACAAAAGCACCTTTAAATACATTAAAAACTCAAATTTAAATTTGTATTAATTTTAACAAAATTTCAAACCTTTTTTTGTTTAAAATATGCTTTGAAATTGGGTATAAACTTAATACAAAACGAAGCACAAATTGACAATCAACGAAGCAGAAATCGACAATGTGGAAATCACTTGTACAAAAATAGTGTCAAAAACATAGTGGAGGGCCCCTGTCAACTGGGATTTTACCGATATATTTATAAATATATTAAACTTGTAGAAGTCTGAAATATGTTTCAGAAATTTTTAACAGACACACAAATAAATTTGAGATGAAAAACATTTTTCATTTCTGAAAAATTTTACAGTTCATCTTAAATTCATTTATAAAGTTTCCTAGCAATATAATTCTTAAAACTGTTACTATTCAAACTAATTAAGATAATAAATATTTCAATTTCATCAAAAAGCAGTCATCATTTTTTATTTGTGTATTTAACATTTAAAGATATATTTGAGATATGATTTTTTTTTTACAGTTTTATATTTTTAATAAAATATCATAAATCAGACTTTTAAACTGATAACAAACCAATGGTCTGGCAACTACTTAAACATCTAAAACAACATTTAATCTACAATTAAAAAATTACATTAATTATTACATATTTTATTATTTAATTTAATAGATATCATAATTTTGGGGATGATTAAAGAAATTAATATCATGGAATAATTTTTACCTGTACCCACAATTATATATGTTTATTGCCTCACACATCAACAAAATATAATGAATTTTGTTGCAATCAATCTATAATTTTTACATTCAGGGTATCCGCCAAAATAAAAATTTTCAAATCCATGACTTTTCATGACTTTCCCTGATTTAACAGATCATTTTCCATGACTTTAAAAAGCTTTCGATAAAGTATATATGAATAAAACTTTTGATGTACATGCAAATAAAATATATGATTTTAGAGAAATTACAGGAATTTTATCATAAAAAACTATAAACTTACATTATAAGTGTTAATAAACTCCCATACATAAAAATAAATTGTTGTATCTATATACCTAAGTTTAATCATATAGCAATTTTTCAATCAAAATGTTTCCAATTTGAATTCAGGGTATTTTGGTATATCCAGGTGACCATGAATAATAGCCAAATATAACCCTATAATGTTTATATACAATATCCCTACAGATAAACTTATATTTTGTGCAAAAATCTTAACTAATTTTTATTAAAAAATAATGAATATTATATTAATAAAATTTCAATCTATAATTTAATAAAAAAAAAAACAACAGAATAATATACATTTACCCACCCATTAAGCTTTCTTGTTTTGTGTTTCCTTGGTGAACAAATTTTACTTGGCAATATGGTCAATAGGATTATACATAAATACCAAACTCAGTAACTTCTGCCAAATGACAAGTAAAAATAGAATTAAACAATTCAATGCATTTTTTTTTTTAATCTGTAGTTTAGCGGATCCATGACTTTTACTCATTTTACTTGAAAAATCATGACTTTCCATGACAAAATTAATCCATTGTCTAAATCCATGATTTTCCATGACTTTCCAGATGCGCGGAAACCATGTACATTCAATTTCACGATTTGTTTTTAATATCCTACAAAATGATCAACATAATTAATACAGAATAATCAAAAATTTTAGACTACCTGGATGAATATGCATGGCTTAATATACCAGTATTAACAAAATAAATTTTCCTATTTTTAACCACAATTTAAAGTTACTCACTTTAGTGATCACACTCTGAATAATAATTAATCCTTTGATTTCTTGACACTCTAGAATTTCTAAATATTTTTCTAAAGTATCCATACAAGGTAGTATGTAATGGTCAACATCTTTGTGCAGCATCATAGTTTTTGAAGCTGTATAAAGTAAATAAAAACCCAATATGTCATTCTACATTATACATCAAAAGTAATAAAAGAACAACAAAAAAATTACTAAGTACTAATCATTAATTTTAGGTTATCAGACCTAATCGGGGTGAACATGATGAACACAGCGGACTATGACAGTGAATATCATCTCTTAGATACTGTTCTCGAACTACGGAATCAATTCTTCCTTTGATTTTCACCCGTTTTAAGGTTCTGGTTAGCATTTTAATATGTTTTGATGAAAGACTTGATCTAACAAAAACTCAGTTCCACTTTAACTTTTTAGATTCACCTGGCTCAAACCGATTCCTAATCATTATGCCATTAATTATGTTTATTTACAAAATAGGCAACGCACATGTTATTGATCATATCATTTCACTTCACACAATATAGAAAACATTGAGCATACATAAGGGTATACAACTTTTTAGCAGGGCTTCCGACCTGAACTGAGCTGTAAACCGGAAAAAACCATCATTTCGGTCGGCAAGAAAACTGAAACTGGACTGAAAAAAATATCGGTTTATTTCTCCTCGATATATTTTCAATCATTTTGTTGACCAACTTATCAATATTTTCTAATTCAACGTCAACCATATAATTATCGTCAACTTCAATAATTGAATAATTATCGTCGTACACTGCTTCTTGATTTCCTAATTTAATGTTCACTAGTACTTTTCTGTCTAAATTTCGAATGAAACTACTTGTAGAAGGCAGATTTAATTCAGTTGAATGCTCAGTTGTCAAGAGCGATTTTGATAATGGATAACAATGCTAATGCTCACCATTCTCTGCTCCCCGCTCGTATCATTCACGTTAGTTAATTGAATCAATTCACATAGTGTACCAAGAGTGCTAAAAAAGTTACCAATAGTGTTAAAAACGAATAAAATTCTTCTAAATTTTGACGTAATTACATTTTTTGTTTATTATAAAATTATATTTTTATTGCAAATAAGAATACACATAAAATTATTCATTCGGAATTGTAACGAAACCCGAAAAACGTTATTTTTAGAGGAACAAAAACAAGGGTAAATCATTGGTAAATTTTATTCTTAAATTTCTAATTTAAATTAAATACGGCTATGTTTGCATGAAAGTATAGATACATGAAATATTGAAAATAACGTTTGAGCAATGGTACTCATTTCATATGTACTAATAAAATTCCAACTAACTATACGTTTCAAAATGCTTTTAGTGCATTTCTCTTCTGCATCTAGTTCTTGAGTTGAAGAAAAGCCCAGAAAATACACGGTTCGAGATCAGAACTATAAGGAGAGTGGTGTATGATATGTTTTTTCGCTAAAACGTTCAGTACACAATCAACAACAAGTGGCTTCCTATATCATGAGACTGCCGACGAGTGGTGGATGACACGAAACAAGCTTGCGTTTAGTGACGTGGCATGCTAGCATGTATATACCATCCATCGAATATGTTTGTTAACATATATATCAAACTTTCTTTTATTACTCAGAAATTATTTCTGTAAAGAGTAGTTTCTCTACAGTAAAATGAATCTTATTACTAACTGAATAGTAGAGTTGTGAGCAGTGGAAAAAACCCGGTTTAAACCCTGGAAAAAAACCGGGTTTTTTGGGAAAGGAATTTTGAAAATTTCCAAAACATGGGAATTTTGAAGCATTTTGTTCACTTTTATCCTAATCGCACAAGACAATTTTTACATTTCATAAATGATGATTTGATATTAATAGTTAACTGGTAACTGTAATGAATAAACGTGTAAGGAAGCCAAACAGCCAAAAAATTGAATAATTGGGATTAACTAACTATATTTGTCAAGGTATCATGTTTAAGATGAAAGTATGAGTATATTTTTCCTTTGAGAAATATCCAATATTTTTATTATTACATAGATATTAGGCAATAATTTGTAGTGTCTCAAAACCCATAAATCATTATTTTTCTTGTTCACATAGTGTACCAAGAGTGCTAAAAAAAGTTACCAATAGTGTTAAAAAAGAATCAAATCTTCTAAATTTTGATGTAATTACATTTTTTGTTTATTATAAAATTATATTTTTAGGGCAAATAAGAATACACATAAAATTATTCATTCGGAACTGTAACGAAACCTGAAAAACATTATTTTTAGAGGAAGAATAACAAAGGTAAAGCATTGGTAAATTTTATTCTTAAATTTCTAATTTAAATTAAATACGGTTATGTTTGCATGAAACTATATATATATGCAGCATTGAAAATAATTTTAGAGCAATGGTACTCATTTCATATGTACTTGTAAAATTCCAACCAACTATACGTTTCAAAATGCTTTTAGTGCTTTTCTCTTCTACATCTAGTTCTTGAGCTGAGGAAAAGCCCAGAAGATACACGGTTCGAGATCAGAACTATAAGGAGAGTGGCGTATGATATGTTTTTTCGCTAAAACGTTCAGTACACAATCAGCAACACGTGGCCTTCCATTATCACGAGACTGCCGACGAGTGGTGGACGACTCAAAACAAGCTTGCGTTTAGTGACGTGGCATGATAGCGTGTATATGCCATCCATCGAATATTTTTGTTAACATATATATCAAACTTTCTTTTATTACTCAGAAATTATTACTGTAAAGAGTAGTTTCTCTACAGTAAAATGAATCTTATTATTAACTGAATAGCTGAATCCTAAAGAGGGGCAACTAAAGTTGTAAGCAGTGGAAAAAACCCGGTTTAAACTCGGAAAAAAACCCAGGTTTTTTAGGAAGGGAATTTTGAAAATTTCCAAAACATGGGAATTTTGAAGCATTTTGTTTCTTTTATACTAATCGCACAAGACAATTTTTACATTTCATAAATGATTTGATATTAATAGTTAACTGGTAACTGTAATGAATAAACGTGTAAGGAAGCCAAACAGCCAAAAAATTGAATAATTGGGATTAACTAACTATATTTGTCAAGGTATCATGTTTAAGATGAAAGTATGAGTATATTTTTCCTTTGAGAAATATCCAATATTTTTATTATTACATAGATATTAGGCAATAATTTGTAGTGTCTCAAAACCCATAAATCATTATTTTTCTTGGATAACATCTCTCTCTCTCTCTCTCTCTCTCTCTCTCTCTCGTGTGTGTGTGTGTGTGTGTGTATAATGTATGTGTATAGAAATTGGACACACAATACAACATTGTCATTTGATTACACATTCAAATGATATATGCATTACAAAAAATAATAAACTTAATTTAATGATTTATTTTTATATTATAAAAGGAGGGGAAAAAGTTTAACATAAAGCAATTTACATAATGAATAATGATAAAAAATATTGTATATAATTATTTTATTAACAATTAAAATTGAAGCAACCAGTTATGTGTTCGATAAGACTAACAGGGTAATTAATTACATAAGTACTACTATAAAATCATTTTAATGCTCATTGCTATTATTTCTTGAATATATATATATATATATATATATATATATATATATATATATATATATATATATATATATATATATATATATATATATATATATTGCCAAAAGTAAAAATAAATCTCTTAGAAATAATATGCTAGTTCTTAAATAGCCACTGTTGAAAAAATAAATGTAAACATTGTTAAAAGGATTTTTTCCCAAAGTTCCCAAAATTCCGGGTTTATTCCCCAAAATTCCCGGGTTTATTTCCACCTCCTCAAAATTCCGGGTTTTTTACATCTCTACTGAATAGTCAGGACCCATCCTAAAGAGAGGCAACTAATCACAGAACGTGGCTAGCCAAATTTAAAAGTGGCAAAATGATTACAACCAACGTACAACGAAGCACAAGAATTGTAAAAATTGCGACCTATTTAGGTTTGCACGTGGAGAGATGATGGTCTAATATCTACTTCGAACAGCCTATGTATATGTGTTAGTGTTAAAAATAGAATGGAAAATAGTTCCCGATGATTTTTCAGTGGCTTTACTTATTCGAAATTGTTTTATCGTGCCTTATAAAGGCTTGCACGAATACCTAGCGTCTATCACACATGAATATCTATTACTGCAGTGAAGAATTAAAGTGAGAACAGAGGAAGAGTAATTCAACAGAACGTTGTGTATAGGGCATATCTATTGCTAGTAGTAGTGAAGGCACTAAACATTTTCACATAAACCTGACAGAGGAACCTCAGCAAAGAGTGTTTGCTTGGATTTTAGTATTGGATCATCCATAATAAAGTATCCGAGTTAAAAAAAAGTAGAAAGCTAAAACTATCAAAGCAAATGAAATTGACTGATATATTTAACTGAATGTAGTTGAGTATTTTGTAGAATGCCAGTGTTATTTGCTATTAAACATTTTATCTGTCTTAATTTACATTGTTATTTCTTATTTGATAAAAAAATTAATGATTTTAATTGTTGCTTTATAGATGTTAATTTGAAATATATCAAGTTATTTCACACGTTTTAATAATGTATTTGAATGTTTGTAAGAGAATATGTATTTTTTAAAGAAATATTTCATTGAATGCTGAGATTGACCATCAGTTTAAATTTTTTTTTCAGAGTACTTTCTAATCCGTAAAACTGCTTACCAGGCCGCTTGTATTTCCCTATTATGCTACATTATCGGTATTTGACTGTAACTATATATAGAAATCAAGTAACGCTATCAAAAAAGTATCATTACAATAGTTGTAGAGCTTAAAATTCCGAATAAGTTACCATGCTTAATACCTGATGCATGTTATCCAATTATTGGATATCCAATTCTACTTTGTGGTTCTTAATAGGTATATATAGGAAGATTAAACAGATATAATGCTTCTTTTCTTCAGTGGCACGACAGCTCGGGTAAGCCTTGGCCTTCTCAGGAATTTTCTTCCAAGCTTCATTTTTTTGGAAATGGTCTTCAAGTTAATCATTCTCCCAGTGAAGCCCCTTTCTAGGCAGTCAACCGATTTGGGGTTGTGTCGGTCCCTAATTCTTGTTTTAGTGGACTTGAGTAGGAATGTCTTCTGCGTTGAACGTTTTCTGTTTATTCTAAAGGCGCCTCCACACTATGGTCCACTGCAAGCCATCACCACCTTCTGGAGGGGCTTTGGCTTATCGTGGCCAATGGCGGCAGACGATAAAATAGCCTTGGCGGACGATGGCATCGGAGGCGGTTTTTCTCCAAAGATCAAAGGCAGCCAGATGCGCAACTTAAGTGCGCAGTAGACCCTATGGACGAATCAATGCGCTCAGCTCATTCAGTGGCCCAGCGTGTGGATGCGACCCGAGAACCATCGTTCGAGGTCACCATCAGGAAGTGGTGAACAACTGGCCATAGTGTGGAGGCTACATTAGAATTTTTGTCCTGGCTTTACAGAAGTGTTGCCACAAAAATGCCACTAAATTATACGACAAAACAAAACATAGCACACTGAACATAAAACATAACAGTACAAAATGTAAGACATTGAGTTCGAGTATAAACAACAAAACAAAATACAAAACATTAATAAATGATTCAAACATGCGGATTGCAGCTAGATGTTAGAATGCGTCCAAACGGAAACGTCAACAAGCTGCAGAGTTTACTTTAAAGTGAAAAAATAACGCATATGTATTTACCTTGTTAAGTTATTGTGTATTTACATATTTAGGTTGCTATCATATTGCAGTGGAGATATATCACAGGGGATTTCTGAGTCATAATGACGTCAGAAGTCGTCATAATGATACTAGAAGTCGCCCAAGAGAAGAATTTTTGGTACCAAAATCCCATCTTTGGCGACTTCCGAAGTTATTATGATGCATAAATCGCTTGTGACATATCTCGACTGCATTATGGTACCAAAATCCCATCTTTGGCAATTTCTGAAATCCTTATGATGCAGAAATCGCCTGTGACATCTCGACTGCAATATGGTAGCATCCCAAATTTTCGAAACTTCTTTTGTAAACCTCCATTTAAATAACCCGTAGCCGGTACTGGTTTACAGTACAAATTTTCATGTAATGTTCTATAATAGTTCACTTGATAAGCTCTGATAGCCACAGCTACAGGGGTACCATAGCTGAACTAATCAATTGTTCATGTTTAATCGTATTTTTATTGTCATCTAGAAAATTCTGTCTTCTATCTCTAGGGTAAAAAGCTTCTCTTTAACGCACCTCGGAAAAATAAAAAGACTAAAAATTTCTCCTTTCCCACTCAAAATAGCACTAGATATTTTCTTGGAATATATTGCTCCTTTTGGCAAGGTGGAATAAAAATGGGATAAGAAAAGAACACGAGAAAATAAATCGCAGTTGCACTGAATACACAAAGAAAGGAAGAGAGAAAATAAAAAAAGATGACTTTATGCTTCCTAGAAAATTGAAATTCAAATAAGTAAAAAAAAAAAAAGAAGATACGAATTATGATTAATCACAGCTATTTCGGAAGGAAGAGATCAAGTAACTGAAATATCTCTCTCGAAAATAACTCGTTTGAAAATATAAGACTACAATAAAAGATTCACACCTCCTGCTATTTAAAACCTATGGTTATGCAGCCAAACGGCTTTACACTGTATTCTAAAGGAAGCTAGTAATTAAGATGTTCTCTTTAAGTAAGTAAAATTTAAAATTTTGAAAAGGAGTAATTTTGAAGTGGCAGTCGTGAGAGGTCGATAACGCGATAGTCGGTCAGGGCTAATTTGTATCTTGCAGTCTTTAACGATACAAGTACAATTGATTTGTACCCTAAAAAGGAAGAAATAATTAGTATAATTAGGCACGGTCCGATAGACTATTTCATTTCTCTATAAATTCATAATACAATATCACATTTTTTTACAATATTTTTTATCACAACGCAACATCCCCAATATAATAGTAGCCTAAGTTATCTATCTGTTTGTCCTCGAATTTATGAAGCGGTTGGACCTGGAATGGATAGAGGCATCCATATTGGATTCTTTATGAGTTAGGGTTACAACGTTAGAATTCCCCCTTCCCCCCTTTTTAAGCATTTAATGCTATTATTTCAATCTCTATTTTCCCCGGTTAGAGAAGGCGATTAAATTTATCAATTTGTCACGTAATAAATAGGTAAAAGTAACATTTATTTTCTACCATTATGACGTCATTCCTTTAACCATCTCATTTAATCATTTCTTATTTTAAATTATTTAAATATCGTCTGCATTGTTTTCATACGTTTTATCACTGAACTTAGATATTACGTAAATAATTTTCTTTTATATTTGGCTTAAATAATAAATTAGGTATATATGTGATAATTTTAAATTTAATCATCGATTATTTTTTGTTGCAATGAAAATTGTATCACCGGTATTAATGACAAATTCTATCTACCTCCATGGTGTAGTGGAAATGATAGTTCCATTTCTTTACTTCCATTAATTACTCTGGCAAAAAATTGGGAAGAACTTAACGATAATTTCGATGTGGCTAAGAAAATTTGAATTATCTTTCTAAATGAATTCAGCGTGATTTTAAACTGCATTCACAGTATCGGGAGATTTTAGAATAGTAGGAAGATAAACAAATTATTGAGTGTGTACCAGATAATTCTCAGCCAAAAAACAAACCATTTTTTTTTACCTGCCTGTTGTAATGTACATACAACCTATACACCAGTGTTCGTTACAAGGGGAAACACAAAATGAATATAATACTTTATATATATTCAGACATTTATTCTGTACATTTATTTACAAATAGATCCTTGGTTATCATAATGATCAATCATTTATATTTTCTATTTACACTATAATTATCCCACATCACTTTATAAGGAATTATTATTATTAACAGAGGCCTAAGTCAAATGACTGTAAATATTTATAAATTACCTCCATTAAAGTCCCATTTGAGCAAGCAGGGGCTTTCCTCACGGGCATACGGGACGAGTTGGTGATGGTAAGCGGGGCGGTGTCGGTCCGGGCGCACGGGACGAGCTGGTGCTAGTGGATCCTTGTCTCACTTCTCTTCACTGCCCACATCTTGTTCCTCAACTCCTCGCTCTCACTCCGTTTCCAAAAACCACACCTCGGTCCCAACGCCCCTTTTTTTCTTCTTATCCAATCCCTTCTCTTCGGGAAATTTTCCCACATTAAATGCCCTTCGGGAGTGCAGGTGGGCTCATTAAAGTAGCCCCTTTTTGTTCAAGCTGACATTACTTTTTAGCCCCTGCTCCCATAACTCACGCTTACAGCTCTGTGCGAGCTTGACCGTTATGCTGCCATTCCGTGATCTATCTTCTCTGCAGGGGTCCCTAAACTTGACGTAAATAATTGGGGTCCTAAATTCCTCAAGGAAAATCCTCCCACGGCTATGCATGCACGTGCAAATCACCGTGAGAAAGTACCTCGGTACACTGCCTCATAGGGTATTTTACAATTCTGGAAAATTAAAAATATTACTGATCCCATCATATGACAGGCTATATACTAGTATAACACATAAGTTTAAAGTAAAGTTATAAGAGCTAGTAGTGAGTTTAAAGGTAAGGCTATTAACGTCAACAATGCAGTGCGGCTAGTGGCTACCTAGAATCAGATCGGATATTATAATCATAGTCAGGAAGTTCAGTTATTATTTCATTACAAAGGTCATTTAGGTAATTATAAAAATTTTGAGAAACTTTAATGCATGATACTTTAAAAGTTTACATCTTAAAATCGCGTTTTATTACTTCGTTAATAAAAGATCTCCAATCGCACAGTAGAGATCTGATCTACCTAGCCCTATAGATCAGATATACTGTTAAGGACAATGAGAAATAACGGATATAAAGCACGATATTGAGGACAGAGACAGGTACTATGAGAAATTACGGTGCAAACAATTATAGTAAAATAAAATTAGGATCCACGAGTTCAGTGAAGGAAAAATATAAAATACAAAAAATTTTTTAAACAATACAAAAATTGAAGTTACAAGTTAAGTTTTAACCCTTTATATCCTGAATTAATTTACCATCAACTTTCTTACTGCATTTTGGCATCATTAGATAAGTTTTAATGGAGAATAATCATAGAAAAAAGAAAATTAATTTTTACTGTATTTTAGTAGTTAATTTCGCAGCTGGTACTTTCTAGTACCAACATATATTTTTGACTCTATGATAGAAAATAAAACATTAAATTATGAATAAAACATATGAAATGCTTATTTGCGAAGTATAAAAGTCTCTAAAAAATAATAGTTACAAATAACTGGTAATACACCACTAAATTTACTTAATTCAACAACTGTGTATCAACTCTACCACAAAAGGACCTTCGAATGCAGCACGCCAATTATAAAATCCCTACTAAAAAGGATTCCTGATTGGTGCTGTCATTTATTTTCTGCTGTAGGAACTGCATCGTTCATGTTCTTGTGAGTACCGTCAGGAAAAACGGCTTTATTAGGAACATATAGGTGTTTGATTGAAGCGGTACTTGTAAGTACCGCCAGGATAAAAAGGGTTAAATTGTCAAAAGACTACATAATACGTTAAGAAAACAGTTCTTTTTACTAAAATCAAACTGCAGAAGTAAGCTTCAACAGTTTTAGGAACTGAAGGTACTGAAATGATTCACATAGAGTAAACTTTATTCTATTCAAAACTACATTTCGGTGTTTGTGGTGAATATGGATATATTTAACCCTCCGAGTGGAACACACCGATTAAAAAAAGTCTCCAAAAATAAGCTAAAGGTTTATTGTGTCAATGACCAAAGCATTCTATGATATTTTACTACACCCTTTGTCGACTAGAATGGAATACGGGAAACCCACCCTCGTTATTGTCCCTTTACTTCCGGTTATAAATAGATATATAAATATATATTATAGATTGTTAATTTTTAATACACATAAAGCTCGTCAAGTCTCGGAGATCATAAGAAATAATGGATTCTAAAAGTACAGATAAAAATATTCTTTAAGAGAATTATTTATATTTTTTAAAGAAAGTTATCCAAGATATTTAAGTGGTGCAATAGAGATACATCCGTTACCGCAAACGAAATACTTCGAAATAGAGATTTACAAAGCCATGAAAAGCTATCAGTGTCTTTGTGTTTCATGGAGTAGAGGTGCATCCCTCAATAAATGCCAGTCAAAGAGGGATGCAGTTTCTAAACAATCGACCTGATCCTCCTACCTCAAACACTGGCAGAAATGTACATTACATCCATTTTCCGAACGTTTTTAGAGGTCGAAAATTGTACTTGACAACCACTTTGAAGACATCATTGGTTTGGCGGAATTGTACGTGCGAACCGCTTAGAGGGTTAAACAATATTTGGATTCTCATAGTTTTATTTTTAAGCACAGTAGAACCTTAATTATTCGAGTTAATAAAGATCTCTAGTACCTGGGATATAGAAAATCTTGGTTAATAGAAATTGCATATTTTATTTTGTTAGGGAAAATGCTTTAACTATACGTACTTAGTTAAATAAAGATTTTGTCAAGAAAACAAAAAGAGAAATGTTGTAAAGATCTCAAGAAAATAGTTTATTATTTAAATTTAATATACATTAATTAATTCAAGTGGTCCTCCAAGCACTTGGAGGACCCACCGGTCACTAGAAACAAATCATTGTTAGCTCTTTTTTCTTAGGGTGCAATGATTTTTGGTAGTTAAGTGCTTTTGGGGACAAAAGAAACAGTAACGCGGACAATGAATTAAAAAGTGTAGTCTTTTGCATAGCTTTTGCAAAAAAAGAAAAAAAAAAACAGATTTCGTTTTTTTGACTTTAATTTTTATGCACGTATCTATCATACTAACTTACATTAGTTTATAATGCTAATTCCTTTTTTTTGAGAAATAGAATAATTTTAATTTATTTTATAATTACACAATTTCTTTCTTAGAACTATAATAGATATAAAATGTTTACGAAACTATTGATCTCCATATTTAATAACACTATGTATATAGTATAACTATATTGTATACATGTATATATATGTAGGCATATATGCATAGTCCAGTCACATTAATGTGACCACCTGTTGAAATCCAGAATAGCCACCTTTAGCATAACGGAACATTGCGAGAAGTGCAGGGAGCTAATTAGGTTTCTGACGGTGACCACTAGGAAGTTCAGCCATGCCGACTCCAGTGTCGCGGCCAGCTGCGCTAGGTTATGTGGGTCAGGATCCATGGAGCGAACAACTCGATCTAGGTGGTCCCACAGATTCTCGATTAGGTTCCATTCCGGAGAATTTACTGGCAAAGGGAGTACGATAAACTTATCCTGGTGTTCTTCGAACCACGCCCTTTCACTGCGAGCTTTATGGCACGTCACACTGTCCTTCTGGTAGATGCCATAATCCTGAGAAGAAACAATTCACAATTCAATTAGGGGTGAACATGGTACACAAGGATAGATTCATACTTCTCTTGAGCGCATCTCTTTCACTCAAAGCTCACACGACATTATCCCGCAGAAGTGTTAAATAACACTGCGCATTCACTGTATCCATTTTCCACCCATTTACAGGGCACTCCGTTTCAAAGAAGAAGGGTCCTATGATGAACGAACCTGTGAATCCACAACACACTGTCACTTTTGGGGAATGCAATGGTTTCTGCGTGTATTCACGTAGATTAGACGTTGCCCAGATGAGACAGTTATGGATATTAACGTCGCCATGAAGCGGAAAATGAGCTTCATCTGTCCACAAGATGTTAAAGACCCAGCTGGCATTCTGTTCGATTTTGGAGAAAACCCACCTCGTAAATGCTTCCCTCTGTACGGTATATGCTGGTAAAAGCTGATGGCATGACTGCAGTCTGTAGGGATACAGATTAAGGATTCCATGAAGAATATTGAGTACCGAGGATGTTGGTAAGCCCAACCGTCTGACGGCCTCACGAGCACTGATCGTTCCTGCAGCTGATTCGTACGCTAATGCTCCAATTTCGGCTGCAAAACGCGGCGAACGTGCCTCATTTAAACATGGTCGTCCGGTTACACGATTCTCCAATGTTCCAGTTTCCTAAAACAGCTGAACAAGCTTTATGAGTCATGTCACTGTTAAAGGCTCTTATCCACTCCTGACATTCTTCTGAATTCGGAACTAACGCAAGGTAGCGGTCGTTGATTCCTGGTTGACGTTAAATAATTTCATCAACAAAGTTTTACCCTTCGCACTCATCATCCTTGTTTGCATACATGGTTTACAGCGGTGAACTGGTTGTGTATTTATAGGAGCGCAAGTTCTTATAACAATCTCATTTGCATATTTCCACCGAAATCGCTCGTACCAGCGCCATTTGTCGGCTGTTTTTTCGTTATTGTTTTTTCTGTTTAAAAAAATTCCCATACCTAGCCATACTGACCCTGCAAACCGTTTTTTATTTTGGATATTTTTCTGGTTATTATGAATTTTTAAAGTTTATACGGGCTTTTTGATCACCCGGTACGTATATATGTATAGAAGTATATATGTATATATATGTATATATATGTATGTA
Source organism: Pardosa pseudoannulata (assembly GCA_032207245.1). Classification (NCBI taxonomy): domain Eukaryota; kingdom Metazoa; phylum Arthropoda; class Arachnida; order Araneae; family Lycosidae; genus Pardosa; species Pardosa pseudoannulata. The sequence continues at coordinate 53,756,207 of CM063510.1, read as the reverse complement.
TATATGTATATATATATATATATATGTATATATATATATATGTATATATATATATATATATATATATATATATATATATATATATATATATATATATATATATCTTCACACACACATTCACTCACACGCATAAATATAATTAGATATTCAGGAAAAAGCATCTCGGTTAAAAGAAACCTCAGTTAATCGAAGCTCGAATAACCGAGGTTCTAGTGTATGTCACTGGAATTTACGCAGTAACTTATTTGATGCTTGTTCTAATTCACATAGACAGTGTAAGTTTTTAAACAACTATTTAAGCGAAATAAAACACTTCATTGAACTTATGCCAAAGAACAATCTAGGAACTTTTTCCTTTATCCCCAAGAGAAGATGGCTCAATCATGAAATATTTATGACTTAATGGCATCATTAAGAGGAACATTACATATTTAAATTAAAATGCCGTCACGACGGAACTACGTAAAATAATGACAGAAAAATGGTGAAATTGGAAAATGTTGGAATGGTAAAATATTGCAGAAAAATAGGTAAAAATATAGCCCAGTGGCGTTAGGGTAGCGCTTCGCGGTCCTACGACGCAGGTCCGAGGTTCGATCCCCGAGCTGGGCAAGGTTGACTCAGCCTTTCATCCCTTCAGTGAGTAGATGAACTGAGGACCAAGAGTGATTGGGAACTAAACACTGGGGGTTCCGCTTAAGATTGACTACCTAACCGGAACATATGCTTCACATCCCAGGGCCCTTGGTCAAGTAAACGGAGATTGGCATCATAGGCCCTGGCCCCCTAGGGGCTGTTGCACCAAGGAGGTTTAGGTAAAAATATGTTACGTAACATAAAGGCAGTCCAATATTGAAAAATAGATCTGTATAATAAAATAGCAGCACATTGACGAAAATTATATCTTAGCAATAAAATGGCAGTCCTTAAACGGAAAAAGACCTTTTAAATAATATTTATGGCACTACAAGGAAAAATAAATCTACGTAACATAACTGCAGTCCAATGGCGAAAAATACATCTCCATCATAGAATAATAGCACAATGAAAAAAATTACTTAATGAAAAAATTACTTATAAAAGCTCTCTTTAAAGTATTCCGGAAAAATATAATAAGTAAAAAATTTTCCCGTTTCCACAGAAAATATCGGTAGACATTTTGCTTGGAATATAATACTTCTTTTAGAAGGGTGGAGTAAAAATGAAAAAAAAAATGAACTAGGGAAAAATAAATCACAGTGGAAATGGATACAGAAAGAGAGAGAAAAAGAAAAAACGATAATTTTATGCTTAGTAGAATATCGAAATTTAAATGAGGAAAAAAAAAAGTGATACGAATTATGATTAATCACAGCTATTTCGGAAGAAAGAGATCGAGTAACTGAAATATCTCGTGTGAAAATATAAGGCCACAATAAAAGATTCACATGCAGTGAATATAAGTTCTATTCAAAACAAAATCCTTCTGTATTTGTGGAGAAATGGATATCTTTAACCCTTTGAATCACCACAGACCTGAAGCATAAAAAAGTGTCATTTTTGTTAGATTTATATACCGTCGGTAGGCAGAAAAATAAGGTAGTGAAAATTGTTCACATACCTTTTATTGTAGGTTCAGGTTTGTGTTCTTCTGAGAAACTTCGGAACTTGTTGAGAGCTAATAAGCACGTGATTGGTACCATGAAACTAACTATTTAAATTATGATATATAAAATAAAATATTTAATTACCAAACGAAAAGATTACAAAGTTACATCACATAAAAACGACCACCAGCATGCGACAGAACAAAACTACATCTGAAAAAAATAGAGAGAGAAGGATAAGAGAGTTTACAGATTTGGCGACAAATTGCCGCTCCACGGGGTTGCCCCTCAATTTCAACAATTCTTATCCAACATTTTTTTTTACAGTGAGCTTGTAAAGATTGCTTTGTTTATTGTTGGTGTCTTAAAACATTACAATTAATACGATTTGATAGTAGAATCTCTCTCAAATAGGTACTAAAGGCCTTATCACACGTCAAACCCTGTGCATTAAAAAAGCAATGGATTGAATTTACGATATCTTTTTCCAACGAGGAATATATTGATTTGTTGTGTAATAGCAAAAAGTTTCAACTGATTTATTTTGGTTCAGGTTAACGGGCAATAACGCATTTAGGGCTAGTCTCATCAAAGTCGTTTGCCGAAGGATAGCCGAATGGTTAGAGTGCTAACCTTCGATACTGGAGTTCATGGGTTCGAATTCCATTGCGGCATGGATGTTCGTGGCCGTTCGAAATCGGCTTTAAGCAGTAGGTCCCGGTCTCATTAGACCTCGTGTTGCAAAAAGTAGATAGTAGCACTCCAAAAAAACCAAACCATCAAAGTTGTTTAATGGCTAATCGCGATTAATCTCTGTATAAACGGAGAATTGCGTCCCACCATTGGTTGGAGTCATGAGTTAATCGCGGCTAGCCGTTAAATGACTTTGGTGACACCGGCTCTTAATCGGTTGACAATGTTTTGCCATAAATTTATTTTTGCTTTCATATACTACTATCTAAAGCTTTCAAAACCAAAATGAATAGGATAAAATTACAAAATTTAAGAAATAGGATTTTATTTTTCAGTAATGCAATACGAATGGAATTCCTTAAGGCTTCTTCTCACTGTACTGAGTTAGGGCTAAACATAGATTAATCACAATAGAAATTATCCCGTTTAATGTACAATTTGTTTTTATCGACTATGATGAGACCCATTCATAGCCGATAGAATAAAAACAGTGAGTAAAATTTAGACTCTTCCTTATTTCGGCCGCCTGTGTGTAGTCTCTACCTTCGTAAAAAAGGCAGTACCTGCTCTGGCTAGACATATGTTATTGATGAACAAGAGAAATATGATGAATAAGAAAAAATGGCTCAATTTCCCGCAGTTCATTATTCATGTTGATTTTCCTACTACGTCATACCCGTTCACTTTTATGTTTACGATAGCCAATATGCAACCACGATGGCAATATGTTTCAAACCTTCCATTTCAAACGAAAGCCAAATTCTTCGTAGTTGAGATTCGTTCAGCATGAAATTGCTCTACTAAAAGAATATTGTGCCTTATATACGTTTTTATGCATTTTGAAGAGGCATACTGAATTTCCCTAATGTATATTTGAATGCCGATAAGACAAATATTAATATTAAAATATATTTTGTTTATTGAAAGATTTTTAAAATATATTTAGCCTGTTTTCTATTTTTATCTGAATTGTAAATGGGTAAAATACGGTTAAGTCTAATGGTATATATTAATATATTTTTGAAACACAACTTCGCTGCTAGTTTATTAGCAATATGTTAAACAGATGAAAATGGCAATAAATTTGCTATCACATAGTATCAACCAAATAAATCGCAGAATCGTAAAATAATAAGCCTTATTACTGTAAGTATTCCTATAAAATTACTTAAATGTTAAGATCTCAGTTTTAAATGTAATAAGATATTAAAATTCATTAGTGTAAGTAGCTTTAAAATGCTAAACGGATTTATACTGTTAGAAGTCTATTTAAAACCGAGAGTACATTCTAAATGCCACATAAAATTTAGATTTGTTTTATAGAGTGAGGGAAGGAGAGTATAATGATTCTCGGCTTATAGAAAGGGGGGCAATGAATGTCATAGCATGCAGAAGGAGGAGGAAATGAAGATGTTTGTGAATGTAATTAATTTTTAAATCTGTTATGCAGTTACGCAGCTCAGTGGAGCTGTTGCTAAATTCAAAAGAGTAATTGCTTGATTTTAATACGGTACGGATCCTATTTGCTAGAGTGAAGTTTAGTTTAAGTATAATCTTACTACAAGTTTAATACTCAGAGTCTTTTAAAATGTTTCTTAAATATTTAAATATCATTCCATACAGACGAGATTACAAAAGTAGAATAATTTTATATGCGAAAAAGAAATTATTGCTGGCATATTATGTTTAAGGATGAGAATATACATCTGATTAATTTGTCTACATTTTACATTTTTATAAAAGTCGATGATCCTTTAGACAATTTTGACGCTTTTAGAAACCTAGGATTTCTATTGTGTGGATATGATTATTGCATTGTTCACTTAAAGGTTTGGTTTGGTTTGGTTTGATTTGAAGGGCTACGGTCTACTGTTTTACACATGAGGGCTAATGAGACCGGGACCTACATCTTAAAGCCGATTCCGAACGGCTACGAACATCCATGCCATAGTGGGATTCGAACCCACGAACGCGGGTTCCGACGATCAGCGCCTAACCAATCGGTCAGCGTTCGGCCTTGTTCACTTAAAGACTTTCTAATATATACTTTGTCTCAATTAAATGTAATTACTATGAAAAAAAATGAGTTTATACTCTTTTTGAAAACATAAATTATTAAGCTGATATATGTCCAATAGATATACTATTAGTTATAAACACAACCTTGATAAAAGGTTACTACAGTAGACTCCACTTAATGTGATCGCGGTTAATGTTATCAATCGCTTATTGTTATCGAAATCACTTGGTCCCGATTTTCTCTATTCATTTGTACGTTAAAATTATCGCTTTATGTGATCGTTACATCGGTTAATGTTATCAGTTTTCAAACCTCATTTTAACTGGCAAAGGAATATTCACAATGTATTCAGAAGGAACCCAATCTTTTCTTTCCCTTCGCTGTTGTTTTAATTTCCGAGAATTCTGTCCACATAGTGAAATGAGGAATAAACACAGGAGTGAGGTCCCGAATCACTTGGTCCCGATTTTCTCTATTCATTTGTATGTTAAAATTATTGCTTTATATGATCGTTACATCGATTACTATTATCAGTTTTCAAACCTCATTTTAACTGGCAAAGGAATATTCACAATGTATTCAGAAGGAACCCAATCTTTTCTTTCCCTTCGCTGTTGTTTTAATTTTCGAGAATTCTGTCCACATAGTGAAATGAGGAATAAACACAGGAGTGAGGTCCCGAATCACTTGGTCCCGATTTTCTCTATTCATTTGTATGTTAAAATTATTGCTTTATATGATCGTTACATCGATTACTATTATCAGTTTTCAAACCTCATTTTAACTGGCAAAGGAATATTCACAATGTATTCAGAAGGAACCCAATCTTTTCTTTCCCTTCGCTGTTGTTTTAATTTTCGAGAATTCTGTCCACATAGTGAAATGAGGAATAAACACAGGAGTGAGGTCCCGAATCACTTGGTCCCGATTTTCTCTATTCATTTGTATGTTAAAATTATTGCTTTATATGATCGTTACATCGATTACTATTATCAGTTTTCAAACCTCATTTTAACTGGCAAAGGAATATTCACAATGTATTCAGAAGGAACCCAATCTTTTCTTTCCCTTCGCTGTTGTTTTAATTTCCGAGAATTCTGTCCACACAGTGAAATGAGGAATAAACACAGGAGTGAGGTTTACACGTTCCAGGAATTTTTCTGAAATACGGACACCTTGCTGGTGGACAGTGGTTGTCAGATAAGAAGAAGGAAACACATTTTTTATCGGAACTGAGAAGGAGCGTATTCAGATTTTATGCCTCCCTTGTTTACATGTAGCTTGTCAATATGGAAGCCAGAAGGCGAAATGATTTAACGTTAAAACAAAAGATCGAAATTTTAAATCGTTATGACAAGTTACCAAAAATGAGTTATCGCAATGCTGCAGCACAGTTAAACATTTCTCAGCCTCTGAATTGCATTGAAAGTGTTGATACGTGGAGTACAACACCGTTCCGATGACTTTAAAAAACATTATGATTACGAGCGATTTATCAATGATCTTCTTAGAAAGAATTGTAGACAGTCATCTGAAGTTTCTTCTAGTTCAAACCGGTCCTCTTCTGTATGTCTTTGACGAAGGCTTACGAGAAGGAATAAAAACAGCTGAATCGAATGTAACTTATTGTTGAATCAAGTGATAATATAGTAATACATTTTTGAAACACAACTTCACTGCTAGTTTATAGTAATATGTTAAAAAGACGAAAATGGCAATAAATTTGCTATCACATAGCATCAACCAAATAAATCGCAGAATCGTAAAATTCTGAGCCTTATTACTGTAAGTATTCCTATAAAATTACTTAAATGTTAAGATCTCAGTAAAATCTAATTTCGTTTTGTTTTGTTTGGTGTGCCACGTTTTATTGTTTTGCTACATGAGAGAAGATGAGACCAGGACCTACTGCTTAAAATCGATTTCGAACGTCCCTGCCAGAAGCGGTATTCGAACCTGTGAACCCTTGTGCTGAAGATCTCTATCCTTTTGATCAGTGGTTGGTCGACATTCTTTTCGATTTCGAGTTTCAAATCTGTTTGGGTCATAGAGGCAACTATTTTCTTTGATATATTTCCAAATTTTAGCATAATTTCGATTACTGTTGCAATTCTCAAGGCTTAATTGGTTGTTAAATTTTTTTTGATTTTTAGAATCATATAAATCTTATAACTTTTCAGGATTATAATCGCAGTTCATTATTCATGTTGATTTTCCTACTACGTCATACCCGTTCACTTTTATGTTTACGATAGCCAATATGCAACCACGATGCCAATATATATGAAACCTTCCATTTCAAACAAAAGCCCAATTCTTCCTAGTTCAGATTCGTTCAGCGGGAAATTGCGCTACTAAAAAATATTGTGCCTTATATACGTTTTTATGCATTTTGGAGAGGTATACTTAATTTTACCAATGTATATTTGAATGCCGATAAAACAAATATTATACTTAAAAATATATTTTGTTTTATAATTTTTTGTTTGTTCAAAGATTTCTAATATATATTTAGCCTAGCTTTTATTTTTATTTGAATTAAAAATAGGTAAAACATTGTAAAGTCTAGTGATATATATTAATACATTTTTGAAACACAACTTCGCTGCTAGTTTATAGCAATATGTTAAACAGATGAAAATGGAAATAAATTTGCTATCACACAGTATCAACCAAATAAATCTCAGAATCGTAAAATTCTAAGCCTTATTACTGTAAGTATTCCTATAAAATTACTTAAATGTTAAGATCTCAGTTTTAAATGTAATAAGATATTAAAATTCATTAGTGTAAGTAGCTTTAAAATGCAAAACGGATTTATACTGTTACAAGTCTATTTAAAACCGAGAGTACATTCTAAATGCCACATAAAATTTAGATTTGTTTTATAGAGTGAGGGAAGGAGAGTATAATGATTCTCGGCTTATAGAAAGGGGGGCAATGAATGTCATAGCATGCAGAAGGAGGAGGAAATGAAGATGTTTGTGAATGTAATTAATTTTTAAATCTGTTATGCAGTTACGCAGCTCAGTGGAGCTGTTGCTAGATGCAAAAGAGTAATTGCTTGATTTTAATAAGTTACAGATCCTATTTGCAAGAGCGAAGTTTAGTTTAAGTATAATCTTACTACAAGTTTAATACACAGTCCTTTAAAACGTTTCTTAAATATTTAATTATCATTCCATACAGACGAGATGACAAAAGTAGAATAATTTTATATGCGAAAAAGAAATTATTGCTGGCATATTATGATTTATGATGAGAATAAACATCCGATTAATTTGTCTACATTTTACATTTTTATAAAAGTCGATGACCCTTTAGACAATTTTGACGCTTTTAGAAACCTAGGATTTCTATTATGTGGATATGATTATTGCATTGTTCACTTAAAGACTTTTTAATATTTTATACTTTGTCTTAATTAAATGCAATTATTAAGAAAAAAATAAGTTAATACTTCTTTTGAAAACATAAATTATTAAGCTGATATATGTGCAATAGATATACTATTAGTTTTTAACACAACCTTGATAAAAGGTTACTATTATGAATATTTTAAACTAGCATATAACCCGTCATATGACGAGATCAGTACAATTTTTAATTTTCCAGAGTTGTAAAGTACCCTATGAATCAGGTAATAAAATGGTTTGTTTTTTGGCAGAGAATTATCTGGTACACGCTCTATAGTATGTTTTTCTTCATACTCCTCTAAAGTCTCCCGATACTGTGAATGCAGCTTAGAATCAAGTTGAATTCATTTAGAAAGGTAATTCAATGTTTTCTTAGCTATGTCGAAATTATTGTTAACTTCTTCCCAATTTTTTTTTTTGCCACAGTAATTAATGGAAGTAAAGGAATTAAATTATCATTTTTACTACATCCTGGAGGTAGATAGAATTTGTTGTTAATACCGGTGATAAAATTTTCATTGAAACAAAAAATAATCAGTGATTAAATTTAAAATTATACACATGTACCTAATCTATTATTTAAGCCAAATATAAAAGAAAATTATTTACGTGATATCTAAGTTCAGCGATAAAACGTATGAAAATAATGCAGACGATATTTAAATAATTTAAAATAAGAAATGATTAAATGACATGGTTAAAGGAATGACGTATAATGCTAGAAAAAAATGTTATTTTTATCTATTTATTATGGGACAAATTGATAAATTTAATCACCTACCCTTAGCCGGGAAAATACTGCTTGAAATAACGGCGTTCAATGCTAGAAAAGGGGGAAGGGGTGGATCTGGAACGTTGCTAACCCTAACTCATCCAGAATTCAATATGGATGCCTCTATCCATCTCAAGCTATCCATCAAAATTTCACCTGGTTTTTTGTCGGTGTGGAGCTGTTACCAAATGCTAAAGAGTAGTTGCCTGATTTTAATACGGTACGGATCCTATTTGCAAGAGCGAAGTTTAGTTTAAGTATAATCTTACTACAAGTTTAATACTCAGAGTCCTTTAAAACGTTTCTTAAATACTTAATTATCCTTCTATACAAACGAGATGACAAAAGTAGAATAATTTTATATGCGGAAAAGAAATTATTGCTGGCATATTATGATTTATGATGAGAATAAACATCCGATTCATTTGTCTACATTTTACATTTTTATAAAAGTCGATGACCCTTTAGAACAATTGTGACGCTTTTAGAAACTTAGGATTTTTATTGTCTGGATATGATTATTTCATTGTTCATTTAAAGACTTTCTAATATGTTATACTTTGTCTCAACTAAATGCAATTACTATGAAGAAAAATGAGTTTATACTCCTTTTGAAAACATAAATTGTTAAGCTGACATATGTCCAGTAAATATACGATTGGTTGTAAACACAACCTTGATAAAAGGTTACTATTATGAATATTTTAAACTAGCATATAACCCGTCATATGACGGGATTAGTATAATTTCTAATTTTCCAGAATTGTAAAGTACCCTATGATTCAGGTAAAAAAAATGATTTGTTTTTTGGCAGAGAATTATCTGGTACACGATCAATATTTTGTTTATCTTCATACTCCTCTAAAGTTTCCCGATGCTGCTGTGAATGCAGTATAGAATCACGTTGAATTCATTTAGAAAGATAATTCAAAGTTTTCTTAGCTACGTCGAAATTATCGTTAAGTTCTTCCCAAATTTTTTTGCCACAGTAATTAATGGAAGTAAAGGGAATGAAAATATCATTTCCACTATACCCTGGAAGTAGATAGAGTTTGTTGTTAATAGCGCTGATAAAATTTTCATTGCAACAAAAAATAATCGATGATTAAATTTAAAACTATCGCATATGTACCTAATCTATTATTTAACTCAAATATAAAAGAATATTATTCGCGTAATATCTAAGTTCAGTGATAAAACGTATGAAAATAATGCAGACGATTTTTGATTAATTTAAAATAAGAAACGATTAAATGAGATTTTTAAAGGAATGACGTCATAAGGCTACGAAAAATGTTATTTTTACCTACTTATTATGTGACAAATTGATAAATTTAATCTCCTACTCACAGCAGGAGAAAATAGGGCTTGAAATAATGGCATTAAATGCTAGAAAAGGGGGGGGGAAGGAGTGGATTTTGAACGTTGCTAACTCTAACTCATTAAAAATACAAAATGGATGCCTCTATCCATTCCAGGTCCAACCGCTTCATAAATTCGAAGACAGACGGACAGATAACTTAGGCTATTAATATATAGCGGATTGTAATCAACATTTTTACAAATCCAAAAGTCAATTTAATGTATTCTCATTAATCGACATAAAAATGAAACAAATATTTCAATAGAACTATTCATTCATAAATTATGTCAAAACTATAATACATTTAAATTTAAAATTAAAATTTTTTTGAAATTAAAATTTAAAAATTTAAAAATTTAAATGTCAGAAATTAAAATAAAAAAAATTAATATTTAAAAATTAAAAAATTGAAATTTAAGAAATTAAAATTAAAATTTTAAAAAATTAATATTAAAAAATTTAAAAGCTTAAATTTTTTTTAAAATATTTTAATTAAAATTTTTAAAATTAAATAAGAAAATTTTTATGTAGTAATACTTGTGTAAGCTCAACCGTAAGGAAAAAAATTGCATTACAAGGCGATTAGAATAAAAAAATAGAATTATATGTACCGCATTACCTTAATAGTGGAGAATATTCCAAAAAATTTTTTTGAATGTAAGCCTATATACTGTTAAATGATAAGAGATATATTTTTAAATGATAAGAGAGGATGACAAAATTTTTATCTTCATCCGGCAGGAGTTTTTAATATTCCCGTCTTTGATCGTAAAGTCTGCTGCAAGCAGATGCGAACGAAAAATATTTTCAAATATAGAATTGACACATTTATTTTTTAAGTGATATTGAAGCAGAAAAATGGTATCTATTTTTCATCTGATTGAGCTACAGCATCCAGAGCTCCGGAATCTATTACAAAAAATCTCGAACGGTTAAAAGTTTAGCCGTCCGAGTTTTTCTTCTAATTTTTCACAACCGTTCCGTTATTGAATCACATACTTTACCGTATCTATGTAGTTCTTATATAAGATAATATTTTTGCAATAACTGGAGAGTAGTATTTGTTGTTTGGAGCTTCTGTTGCCATTATTGTCTTTAGAATCTGTATTCATTAAAAAATTTCATTTTAGAGTTTGAAATATATAATTTTATCGGTAAAAATATTACGCATTGCCGGTATATACAATAGTTTCATACAGTTTTCATTTAGGAAGTAAATAACCTTGACAAATTTTATCATATAAATTATTTTGCATGCTTAGAAACTATAAAAAATTAATTGGATTGTACAATCAATTAATTTTACAGTTATTTTACCTAAATATCTTTAAATTAATATTCAAAGGAGCTTAAAATAATGTAAAATGTTTTAATCGATTGGAATTTCTTAAAAGACGAGTACTGGAACTTTAAGTCCAATTATCTCAGAATGGCTATTCCACAATTTGTCAGGTTCAAAATCATATAGGCTATGTTTTAATTTAATTAGATATTTGAAATTTTGTATTGATATATTTTAACATATTTTCTTTAATTTGTTTTTGTTTAATAAATAGCAATAGTTTTCAAAATATTGATAAAAAAAACCCCCTTTTCCTCCCCAAAAAGCCAAATTTTTTACTTTATGACTGTTTAAAAAGTCGTAACCAATATTTTTACAAATCAAGACAATTTTATGTATTGTCTTTTATATTTGACATAACAATGAGACGAATAATTTAATTAAACTATTCATTCATAAAATACATCGAAATTATAATAAATTATATGTAAAATTTTAATATATTTAAAACATGATTAATTAATAAAAAATAATATAATTAAAGTATTATATTTAAATTATGATAATAACCATACTTATAATTGTTATAATAATCTAATTAAAGTATATTATTATTAATATAATACTTTTAATATATTAATAATATAATTATTATACTTAAGGTACTCTTAGTTTATTGTATTATATTTAAAAACTTAAAATTAAAATTAAAAAATTAAATTAAAAATTTAAAATAAAAAAATAAAAAATAAAATTTTTTAAATAAAAATTTAAAAGTAAAAATAAAAAAATTAAAATTAAAATTTGAAACACTTGAAAATTTTTTTATGCAATAATACTTGAATTAGCACATATGTAGGGGAAAAAATTTCATTACAAAGAGATTAGTATAAAAAAGTAGAATTGTATGTCTCGCCTCACCTTAATTTTGGAAAATATTCGAAATAATTTTTTTGAATGTTAGCTATATACTGTTCCAATTTTTAAATGACAAAAGAGGATGATAAAATGTCTATCTTCATCCCCTATCCAGTTTTAATATTTCCGTCGTTGTTCGTAAAGTCTGCTTCAGCCAGATTCGAAAGAAAAATATTTTCAAATATAGTGTTGATGCATTTATTTTTTTTTACCTGAAAGTGATACTGAAACGGAGGAGTGGTATTTATTTTTCTGTTCATTGAACGACAGCATCCAAAGCTACGGAATCTATTACAATAACTCCCAAACGGTTAAAAGTTTGGTGGTACCAGTTTTTCTTCTATTTTTCCCCAACCGTTCCGTTATTGAATCACATACTTTACTGTATGTAGTTCTTTTTGAGATCATATTTTAGCAATAACTGGAGAGGAGTATTTGTTGTTTGGAGTTTCTGTTGCCTTTATTGGCTTTAAAATCTGTATTGGTTAAAAAAATGTCATTTTAGAATTTGAAATGTAGAATTTTATCAGTTGATAATATTACGCATTGTTGATAGATAAAACAGTTTCATATTTCATTCAGTTTTTATTCAGAAAGTAAACATCTATGACAAATTTTCTCACAGAAATTATTCTTCATGTTAAGCAATTATAAAAAAATAAATTAGATTGTACAGTCGACTGATTTTACAGTCATATTATATTAATATCGTTAAGTTAATATTTATAGGAACTTAAAATAATGTAAATTGTTTTAAGCGATTGGCGTTTCTTAACAGACGAGTACTGGAATCTTTACGTCCATTTATCTCAGAATGGTTTTTCCACAATTTTTCAGGTTCCAATTCATATATCCTATATTCCAATATAACTACATGTTTGAAATTTTGTACTGATATCTTTTAACATATTTTCTTTAATTTGTCTTTCTTTAATAAACAGCAACAGTTTTCAAAATATTTATAAAAAAAAGAATACTCCAACCTCCAAAAGCCAAATTTTTTACTTGATGACTATTTAAAAAAATCGTAATCAATACTTTTACAAATCCCGAAGACAATCTTATGTATTATCTTTTATATTTGACATAAAAATGAAACAAATATTTTAAACTTCATTCATAAAATACATCAAAATTATAATAAATTATAATAAATTATATATAAAATTTTAATATATTTAAAATATTAATTAATAAGAAATAATATAATTAAAGTATTATAATTAAATTTTGATAATAATCATAATAATAATTATAAGTATTATAATTATCTAATTAAAATATTATATTATTAATATAATACTTTAATTATATTAATAATATAATTAAAGTATTATTAATTTATTGTATTATATTTAAAAACTTAAAATTTAAATAAAATTAAATTTAAAAATAAAAATTTAAAAAATTTTAAATTAAGATTTGAAAAACTTGAAATTTTTTTTATGTATTAATACTTGAATTAGCACATCTGTAGGGGAAAAAATTTCATTACAAAGAGATTAGTATAAAAAAGTAGAATTGTATGTCTCGCCTCACCTTAATTTTGGAAAATATTCGAAATAATTTTTTTGAATGTTAGCTATATACTCTTCCAATTTTTAAATGACAAAAAAAAAAAAAGACGATAAAAATGTCTATCTTTATCCCCGCTGCAGTTTTAATATTTCCGTCGTTGTTCGTAAAGTCTGCTGCAGCCAGATTCGAAAGAAAAATATTTTCAAATATAGTGTTGATGCATTTATTTTTTTTTTACCTGAAAGTGATACTGAAACGGAGGAGTGGTATTTATTTTCCTGATCATTGAACGACAGCATCCAAAGCTACGGAATCTATTACAATAAATCTCTAACGGTTAAAAGTTTGGCGGTACCAGTTTTTTCAACTCCTCTTCTTAGCCCACTCTCCTGTTTCTAATCATGGATCTTGTTGGTGCTTCAACCACATTTGGCGAAATTAGCGTGCTTGCAGCTTGCGTGCGTGGCGTGCTTGCAGCTTGGCGTTTGAAATCTGGTGAGGGGATCGTAACTCAACAAATTGATACATAAACAAAAACAACATTTTGAGGAAAAATTTTACAAAAATTGAATATTTAAAATCTAATTGAATTAACAAAGAAAACACAAAGGAAACACATAACATTCATACTAAATAGACTGAAACATTCACTTAATCACAAATTAAATAAACTGAGTGTGATTTTCATCACAAATTTGTGATTTAGTGTAAATTGTAAAATTAATTTAATTTTGATTCTGTATTTTGAGTGGAGGTTGAAGAGGAGTAGTAAAATTGAAAATTTTTTTTCAAATCTCTTATCTTCTATTTTTCCCCAACCGTTCCGTTATTGAATCACATACTTTACTGTATGTAGTTCTTTTTGAGATCATATTTTAGCAATAACTGGAAAAGAGTATTTGTTATTTGGAACTTCTATTACTTTTATTGGCTTTAATATCTGTATTGGCTTAAAAAATATCATTTTAGAATTTGAAATATATAATTTTATCTGTTTAAAACATTACGCATTGTTGGTATATACAAAGGTTTCATATACAGTTTTCATTTAGGATGTAAATACCCTTGACAAATTTTATCAAATAAATTATTCTGCGTGCTTAAAAACTACAAAAGAATTAATTGGATTGTATAGTCAATTAATTTTACAGTCATTTTACATTAATATATTGAAATTAATATTCATAAGAGCTTATAATAATGTAAAATGTTTTAAGTGATTGGAATTTCTTAAAAGACGATTACTTTAACTTTAAGTCCAGCTATCTCAGAGTGGCTTTTTCACAATATGTCAGGCTGAAATTCATACATCCTATGTTCTAATTTAATTAGATATTTGAAATTTTGTTTCGATATCGTTTAACATATTTTATTTAATTTGTCTTTCTTTAACAAAGAGCAATAGTTTTCAAAATATTGATCACATAAACCCCCTCCCCCCCCCAAAAAAAAACAAATTTTTTACTTTATGACGATTTAAAAAATAATCGTAATCAATATTTTTACAAATCTCGAAGATAATATTATGTATTGTCTTTTATATTCGACATAAAAATAAAACAAATATTTTAATTAAACTATTCATTTATAAAATACACCAAAATTATAATAAATTATATATAAAACTGTAATACATAAGTTAAGCATTATTAAAATTATATTAGTATTATAATATATTAGTATTAATAAAATATAAGTTTTAATAAAATTATTAGAAATCAATAAAAAATAATATAATTAAAGTATTATTAATTTATTGTGTTATATTTAAAAACTTAAAATTTAAAATAAAAAAATAAGAAATAAAATTTTTAATTTTTTTAATTAAAATAAAAAAAACTTGAATTTTTTTATTTAGTAATAAGCACATATGTAAGTTAAAAAAATTTCATTACAAAGAAATTTGTGTAAAAAAATAGAATTGTATGTCCAACATCTTCTTCATAGTGAGAAATATTCGAAATAATTTTTTGAATGTTAGCTATATACTGTTCCAATTTTTAAATGACAAATAGAGCATAAAATGTCTATCTTCATCCCGGCTGCAGTTTTAATATTTCCGTCGTTGTTCGTAAAGTCTGCTGTAGCCAGATTCGAACGAAAAATATTTTCAAATATAGTGTTGATGCATTTATTTTTTTACCTGAAAGTGATACTGAAACGGAGGAGTGGTATTTATTTTCCTGTTCATTGAACGACAGCATCCAAAGCTCCGGAATCTATTACAATAAATCTCGAATGGTTAAAAGTATTTATTTGGCGGTACCAATTTTTCTTCTGTTTTTCACCAACCGTTCCGTTATTGAATCACATACTTTGCTGTATCTGTGTAGTTCTTTTTGAGATCATATTTTTGCAATAACTGGAGAGGAGTATTTGTTGTTTGGAGCTTCTGTTACTTTTATTGGCTTTAGAATCTGTATTGGTTAAAAAAATCTCATTTTAGAATTTGAAATGTAGAATTTTATTGGTTGATAATACTACGCATTGTTGATAGATAGAACAGTTTCATACATTTCCGATGTTTTTATTTTGTAATGAATAATTTATAGATATCTGGGATCCTGTACCATATGAGGGACAAACAACTTATGGTTTGTGAAGGAATTTTGCAGGTTCTGACGCCCTCTGGGGAAGTGAAAATATTGCATTGGGACTATGTTTCAATACATATTGTCTTAACTTCTTCTTATTTCGTAGCACTACAGCGTTCTATAGGCCAAGGCTGTTTTTAAAAGTCTCTTCCATCTGGAACCATCCGCCACCACAGTTCTCCATTGGTTGACTCCAATTTCACGCAGCGTTTTCTCAACCATATCAATCCACCTGGTGTTTGGTCTACCCGTTTTCCTTTTTGCATCAACGTATTGAAATGTAACTTTTTTGTTGGGTTTAAGTCATTGTATTTATAAATGTGTCCCAACCACCTTAATTGATAGATCTTTATAGTTTTCACAATATTTAGTAGTCCGAATTTAGAGTATAGTTCATGATTATAACGGATTCTCTATACATTATTTTCTTTAACAGATACAAATATTTTTCTTAGTATTTTTGGTTCAAATATTAATAGCCTATTTTCCTCAGATTTGTTCATAGTCCAACACTTGCTTCCATACATAATTATTGGCTTTACTAAAGTTTTATTAAGATTAATTTTTGTTTTTATGCCTGAGTGTTTTGATTTAAAGTGATTTCTCATCCGTAATAACATTTATTTTCCATATTTAATATCCTTATTTTTTATTATAATTAAGCCTACACATTTGAACTGTTCAACATTTTCAAAGCTGTAATCTACAATTGTCATGGATTGTACATCAGGTCTGTTATGTGTTACTGCCATAAACTTTGTTTTTTCTATGTTTATTGTTAGTCCAAATTTTTAACTGCCGGTTCGAGTGCGGAAAAAGCTCCACTTACTGACTTCCGGGCTCTGCCAATTATGTCAAATATTGTCTTAACATATTTATCAATTAGGATTTTGTTTTGCACACCTCATACGCAAAGAATAAAGTGAAAGATTTTATTTAATAAATCATGTAATGCTAAGCTAAACTCAATTATACTAATAATTAAAACTTTTTTCACACGATTATACCATTGGAAAGAATAGAGGAAATCTGCTAGAATTAAAATAAATCATAAGTTATCCTTCATTTATTTGGAAATAGACATTTAAGGACGTATTTACCAAACAATAATACTGGTTATGTTGGTTCGGGACATATAAATCTATATATATAAAAATGAATTTGTGTGTGTCTGTCTGTATGTATGTATGTACTCAATAGACTCAAAAACCATGCATCCAATCGCCGTGAAAATTTGGGAAATGTTTAGGTATATCCCTGGGAAGGTTTTTGTAAATTTTTAACGTTCGAAATCCATTCCTTCACCCATTTTCGAGCCTTTCATGTCACTATTCCAAGCATTATTTTCCCCGGTTAAAAGCAAACGATTAAATTTTTAATTTATCGCGTGATAACTAAGCGAAAGAAGCATTATTTTTAGCAATGTGACGTCATCTCAAGTAATTGTTTTAAACGCAGTTTTCCTCGGTTTAAAGTAGAAGACTAAAATTTTTAATTTATTACATAATTCATAGGTGAAAATGATATTTTTCTATCATTATGACGTCATTCCTTTAAATATTTCATTTATTTATTTCTTATTTTATAATCGTCTGCGTAGTATCAATTCGATTTGATCTGGAAATTGAGATATAAAGTGATTCACTTTCATTTCTATGTGACGCAAATTATAGCATTTTTATATGAGAACTAATTTGAAATTTAATTCTTTGTTCATTTTTACGTTACAATGAAATGCTTATCAACAATATTGTAAGTACAAAAAGTACAAATTTCAGCGACTCTCATGGGCAAATAAAAACTTATCATTTTATATATTTATCTTCATATTCATATGGTTGTCAATATGAGTGTGTGTTTCTGTTTCATACAAAACCATGTGATTTGTCATAAATTTCCTTAAGTTTGGAAAACATTTATTACTACCAACAAAATTAGCACTGTTGCTGTCAAAACCTCTGCTTCCTATTCTACCACGTAATATGGCAAGGTATATTAACATTGCTAATCAACGTACAGTAGTAATACAGTAATGTAATTTAGGGTTAAAGTTATATTTTGCCATAAAAAAGTTTGAGCAAATTTAATAAAAACACAAATTTGATGCAGATTTAATCGTTAGCATGTAAATATATATTTTATTTTTATTTATTGATATTAAAAACAGTTTTTATTTTTATGTTTTTTTATACAAATCTACCCGATAAGTAATGCACTTACTGGACATTCAGCTATTAATAAACTGTTATAATCGTCAACAATCTGAAACATACGAGATTTATTCAGCATTTCTATTAATACATCATATTATCTTTAACAGTGGTTCTAAATCTTTCATCGAAATATTTTAAAACCCAGACCGAAGGCTGGGTGCGAAGCAGCTAGTCTCTAAATAAAAAAATCACTTTCTTATTTTTTCAATTTAAAAAAATATTACATGCTTCTATTACAATTACATGAAGAAATACTACAATTTTTGTTTTATAATGTTAGTATAAAGTTAGTATAAACCACTTCCTCTTCTGGGGATAAATACTCTTGAAAAATGTTCTCATATATATAAATTATCCTGTATAATAAACAGCTGTATAAAAATAAGTTTGATTTTACAGTCAATTAATTTTACAGTCATTTTACTTTAATATCGTTAAATTTATCTTTATAGCCGCTTAAATCAGAGTTAAAATGTTACAAATGGTTGGTATTTCTTAAAAGACGAGTACTGGAATCTCGTTTTTTATCTCGTCTCTGGAATCGAAGTCCAATTTCCCAGAATGATTTTTTAGAGGGTAAAACACGGATCACGAAATCCAGAAAACCTCCAGTCGGTTGTTAAATTCGGAGGATCTGTAAAGTGGCATTTTTCAAGGAAGATTTTCTGAATTAACGCTTCGTTGTTGCTAAGCACACCTGTGATTGGTTGACAAAGTCAGGTGCCTATGCATGGCAAATTGTTTGCATCTTATGCTTTTAAGTTGATGGTAATTCATGTTAAGCGAAATTTTCGCCACTATAGGAAGAGAATTTTAAATATATGCAGTAGAGAAATTCATGCATATTTTGATAGTCTTCTATTTTCTTGATTACAATCTATAGAATTCGAAATACTATCAGTGCACTGTCACACGTACCAAAATAAAGGGATTTTTAATTTCTGATTTAATTTCTGTTAAGGTACACAACATCACAAAATTATATTATATAAGTCATATTATAAATATAATATATTATATTATAAATATAAGTTATATTATATTATAAAATTAAATTAAATTATATTATATTATAAATATTACACAATTATATTATAGTTTTTATATTACCAAAAACTAAGTTTCCCCAAGAACAGCAATATATAACTCTTAGGATACAATTATGAATTACATTTAGTTTAATCATACATTGGTGATAATCTGGTTTAAATATTGCTATGCACTAACGTTAGCAAAAAGTGTGAAAAATAAATAATAGGGAATTTTTATAGAAGTAAAGATAAAAACGATTTTAATTTTTAAACTAGGATAGTGTAAGCAAAGTCAGATACATCAAACATTCAAATTTTTAAATTAAAGAAAATTAAAAATGTTAGCGTACATGTATGAGAACTTGTTAGAAAACTGAAATTTACATTCGTATAATTAACATTATATATCATAATTACTTCATTATTTATTTTTAGAAAATACAGCACTCGATTTAAATTTTAGTCTGTTTATGTTAGTTAAGTAAAGTTTCTGTTTAGTTAAGTAAAATATATAAAAAAACATACATTAGCATAATTCAGAAATCAAATCAAGTAAACGTTGATTTTCTGCCCTTTTTATTACTGAATGGTGCGACGATTTGCGCATGCCTGATAAATAAATCAGAGTGTGGCTCTCCGATTCTGTGTATCTAATTCAGTGGGTTAGGAGATGAATTATTGTTCAGATTATAGTATGGTGAATACCAGTTTTGCTTTTAACACTCGGGTAACACTCAAACCTGGTTTACTCATTCTGGTAAATACTGCCATAGAAAAATTAAAAAAAAATGTATATTGTTTTATTTTAGTTTAGAGTTCTCCGGTCTACTCTTTTGCAGCACAAGGAAAACGGGATTTACTGTTTAAAGACGGTTCTGAAAGGCTACGAACATCCATGCCTCAAAGGGATTAGAACACACACTGAATATCCATTCTTACACATGCATCCATCCCTATCCATTCGACTATCCTCCGACCGTATATTGTTTTAGATATTTCTGTTTGCATGTTGTTCAAAGGAGTAATATTTCGATTAAAAATTCCTTATTCAATTTTTAAATGTTGTGGATTTAATTCTGTATGGATGCAAAAATATAACTGTTACCAGTTTCCTCTTAAAATGTTTCTACGAAATGAATGCATCCAGTGATCCATGTGTTGTCACATGAAGTGCTCATCCATGGTTACCCACTCCTGTATTATGTCTACCATACGAATTGCCTAAACATTGTAGACAAAAATAATTTCATTTGTTTATTAAGAACTAAGTAAAGTTTTAATAATTTATATTATTGCTGTGTGCAATGGGTTCCTATTTGGAGTAATTAACAGATCGTAAACGGAAAATTAACTTTAAAGAAATCTTTGCACCATATTGTAACGAAAAGTTGCATTCTACATCTCTGAATACTGATATTATCTTTCCCCGTAAAAAGTGTAACGTTGACTTGGAATCGAGACAGAGTACATTTTAACCACATTGTTAAACACATCAAATTTTCTCTATTAAGATATTAGTTTATACATCAAGAAAATCAGTCCAAAGACTTATCATTTGTTGATGCAAATAGTTTGCCCTGGATGCGGACTTGGTCTCCATAAAACGTTATTTGTCGTTTCCTTTGTCAAGGGGATACAGAGTCCGATGAGATGAGAAAAAGAAAAAAAAAAACACCTCGTACTTCACTATTCCAACAGCAACTAACTGAAAAAATTCGCCTCTCTTTTGAAAACAAAGGGATCAGCTCTGAATGGAGGGTCAATTTCCATCAACGGGACCTTCTATTGGCTGACTGAAGTTCAAACTTCCTTCTTGGTCTTGACTGCTCCGATGCTGCTCGCGTTCGTCGTTGTAACAATGAGTTACATTACTGGACAACACCAGCGAGGGAGACTGACCGAAGGACGAAAGCGATGTCAGTGACACCCCCCCCTTCGACCCCATTGGACAAGAGAGGTTGCTAACGCCGGTCAGTCTCCTTTGGCCCTGGCAACAGTAGGCACTGGATTTTGCTCGGCAGATTTGAAGGCCCCTTCAGAAGAAAAAA
Source organism: Pardosa pseudoannulata (assembly GCA_032207245.1). Classification (NCBI taxonomy): domain Eukaryota; kingdom Metazoa; phylum Arthropoda; class Arachnida; order Araneae; family Lycosidae; genus Pardosa; species Pardosa pseudoannulata. Next base: position 53,734,753 of record CM063510.1, on the reverse strand, counting down.
TAACGGCATATACAGGAAAACGAAGTCGAATGTTCTTGTCAGCACATAGGCAGGGAAAAATGCAAATAAAAACTATTTTTTTACATCAGTCGATGCGGAGCCACAGAATGGAAGGTTGCTCCAAAAAATCAGCAGTTACGGCGTCTCCATATTGAGATTTAATGTTTTTATTATATCCAGGTTGTTCAAAAATAGAATTGTATATATATAAGAGTATGCAAAAGGTATATTTGTTTATATATTTTAATATAAAATTGGTACGTAAAAGTGGTTAAAAAGGATGGGTGTCAATAATTTTCGATCTATTGAGATTTAACTGAATAATTAAATTTACGCACAAAACGCCCGCCCCCGGTACAATTTCGCTGCGAAATGTACCCGCACACAATGTGTTAAAGTTGTAACAATATAGTTTTGCTTGACTATCAGACTCTTGAATCAATTTTTCCATTTTATTTTGGTAGGTAATATTTTGCTTCCTCATAAAATCTTTTGGTAATCATTTAAAATCAGTGTGACATATGTTGCTTTCTTTTTTACTGTGATGAATTATGCCGATGTAGAGTCCCAATAGAAATATTTTGCAGAAAAAAGCAAGAAAGCTAGTTTATAGCAAGGAAATCTGAAATGAAATCCGATATCAGTTTATTATCATTCTTTTACAGAAGCATTCATACGACTGATGTGTTTTATTGATAACTATTTTTTTCCCTTTTCCCAACTTTAGAGAAGAAACAGATGTCAGAAATTCCTGTTCCTCGTAATGAGTTTTGAATGTATATCAGTTAAAAAAAAATAAATCCTTTTGGAATATTGTCGGTTGATAAATGTTGAGTTTTCTTTTCTGTGTGAAAGCCAATTTTTTTCAAAACTGAAAAAGAAACCATAATTCTTACAAAGTACCATACAAAATTTCCCAGAGGTTGTAAATTCCATTGAGACCATGTTTCAAAATTTGTCTATATTTTTAAAATTTACAGCCGGGTGTATGTATATATGTCGAGGTGTAGTACATTGCTTGCTGTTGTTACTTCAAATCCAATATTCTACTTTAAATAAATAACCCAAGTTTGCATCCCAAGTTATATCATCTTTAATATTAATTATAGCAAAATACCCGTTGATCTATATTACAAAATACAAATATATTAGTGGGAAGAAAAAATAAGGAAAAATGCTAAAATAATATTAAAAAAAAATAAAAAGTAAAAGCCCTCCATGTGCTACACCTGAAAGAAAAAAATTGTCAAACTCTATGAGCGCGCTACATTCTTTTTCTTCTTTCTAAAAGTATTCCAGCAACCCTATACTTTTTTAGAGAAGACACATAGAAGTACGTTTTCTGACGATTGTTACTTGAGAGCGGGTCACGTACTAGTACGAGTTAGTGTAACAACATGGTTTGTTTCTGGGTATAAAAATAACGGCATATACAGGAAAACGAAGCCGAATGTTCTTGTCTACTACATAGATTCTGGAAAAATTTAGACAAATAAAAACTAGTTTTTACATCAGTCGATGCGGAACCAAAGAACGGGAAGGTTGATTAAAAAATCAATTTAGATTTAAAATTAACTTTTATTTTTTCTTGCGAAGATGATATTATATATATATATATATATATATATATATATATATATATATATATATATATATATATATATATGTATATATATATATATATATATATATATATATATATGTTTATATATTTCAATATAAAATGTGAAAAGTTGGTTAAAAAATTAAATAATTTTCGATCTATTGAGATTTAACTGAATAACTAAATTTAAGCGCAAAATGCCCGCTCCCGGTACAATTCCGCTGCGAAATGTACTAGCACACAATGTGTTAAAACACAAGTTGTAACAATATAGTTTTGTTTGACTATCAGAAACATGAATCAATTGTTCCATTTTATTTTGGTAGGTAATATTTTGCTTCATCATAAAATCTTTTAGTAATCATTTAAAATCAGTGTGACATATGTTGCCTTTTCTTTTTTTACGGTGATGAATTATGCCGATGTAGAGTCCCAATAGAAATATTTTGCAGGAAAAGCAAGAAAACTATTTTTCTTTTCGACCACGAGTTTATAGCAAGGAAATCTGAAATGAAATCCGATATCAGTTTATTATCATTCTTTTACAGAAGCATTCATACGACTGATGTGTTTCTATTGATAACTATGTTTTTCATTTTTCCAAATTTAGAGAAGAAACAGATGTCAGAAATTCCTGTTCCTCGTAATGAGTTTTGAATGCATATCAGTTAAAAAAAATAAATCCTTTTGGAATATTGTCGGTTGATAAATGTTGAGTTTTCTTTTCTGTGTAAAAGCCAATTTTTATCAAAACTGAAAAAGAAACCATAATTCTTATAAAGTACCATACAAAATTTCCCAGAGGTTGTAAATTCCATTGAGACCATGTTTCAAAATTTGTCTATATTTTTAAAATTTACAGTCGGGTGTATGTATGTATATCGAGGTGTAGTACATTGCTTGCTGTTGTTACTTCAAATCCATTATTCTACTTTAAATGAATAACCCAAGTTTGCTTTATATCATCTTTAATATTAATTATAGCAAAATACCTGTTGATCTATATTACAAAATACAAATATATTAGTCAGATGAAAAGATAAGAAAAAATGCTAAAAAAATATTAAAAAAAAAAATAAAAAGTAAAAAACACTCCATGTGCTACACCTGAAAGAAAAAATTGTCAAACTCTATGAGCACGCTACATTCTTTTCCTTCTTTCTAAAAGTATTCCAGCAACCCTATACTTTTTTCGCCAAGACACATAGAAGTACGTTATCTGCCGATTGATGATGGAGCGCGGGACACGTATTACACGATTGATACTTGACACGATTGATACTTGAGAGCACGTACTAGTACGAGTTAGTGTAACAACATGGTTTGTTTCTGGGTATAAAAATAACGGCATATACAGGAAAATGAAGCCGAATGTTCTTGTCTACTACATAGATTCTGGAAAAATTTAGACAAATAAAAATTAATTTTTACATCAGTTGATGCGGAACCAAAGAACGCGAAGGTTGATTAAAAAATCAATTTAGATTTAAAATTAACTTTTATTTTTTCTTGCGAAAATGAAATTATATATATATATATATATATATATATATATATATATATATATATATATATATATATATATATATATATATATATATATATATATATATATATATATATATATATATATATATATATATATATATATATATATATATATATATATATATATATATATATATATATGTATATATATATATATATATATATATATATATATATATATATATATATGTGTATATATATATATATATATATATATATATATGTCTATATATTTCAATATAAAATGTGAAAAGTTGGTTAAAAAATTAAATAATTTTCGATCTATTGAGATTTAACTGAATAACTAAATTTACGCACAAAATGCCCGCTTCCGGTACAATTCCGCTGCGAAATGTGCTAGCACACAATGTGTTAAAACACAAGTTGTAACAATATAGTTTTGTTTGACTATCAGAAACTTGAATCAATTGTTCCATTTTATTTTGGTAGGTAATATTTTGCTTCCTCATAAAATCTTTTAGTAATCATTTAAAATCAGTGGGACATATGTTGCCTTTTCTTTTTTACGGTGATGAAATATGCCGATGTAGAGTCCCAATAGAAATATTTTGCAGGAAAAGCAAGAAAACTATTTTTCTTTTCGACCACGAGTTTATAGCAAGGAAATCTGAAATGAAATCCGATATCAGTTTATTATCATTCTTTTACAGAAGCATTCATACGACTGATGTGTTTCTATTGATAACTATTTTTTTTCCCTTTTCCCAAATTTAGAGAAGAAACAGATGTCAGAAATTCCTGTTCCTCGTAATGAGTTTGAATGCATATCAGTTAAAAAAATTCTTTTCGAATATTGTCGGTTGATAAAGGTTTAATTTTCTTTTCTGTGTGAAAGCCAATTTTTATCAAAACTGAAAAAGAAACCATAATTCTTATAAAGTACCATACAAAAATTCCCAGAGGTTGTAAATTCCATTGAGACCATGTTTCAAAATTTGTCAATATTTTTAAAATTTACAGCGGGGTGTATATGTTAGGTTATACCTGTATTTTATATTTGTCAATGCCTCGTTATTTACCCTACCTCTATGTAAAGTGAATTATCCCAACTCGAATGGAGCGCCACACCTTGCAAAGTACTGCGCATGACCTGTTACTCTGTAGTGTAGTTATGTTTGCAATGTACGTAATGTGTTGTGTGTAATTGTATGTGATCGTTTAATTAAAATGTTGTCTATTCTACTGTGCATTTCTTTCATATCCCTCTGCTACTAAGGACAATAATATATATGTAGCGGTGTAGTACATTGCCGTTGTTACTTCACATCCATTATTCTACGCCGAACGATGGCCGAATGGTAGAGCGCTGCTCTTCGGAACCAGAGTTCGCGGGTTCGAATCCCGCTGAGGGCATGGATGTTTGTAGCCGTTCGGAATCGGCTTTAAGCTGTAGGTCCCGGTCTCATTAGCCTTCGTGTGCAAAACAGTAGACCGTAGCGCTCCAAACCAAAACCAAATACTTTAAATGAATAACCTAAGTTTGCTTTATATCATCTTTAATATTAATTATAGCAAAATACCACTGATCTATATTGCAAATACAAATATATTAGTGAGAAGAAAAGATAAAAAAAATGTTAAAAAAAATAAAAAGTAGAAGAAGCTCTTCACGTGCTACACCTGAAAGAAAAAATTGTCAAAGTCTATGAGCACGCTACATTCTTTTCCTTCTTTCTAAAAGTACTCCAACAATCCTATACTTTTTTCTCCAAGAACTCTTTTAACTCGTTGTCGTTCCGTTATTCTGTGCACGATGCGTCTTTTCCCGGCGATGTCCAGATTGATCGGAACTCCAGGCATGGTCCTGAATCGCTTCCTGGCGACCAACCACAACTCTACAAACTTGGCGAAGTTTAAGTGCAGTCGTTTCCACTGGCCACACCACACGCATCCTGGATTCGCTAAAAAATACTTGGGCATGCAACCCACAACTTGTGATTGCGGTTAGTTTCGCAAACCTTATGTAAAACATAGCTGCACTCTCACTATACCCCACGGTGATCTGCACGTGCATGCACAGCTGTGGGAGGATTTTCCTAAAGGAATTTTGGCCTCCGATTGTTCACGTCAAGTTTAGGAATTCCGGCAGAGAAGGTATAGATCACGGAATGGCAGCGTAACGGTCAAGCTCGCACAGAGATGTAACCGTGAGTTATGGGGAAGGGGCTAAAAATAATGTCATCTTTCACAAAAGGGGCTACTTTAAGGAGTCCACCTGCACTCCCGAAGGGGATGCAGATGTGAAAATTTCCCGAAAAAAGCGATTGGAAAGGAAGAAAAAAAAAGGGGCGTTGGAACCGAGGTGAGGAGTTGGAAAACGAAGTTAAAGAGATGAGTTGATGTCGGGATTCGAGAGAAGTTGGACAAGAATCCACCAGCACCGACTCGTCCCGTGCGGCCGAACACCTGGACCGACTCACCGCATGAGAAAAGTCTCTACCTGACCCCTTGTACCAACTGAAGGACCGACGTATCGAGTGAGGAAAGCCCCTGCCTGCTCCCCTGTGCATTTAATGAACGTAAAGATAAAATGATATTTACAGTACTTAGGCTTCTGTTAATAATTTAACCTATTGATTAGTAATAGTTCATTATACAGAAAATTGTAATAATTATGGTGTAAATATTAAACATAAATAATTGATGATTACGATATAGGATAACGAAGGATCTATTTGTAAATGAATGTACAGAATAAATATCTGAATCTCAGTATAAAGTATTATATTTTTACCGTGTTTGCCCCTTGTAACAGAACACTGGTGTATAAGTTGTAAGTACATTACAACACTCACAATATATAAATAGTATAGGTGGTTTTAAAGGATGTATTCTTTAAAAATACAGTGTTAGCAATTCAGAATTTGTGTTGTGAATGGAAAATATTTTCGATATCATAACCGCAAGATTCTTTTTTTTTGAAATCTAACAGAGAAAATAATCAAGACTAATTATAAAATTACGTTTTCAAATGATGAATGTTATATACTAGCATATAGCCCGTCATATGACGGAATTCGTACAATTTTTAATTGTCCAGAATTTTAAAGTACCCTATGAGGCCGGTAAAAAATGGTTTGTGTTTTGGCTGAGAATTATCTGGTACACGATCAATAATTTGTTTATCTTCACACTCCTCGTTTATCTCACAGTCTCCCGATACTGTGAAAGCATTTTGAATTCCATTGAATTCATTTAGTCAAACCGTATGGTTATGTATAAAAAAACAAACACATACGAACGAACTTCTTAATTTTCAAAGATATATAACTTAAATGTGAAATATTTATTATTCCTTGAAATAGACTGAGACTTTTATGAAAAGAATTTGTTGTTAATACCGGTGATAAAATTTGCATTGCAACAAAAAATAATAGATGATTAAATTTAAAATTATCACATATGTACCTAATCCATTATTTAAGTCAAATATAAAATAAAATTATTTACGTAATATCTAAGTTCAGTGATAAAACGTATGAAAATAATGCAGACGATATTTAAATAATTTAAAATAAGAAATGATTAAATGAGAGGGTTAAAGGAATGATTTCATACTGCTAAAAATTTTTTTACTTACTTATTATGTGAAAAATTTATTAAATTTTCTTAACCGTGGAAAAAAACTTGAAATAATGGCATTAAACGCCCGAAAAGGGAAGAAAGGGTGGAGTTTGAACGTTTTAAAGACTTGCTTTGAATTTTACTAACCCTAACTCATCACGAATCTAATATGGGTGCCTCTATCCATTCCAGGTCCAACCACTTCATAAATTTGAGGACAGACGGACAGATAACTTAGGCTATTATTATATAGGGGATGCATTGTATTAAAATTCTAAATTTATTCCTCTCATTTTTATCGCATCTAGATGTCCGCATGCCAAGTGTTAAGAGATGGTTATCAAATTCCACAATTCATAACTATTTACTGCATAATTCACCTAGAACATTTCGTCATAAAATATTTAAAATATCCTGATGTTATGAAAACAATGTGACACATTGTAAATTACATTCGCACCAAAGCAAAAAAAATCAGCAATTAAAAAAATTCCTCGAAAAACTAAAGGATGAAGAACTTCCAAATAATATTTATTAAATATAATTTCTTTAAAAAAAATTTAATACCTTTTAAATACGTATTTAATTGCGGTTCGAGAACAATTTCAAATTTTGAAAAATGGATCGGACTGTCAAGGAGCTTATCCACCCCTGGTATACAAGATACAACTATAAAAGAAGAAAAAAAAGTTTATCTATTGAGTAGAATTTTTTAAATCTAATAGATCGAGATATAGCATAATTTTAAACTATTCTATATCAACTGTTTTATATTTTTCTGGTAATTAACCCGTATTGGACCACTGTCCTATAAATAGGACAGCAAATAATTTTCCTTTAATAATAAAGTTATAAATATTTTCTGAGTGGATTTTATTTTAGCACCTTTAAAATAGACACACTATGGCAGAGTAACAAAAAAGACTGAGAAATCAAATTATATTGTATTGTAAAATTTATTTTCAGCAATCTCTTAAAAACTGTCATTTTTTAATCTTTGATTTTATATTTATTATTTTTTTTCAAACATTGTGGAGGTTACTTTTAGTTTAAAAACAGAGCTAATAATGTAGCTGAAAGGTTTTGTTGAAGAATATATTTTACACGTGTATTTTGTAAGTACAAAAAAGGTTCCCTAAAATTAAGACGACTGTCCAATCCCGATTATTTTTCCATGAATTCGATATTGCATTGATAGCGCACATTATTTTCTTATCTTTCAATGAAAACCAGTTCAAACACCTGTTCACACACCTGGACACAACAAGGGGTAAATATATGTCTATTCTATTCAGAAAAACTGGAGATTGCAAAATAAACTTACTCTCTTACTGCCAGTCCAATAACTGCAAGGGAAAACCAACAACAGTATGCTTAAAATGTAATGTTGGACTTTGTTTAGACTATTTCCCAAAATTTGAATCAGCCTAATGCAATGTAAGGGATATTTGTTAAGTTTTAGTAGTGTATTGGACCGTTGTCCTATTTATAGGACAGCCAATTACATAAAAAATTAAAAATATTTTTTTCAAAATTTTGGTTTTATATACTTAGTTACACCATATTAATGATATGGATTAAATTTTAATAACTTACAGAAATATTTAGTTGGTGTAGTACAATATGAATTAAAAGGGATATTTATAATTTTATAAAAGTTGATAAGTCTTAAATACCTTACAAATTTTTTATAACTTTATTAAGAATTCAAACATTTATGATCGATTTTACTAGATACATTTTCAACATGCACCAAGACACCTTTAGAAAGTACAAGATCCCTTAAGTGGTTTTGTTCAGTTATCATCTAGAAAATAAAGCGAGACCGAAGTCACTGATTTGTCTCCGACCTTAAGCCCAATTTACTTTACTACCGATACCAGATGCGGACTGCATTCCAGAAACGGAACGAAATCCTGTTTTAACAATCCATAAACTGAACAGACATACATCTCTATTCTGTATTCGACAGATCAATAGTTCAGCTAATGGGGAATACTTTCCGCCACCAGATGGGGGAAATCCTAAGCCTACAATTTTAAGAAAATTTATTCGAAGCGTTGTTAATGAGGAACTACAATTATTGTATTTGGCACGCGCGGAAACTGCTGAGTTATTGAAATCACGTAGTATCGAGAAATCTTCATCTCACCTCGATGGAAACGAATAGTTAAGTTTTATGTGCTTCGTTTAAAAGCGAGAGAGTTCATAAGTAAAGGAAGAATGAAACATGTTCTCAAATGCATGGCGAGTTATTGTAATGCGCTATTTTGAAATATTTACCTTTGAATGGATCTATGATACTGATCAGTGTAATGCTATAATTGCGTAAGTCCTACTTTTACAAGACTTTAAGATGCGCATGTTAAATGTTATCTCAGGAAGCGATATTCTAACAGAATTAGCAATTATTACACAGATTTTGAGTTTGTTTTTTAGTGTTTAGGGAAAATTTCTAAATATATCATCGGATAGTTTCTTAGTTCTTGGTTTGGAGTGCTACGGTGTACTTTTTTGCAACATGAGGAATAATGAGACAAGGACCTGCAGCTTAAAGCCGATTCCGACCGGCTACGAACATCCATGCCACGGCGGAATTCGAACCCATGAACTCCGGTACCGAAGGCCAGCACCCTAACCAATCGGCCACCGTTCGGCTGAGGGTAGTATGTACTGTTTAAAGATATATAAAATTCTTATTTCTTAATTTATAAAGAATTAAGTGAATACGGCTGTCCAGCTTTTTAGATACATTTGTCCTCCCAACACAATGACAGTAACTTGTTTTATTTTAAAAAAGTTTTTTTTCCTTCGGTACAAAAGTTTTTTGGTCACACGAAAGAAGATTTACTGATTTTGTTTTTGTTCATGTGTAGTTTTATATGTGCTTTATGGACTTACATTTTCGTTTCTCTGATAGGTTCACAACTGACTACTATAAGTTAGTTACACATTGTGAAGACCCCTCTTGTTCAGAACACTAACTATGGAAATCTGCAAAGCTGGGTCCCATCTGCTTGACCAGACTACAATAGCGCAGCGACGCAGTGTCTGGGATGTTGACAGTTTGGTTGAATAGGCTTCAAGCCCGGATTGGTCACGGTAATGATTCCGGAGTATTGCCTTGAGAATTCCGGAAAGGGACAGCTAGCGAATGAGAACTCGACTAATTATTTAGCTATAACCTGAGCTGGAATTCTCAGGTAACTGGAATCGTAACTGGCCACAAAAGGTTGGCGGACCGTAAACTGACCCCCAGGTATAAAAAGCCTAGAATTTGCTACTCGGGGCTTTTCGACATTTTTTTATGTATGCATTGACCTCGTGGAGGCTTCCGCGACTTTTGACCGGAACCTCCAGCTTTTTAGCCATTACGTTCGGCAGATTCGTAAGGTTCGCTCATATAAGGAATGGCAGGGTCTCGGACACCAAACGATAAGTGGGTTAGCGTTGCACCTGGAAAAGCCTCCCCATCGTGTGAGAATAGAGAACAAAAAAACGTGGCAATCAGAAATCAAAACACAGTAGAAAGCAAACTATCATTTAGTAGTCATCTAATAACTAATTTCATATTAAAAAGAGGAAATATATGGGCGAAACAATACAAGCAAGAGAGAAACAAGATTGCCCGTGAGCTACTGATTTGTCCGTGCACAAATCGTATCGGCCAGGTCATAAAGCCCGTAAGGCGTACGGGCAAAACTGGGAAGAGATTAATCATTCAATAGTTTTTCGCCATAATAACAGAAATATGCATATTCTTCAGACGGAAGAGAAATTTTGTACTGAATGTGTTGATTTTCCAGTGCGTGTGATAGGGCCTTAACACAATAACATAACAATGGTGACACAGAAATATAAAATCATTGTTGCAATTGGGCCTTCAGAATACAGTATCAAAAATCAGCACCTACCTATTCAGTCGTTGTCCAGACCACCTTGGTTTGGGCCCGTTTTGCATATTTCTTTACAACATTGCTTACTGTTGATCATATATACGCTCTCAGTTTTATTTTGTCATTTCCAGAAATGCCTCACTCTTGTGCAGCTTTTGGATGTAATAATAAAGTATAAAAGAGTTATGCAAGCAAAAAAAATATTAGCTATCATCGTTTTATATATATATATATATATATATATATATATATATATATATATATATATATATATATAAATATTGTAACGCACTGGAGATATGGTAGGCGAAGCCGTCAATGAAACAGGCTAGAAACTGTTTAATCTAGATTCATTTTATTCAGGCGAATAAATTATGTACAGCTATGTACATATTTAGTAGATTTCTAAATATTTGAGATCTCATGCTGAGATGACATTCACACACTAATAATGCATGTACCGGATACAGTATGGCTAGGGCTTCAATCACAGGAATTGTTCGCTAATTAGTGCCTAATAAACGCAACACTATCACCTCCGGCTGACAATTAGCACAGTCGGCTTTCACACCGATTTTAAGTTCAGATGTATCAGGCTTCGGGAAGGAAAACTCGGGATGCAAGACGATCCGAATTTAGAGCAAGGGTCACTCTCTGATCTTCTATGCACGAAGTAAAGAAAAAATTAGCAAAATAACGAATAGTTCCCAATGAAGGTCGACTTCTTAGCAAACAGAGACGATGGCGTCTCTAATCAAGCAAACTAGAATTGGAGATACGAGCAGTTCTTCTCGAGCTACGAAGGCTCTATCAGGAAGAAGTCAAGAAGAAAAATTGTTTTGGCCCCGTCACTCTTCTTTTATAGCGGTTTTTAGATTCTTCGGGAAACTTGAACTAAAGTCCATGTAAAATCTATTGGCGCTTCAAGGTCACACTTTCTCGTTTCCCCAGTCATCGGTTACTATGGTAGCGACCAAGAAGCCTGTGCATTCACACTTATTTTCAGCACTTCAGTTGAGGATTTGATTCCAATACGTTCAGACGACTTGCTTTATTATTATAAGCAAAGTCAAAATTTTCAGTTGTGCATAAATGCGTTAACTATTTACATAAAGAAAAGTTTAACAATATGTATAAAATGGTTATAATAAATCACAGATGTTTTTGTAAAAATACAAAAATTCATTTTAATTTAGAATTCTTACTAAAACATTAGGAATCTCTACCTTCTAAAGAAATGTATTAAACAATATGTATAAAAGGGTTATAATAAATCACAGATGTTTTTGTAAAAATACAAAAATTCATTTTAATTTAGAATTCTTACTAAAACATTAGGAATCTCTACCTTCTAAAGAAATTTTCACTTTCTAAAAATGTGTCAACAGACCATAAATCTTTAAATACATAATAAAATTATACAAAATATTGTTATTGCATTAAGACCTCTTTCAATTCTTGTAAAATCATAAAATAATTAATACAGTGCAATTTTGGAATAGAAAGCTTACTATGGTCCACATAACTTCATAATATAGTTATTACCATACAACTTAAATTTAAGGAATTTCAGAACTACATTCTCTCAAATAAATTAATAATTAAGAAATACTTTTCATATGTAGATTAAAAGAATCATACAAATATAAAGAAAAATAGGGAGAAATTATAACTAATTACTCATTAAAATTAGCGAAATATTCAATCATCTTAATGATATTATTTCTGTAAATAATGCAACTGTGTGTGAAAAAAAAAATTAGATTTACTTTTTCAGTAGAATTTTTTAAATCTTACGGATTAGAATATAACATACAATTTTTGAATTGTAATTTTATGAAATGGGATTATATCTTAAATTTATGAACTTAGAAACAGGTCTGAAATTACTCATAAATTTTTGTGTAAAGTATTAAGTATTATTTAAAGTGTAGTCCAAATAAGCATACTTTCATCATGCACAGAGAACCCACACGATGCATGACACCCTTTAACACAGTGGGAAAAAAGAGTAAAATCATTCCCCTACTGTCGTTACCACAGTTACAGTTGGTCATCCCGTGTGTCGCTCGGGACTGTGCAATCAGTATTTCCCGATTTATTTCAAGTGCTTTCTATAGTTTCGAATGATTTTGTTTACTTTTCTCTCTACTAGATTATTTGCTGCTCAAAGAGAGACAGCAAAGGGAAGAAGGTAACGATTGAAACAAGGTCTACTGTCCAGATTGCGTTGTTGGACTCTGTGCAGTATCGTGTTTCCGATAACATCACACAAGATCAAATTTTGATTAATAATTACTTAATCATTTATGTAAATGCAAAGGATATAAATAAAATTTAATGCAAGGTAAAAGCTAGGTTTTCTAAGCTTTATATTTATAGTTAGTGTGAATTGACTCTAAAGTCTAATGATTTCTGATGCACAGAAAGCCAACTATACAGGTAAATTACTCATTTATTTAAATTAATATTTTTACATTAATTTTTAGGAAATTTTGTATGCGAATGATACTATAATGTATAAAAAGCTATGTATGTATGAAAATAAGCATAAAAAATTGACATTTTTTGATCGATAATTCCGAAATAAAATGAACCTGGAAGGGGTTAAAACAATGAAAGTCGTCCATCGGTAGAAATACGTTTCCCATAAGTAAACACTGAGCTATAGGAATTCAAATGGTTGGCATACAGCCCCTGTAATAAGTTTTCCAAACAATTATAATAACTGTCGCTAGAGCGAGATTTGCTCTCTCGTGCCCGCCCACACCTATAATTTCTCGAAATTGATAAGAACAATTAAATATTCATTTAATAGAAATGTTAGAAAATCTCATTTACACAGAGCCTAAATTGAATATCTCAAGATTCCCTGTACATTTCCTGTATTACATTTTACTTATTAATCTCGTCATATAAGGACACGAGAAAGGTTTCAATAAATTAAATATTAGGCGTAATTCATCACTGAGGTACTC
>CM063510.1:53711143-53716143 GCA_032207245.1 Pardosa pseudoannulata | reverse complement strand
TATATATATATACATATATATAAATATATATATATATATACATATATATACATATATATAAATATATATATATATACATATATATATATATATATATACATATATATACATATTTATATATACATATATACATATATAAATATATATATATATAACATATATATATATACATATATATTTTTATACATATATATATATATATATATATATATATATATATAATATACACTTGTAATATGTACGCACATAAACTACAGGAAACGTGGTTACTTCAAGCTAATAATACGAAACTGTCTAATACGAAATACTGTTAAATACGGACTGAATAACACTGTTTAATACGAAATTTAATATTGAAAAATTGTTAACCGATATAAAATGCTACTGACAAAAGAGAAATCTACACCTTATTTACTTTCTAGATTTTCTGGACTCCTTTCTAGATTGTGATTAATAAACAAAATTCCCTTCCAATTTTGAAGCTCTATATTGGCAAGTAATTACTGGCTATATGTCTAATTAAAGTAATAAAATGTGTCCCATGTCAAATTAATACTGGCGTTGTTTCCTTCGCCTTACAATCAAGCTCATGATTTTACCACTCAGAATGCACGAAATGCGTGATATACAGCACGTCTTTCTAAAAAGAGTTTTATTAACCTTTCCTTTCCTTTATCATAAATAACCTTTTTAGTAATAGGTATTTTTAGAATTTATTTGTTTTAATTTCATGTAAACATTTTTACTTCCTCCTGTGATTGATTTTTGGCTGCATTTAACTTACTTCCCCTTTTCTGTCTTTGTCAAAGTCGTCCACTTTTCTTTTATTTTCCGGGCTTAAATTTTCACCTCAGCAGCTGCCATATTATTATTTTTTAACTGTAGCAAAGCAGCGGATTTTTCTTTAGAGTTTAATTCTTTTCATAGCTTGGATCCATTTATTATGTAAAGAGGTAAAGCATTGGTTTACCTACGCCGCTAGAAATTCCCAAGCAAACTGATTTTCACTTCATAATATGAAACATACTACAGGCGTGACAATGAGTAGACAACCACGTCTTCAAAGTGATTTGATTCAAACATTCCCACATGAGAGACGAATGCGTAACCACTTGGTAAAATGGATGGCTGTAAATATTTTTTCAAAATAAATTTTTTTGTTTTTTTTTATGACTATTTTTATCATACATTTTTATCATATCTCTTTGAAGTTCATTGACTATTTATTTTATGGCAAAAAAAAAATAAATAAAATAAAATATATTGAAGAATAATTTTTTCGAAATGCTTCATCTGTCCATTCCATGGTTAAAAGAATGTTTAGAGATGCACAGACTGATCAATGAATTAGAAACCTAGGATTGAAACTTTATTGGATCTCTTTTACACGAATAACAGCCCCTGTGGGAGTATTACTTCTAGAAACGTTTGGAGTGCAGTTATCTCCTATATAATAATAGCCTAAGTTGTCTGTCCTCGAATTTTTGAAGCGGTTGTACCTGGAATGGATACAGGCATCCATATTAGATTTTTCATGAGTTAGGGTTAGTAAAATTGAAAGAGTTCGAAATCCACCCATCCCTCTTTTCGAGCGTTTAATGCTATTATTTCAAGCCTTATCCTTCCTCTTTCTATACGAAATTCATTCTTGATAGGATGGCAAAGGTGGAGAATAATATTTAAATTTCTGTACTGTTTCTACTTGAACCTTTATATACTCTATCACTCTATCATTAGTTCGCTCCCAACGTGCAGACATTGTACTTTTGTTAGAATGTACGCCCACTTGATCGTCGTACTTCTCGGATTGACGTTTCTGTTCCCGACGCAGCCAATTTTTTTAATGTTTAATAAATTTAATATTTTCTGCTTTTTCTTTTAAATTCTTATTCCGAAAGTTGTTTTATTATTTTTAAAATAAAATTTTACTATTTTTTCAACTTTTTATTGTTTTTATTTTATTAAATTCCCGTATTGTTTTACGGATGTCCCTGGCCACATAAACATTTCATGTTGTGTATCCTTAAACTTTCTTCTCGTAATGTAATAATAGCCTAAGTTATCTGCCCGTCTGTCCTCGAAGTTATGAAGCTGTTGGACCTGGAATGGATAGAGCATCCATATTGGATTTTTGATGAGTTAGGTTTGCAAAATTCAAAGCGAGTAAAGTTTATCTTTTCCTAAACTATAGATCCGATTCTGAAGTAAATTGGTATAAATAAGCTTCGTATCACAGCGAAAAATACTGTCCTCTTTAAAACGTTCGAAATCCACCCCGTCCCCTTTTCGAGCGTTTAATGCCATTATATCAAGCCCCATTTTAAGAGCAAGCGATTAAATTTATCAATTTATCACATAATAAATAGGTAAAAATAACAATTTTTTCTAGCATTATGACTTCATTCCTTTAACCATCTCATTTAATCATTTCTTATTTTAAATTATTTAAATGTGTTCTGCATTATTTCCATACGTTTTATCACTAAACTTAGATATTACATAAATAATTTTCTTTTTTATTTGACTTAAATAATAGATTAAGTACATATGTGATAATTTTAATCGATTATTTTTGTTGAAAGGTAATTCTCAGCCAAAAAAAAAAACCAATTTTTTTACCTGCCTCATAGGGTTCTTTACAATTCTGGAAAATTAAAAATTTTACTGATCCCGTCATATGACGGGCTATATGCTAGTGTTTTAAGAATACCCTACACAAATTTTCTGTAAATTGGATGTGAGAAGAGATTGCTGTCGGATACGCTTTTCCAATATATCTGAAACATTTTCCATGAGTTTACTATTTGGGCTTTGCGATGGTCAGAGAATATGTTGAAAATGAAGTCTAACTGATGTTCAGTGAATCTGTAACGATTACGCAAATGATACTGCAAATGGCACTATATGCAATTGTATTGTAATTTATGAATTATCCTTCACTTGTGTAGTAAAAATGTAATAGTTTAGGGTGCATATTCTCTACTAGGTATTGAATCGCTGTGTGTTTACCTTCAACAAAACAAAGTTCATACTTCCATACCAGCAGAACATGCTTTCTATCATGATACTCCCATTAGATCCTTGTAGAGTAGACAACATAGATTTATGGCTTCGTAGTGTTCTCATTAAAATCAAAGACTTCCAGCAATACAAAATAAGTATAAGTAAGGTTTATCTTACTTAATGATCTTTCCACAGTCTTTCATTCAGCTTCATCTTTCCAGACACCCTTTCAATTGGGCATTCCGTTCAAAAATGAGTTTTTTCTTCACTGGAATCCGACTGCATAATCACATTCGCTGAAGCTATTTTATGCTTGTGGATTACACGAGATCGGTAGGGATGGACTTTGGTTGAAGGTATTTATCAGTTGAAGTACAGTCGAGTGCCTTTTCTACAGCAGCCGACGGCGACCACGATCTTCGTTTATTGCGTTCGAACGACAGTAATGTCTTTTGGAGGAGGACTGCAGATTTTGCTTTCCACACCTACAAAATGTCCACTTTTTACCCAATATCTGTGTGTTTACCTTAAAAAAAAACAAGGTCCATATTTCAATAGCAGCAGAATATGCTTCCTATCATGATACTACCACTAGATCCTTGTAGAGTGGAAACAAGACAACATAGATTTATGGCTTCGTAGTGTTCTCATCAAAATCAAAGACTTCCAGCAATACAAAATAAGTATAAGTAATGTTTATCTTACTTAATGATCTTTCCACAGTCTTTCATTCAGCTTCATCTTTCCAGACACCCTTTCAATTGGGCATTCCGTTCAAAAATGAGTTTTTTCTTCACTGGAATCCGACTGCATAATCACATTCGCTGAAGCTATTTTATGCTCTTGGATTACACGAGATCGGTAGGGATGGACTTTGGTTGAAGGTATTTATCAGTTGAAGTACAGTCGAGTGCCTTTTCTACAGCAGCCGACGGCGACCACGATCTTCGTTTATTGCGTTCGAACGACAGTAATGTCTTTTGGAGGAGGACTGCAGATTTTGCTTTCCACACCTACAAAATGTCCACTTTTTACCCAATATCTGTGTGTTTACCTTAAAAAAAAACAAGGTCCATATTTCAATAGCAGCAGAATATGCTTCCTATCATGATACTACCACTAGATCCTTGTAGAGTGGAAACAAGACAACATAGATTTATGGCTTCGTAGTGTTCTCATCAAAATCAAAGACTTCCAGCAATACAAAATAAGTATAAGTAATGTTTATCTTACTTAATGATCTTTCCACAGTCTTTCATTCAGCTTCATCTTTCCAGACACCCTTTCAATTGGGCATTCCGTTCAAAAATGAGTTTTTTCTTCACTGGAATCCGACTGCATAATCACATTCGCTGAAGCTATTTTATGCTCTTGGATTACACGAGATCGGTAGGGATGGACTTTGGTTGAAGGTATTTATCAGTTGAAGTACAGTCGAGTGCCTTTTCTACAGCAGCCGACGGCGACCACCATCTTCGTTTATTGCATTCAAACGACAGTAATGTCTTTTGGAGGAGGACTGCAGATTTTGCTTTCCACACCTACAAAATATCCACTTTTTACCCAATATCTGTGTGTTTACCTTCAAAAAAACAAGGTCCATATTTCAATAGCAGCAGAATATGCTTCCTATCATGATACTCCCACTAGATCCTTGTAGAGTGGAAACAAGACAGCTTAGTTTTATGGCTTGGTAGTGTTCTCACCAAAACCAAAGACTTCAAACAATACAAAATAAGTATAAGTAAGATTTTTCTTACTGTAACAATAAGTTACATTCGGTTCAGCTCCCCGTGGGTTTTCGTCGGGGACATGCCGGGGCAGGTTCGGTTTGAACTGCAGAGAGACTTCGGACTTCTCCCAGCCAATAGAGGTGTCCGTTCGTTTGGGGGATTTTGACCCCCCCTGGAATGGACTCCTGTTTTTTTTGTCTCTACCAGAGTCGGATATTTTTGGGCGGAAGGTGGTTATCAGAAGAAGAGAAGGGAACGGCTGGC
>CM063510.1:53683643-53706143 GCA_032207245.1 Pardosa pseudoannulata | reverse complement strand
TCGTAAAAAGGCTTACAGTCAAAATACTAAACCTGAGACAATTTTTTTAGGTGAAGTATTTAAACTGAGCGTAAGAAAATTGAATAAAAAAGAGTAAAAGTCTAGGTCACCCCTATTATGAAGCTATGAAAATAAATTAGAAAATCTTTCTGAACTTAATGAATTTATTCGCTCTCTTAGTTGTTTTTGGCCATCTTTTTAGCTTTTCTCCTTTTTCTGAAACAGTGTATTTTATCATTGTTTACACTTCAAGTTATAATTTTCCTTTCTTATTCATTGAGTCAAATTTCTATTAGCTGTAAATAATTTATAATTTTTAGAAAAGTAAATTATTTACAACCAATTTTTGTTACAAAAATTAACCATAGTCATTCTAAATGAAACTCGAAAGTTCTATTTTGATATCTTTTCCAAAAATGTAGCGAAAATTTCACAATTTTTTGATGACACATAAAATGCCTTAAAGTCAAAATACTAAACCCGATAAAAAATTCAATAATATCGTTACAAAGTCCCTTTAAATTCTACTGATTTTTCAGCTAAACCAAGTATTAAAGTTGATTGTAAATCAGAGGAATGAAAAATGTATAACTTAAAATTCGCAGTCATTCATTCATGAAGCCATAAAAACAAATTAGAAAAATCTTTGTAAATTTAATTCTAACTATCCCTGGGTTTCATTTGGACACATTTTTAAACATTTCTCGTTTTGCCTGGAGTTATTAACTATTTATATCTCCCATTACTGTTTTATTTCTTATTCATATAGTCAAACCTCTTTTGTATATAAATAATTTTTCTTGGATAAATAAATTATTTACAGTCAAATTTTGTTACATAATTACTCTAAATGTATCTCGAATGTTCTGTTTTTTATATTTTAAAAAAATGTATCACAATTTTTCCTTTTTTTATATACCTCGTAAAAAGGCTTACAGTCAAAATACTAAACCTGAGACGATTTTTTTAGGTGAAGTATTTAAAATGACCGTAAACAAAAAAGAGTAAAATTCTAGGTGATCCATTTTATGAAGTTATGAATATAAATTAGAAAATCTTTCTAAACCGACTGAATTTATTTGCCCCTTAGTTGTTTTTGGCCATCTTTTTACTTTTCTTCATTTTCTGAAACAGTGTATTTTATCATTATTTATACCTCACGTTATAACATGCCTTTCTTATTCATTGAATCAAATTTCTGTTAGCTGTAAATAATTTATAATTTTTAAAAAAGTAAATTATTTACAACCAATTTTTGTTAAAAAAATTAACCATAGTAATTGATTCTAAATGAATCTCGAAAGTTCCATTTTGATACATTTTTTTGTATACATTGATATAAAATTGCTCTACATTTTTGCAGCTCATTTTTCACATATTTTCGATGCCCTATAAAATGTCTTAAAGTCAAAATACTAAATTTAATGAAAAACTCAATAATATCTCTACAGTGTCACTTTAAATTCTATTGATTTTTTAACTAAACAAAGTATTAAAATTGATTGTAAATCAGAGGAATAAAAAATGTATGATTTAAAATTCCCAGTCATTCATTTATGAAGCCATAAAAATAAATTGAAAAATCTTTGTAAACTTAATTCTAACTTCACTGGGTTTTATTTAGACACATTTTTAAACATTCTTCGTTTTGCCTGGAGTTATTAACTATTTATATCTCCCATTATTGTTTTATTTTTTATTCTTACAGTCAAACATCTGTTGTCTATAAATAATGAATTTTCATTAGAAAAATAAGATTCTACGCTGCAGCAGTTGGCCCTAATTTTGTTTTAATGGATGATAATGCCCGTCCCCATAGAGCTGACATCGTCGATGACTACCTGGAGAGTGGAGAGATTGCGCGTATGGCGTGGCCAGCATATTCGGCCAACTTTAATCCTATTGAAAATCTTTCTGAACTTAATGAATTTACTTCTTACTTAGTTGTTTTTGGCCCCCTTTTATTATTCATATTTCACGTTATAACTTGCTTTTCTTATTCATTGAGTCTAATTTCTGTTAGCTGTAAATAATTTATAATTTTTAGAAAAGTAAATTATTTACAACCAATTTTTGTTACAAAAATTAACCATAGTCATTTTAAAAGAATCTCGAAAGTTCTGTTTTGATGCCTTTTCCAAAAATGTAGCGAAAATTTTAGAATTTTTTGATGACACATAAAATGCCTTAAAGTCAAAATACTAAACCCGATAAAAAATTCAATAATATCGTTACAAAGTCCCTTAAAATTCTACTCATTTTTCAGCTAAATAAAGTATTAATGCTGATTGTAAATCATACGAATAAAAAATTTATAATTTAAAATTCTCAGTCATCCTTTTATAAAGACATAAAAATAAATTAAAAAAAATTGTGTAAACTTAATTCTAATTGTGCCTGGATTTTATTTGGACACATTTCTAAACATTTCTTTTTTGCCTGGAGTTATTAACTATTTTATATCTCCCATTATTGTTTTATTTCTTATTCATATAGTCAAACCTCTGTTATCTATAAATAATTTTTTCTTAGATAAATAACTTATTTACAGTCAAATTTTGTTACAAACTTAGACCATATTACTCGAATTTATCTCGAATATTCTGTTTTTTATATTTTCTAAAAATGTAGCTCAATTTTCGTATTTTATTGTATACCTTGTAAAAAGGTTTACAGTCAAAACACTAAACCTAAGACAATTTTTAGGTGAAAATTCAAGCTGAGCGTAAACAAAATGAATAAAAAAGACTAAAATTTTAGGTCCTCCATTTCATGAAGCTATAAAATTAATTAGAAAATCTTTCTAAACTTAATGAATTTATTTGCTCCTTTGTTGTTTTTTACCAGCTTTTTAGCTTTTCTCCTTTTTCTATTATTTGAAACAGTGTATTTTATCATTATTTATACCTCACGTTATAACTGTACTTTCTTATTCATTGAATCAAATTTCTGTTAGATGTAAAAAATTTATAACTTTTAAAAAAGTAAATTATTTACAACCAATTTTTGTAAAAAAAGAATAACCATGCTAATTGATTCTAAATGAGTCTCGAAAATTCTGTTTTGATACATTTTCCTTTGTATACATTGATACAAAATTGCTCTACATTTTTGTAGTGCAATTTTCAAATTTTTTTTCAATGCCCTATAAAATGTCTTGAAGTCAAAATACTGAACTTGATGAAAAACTCAATGATATCGCTTCAAAGTCACTTTAAATTCTATTGATTTTTTGGCTAAACAAAATATTGAAGTTGATTGTAAATCAGAGAAATAAAAAATGTATAATTTAAAATTCCCAGTCATCCATTTATGAAGCCATAAAAATAAATTGAAAAATCTTTGTAAACTTAATTCTCACTATGCCTGGGATTTATTTGGATTCATTTTTAAACATTTCTTCTTTTGCCTGGCGCTAGTCAATCATCTGTTGTCTGTAAATAATGAATTTTCATTAGAAAAGAAAATTATTTACCTTCTAATTCTGTTACAAAGAAGTACCATATCACACGAAATTAATTTCGAATGTTCTATTTTGGTATATTTTCTAAGAATATAGTGCAATTTACACAATATTTTGTATGCCTCATAAAATGTCTTAAAAAAAACTAACTTAATAAAATACTAAAACTGCAATGAGATCGCTACAAAGTGACTTTGTGGAGGTTTTCATTTTAATGCTATCGATTTTTCAGCTAAACAAAGAATTAAATTTGAGCGTAAACCAAACGGATATATAAAGTAGAATTTAGAGTTCTGGGTCATTCATTTTATGAAGCCATAAAAATAAATTAGAAAATCCGTCTAAAGTTAATTTAATTAGTTAATTAAATTAGAAAATCTTTCTAAACTTAATGAAGTTATTTGCCCCTTAGTTGTTTTGGCCATCTTTTTAGCTTTTTTTCCTTTTTCTGAAACTGTATTTTATCATTATTTATATTTCACGTTTTAACTTGCCTTTCTTATTCATTGAGTCAAATTTCTATTAGCTGTAAATAATTTATAATTTTTAGAAAAGTAAATTATTTACAACCAATTTTTGTTACAAAAATTAACCATAGTCATTCTAAATGAAACTCGAAAGTTCTATTGTGATACCCTTTCCAAAAATGTAGCGCAATTTTCACAATTTTTTCGATGCCCCATAAAATTTCTTAAAGTCAAACTACTAAACACTATAAAAAATTCAATAATATCCCTGCAAAGCCACTTTAAATTCTACTGATTTTTCAGCTAAACAAAGTATTAAAGCTTATTGTAAATGAGAGGAATAAAAAATGTATAACTTAAAATTCGCAGTCATTCATTCATGAAGCCATAAAAATAAATTGAAAAATCTTTGTAAACTTAATTCTAACTTCACTGGGTTTTATTTAGACACATTTTTAAACATTCTTCGTTTTGCCTGGAGTTATTAACTATTTATATCTCCCATTATTGTTTTATTTTTTATTCTTACAGTCAAACATCTGTTGTCTATAAATAATTTTTCTTGGATAAATAAATTATTTACAGTCAAATTATGTTACAAAATTACTCTAAATTTATCTCGAATGTTATGTTTTTATATTTTCTAAAAATATAGCACAATTTTCGTATTTTATTGTATACCTCGTAAAAAGGCTTACAGTCAAAATACTAAACCTGAGAAAATTTTTTTAGGTGAAGTATTTAAACTGAGCGAAAACAAAATGAATAAAAAAGACTAAAATTCTAGCTCATCCATTTGATGAAGCTATAAAATTAAATTAGGAAATCTTTCTAAACTTAATGAATGTATTTACTCCTTTGTTGTTTTTGTACTAGCTTTTTAATTTTTCTCCTTTTTCTGAAACACTGTATATTACCATTATTTATACTTCACTTTATAACTGCACTTTCTTATTCATTGAGTTAAATTTCTGTTAGCTGTAAATAATTTATAATTTTAAGTAAAGTAAATTATTTACAACCAATTTTTGTTTAAAAAATTAATCATAGTCATTCTAAAAGAATCTCGAAAGTTCTGTTTTGATACATTTTCTTTTGTATACATTGATACAAAATTGCTCTACATTTTTGTAGTTCAATTTTCCCATTATTTTCGATGCCCTTTAAAATGTCTTAAAGTCAAAATACTAAACTACAATACTAAAAAGTATTGAAGTTGATTGTAAATCATAGGAATAAAAAACGTGTAATTTAAAATTATCAGTCATCCATATATGTAGGCATAAAAATAAATTAGAAAAGTCTTTATAAACTGAATTCTAACTGTAACTAGACTTTATTTGGACACATTTTTAAACATTTCTCTTTTTGTCTGGAGCTATTAACTATTTATATCTCTCATTATTGTTTTATTTCTTATTCATATAGTGAATCCTCTGTTGTCTGTAAATAATGAAGTTTCATTGGAAAAATAAATTATTTACATTCAAAATTTGTTTAAAGAAAAAGATCATATCACTCGAAATGAATTTCAAATATTCTATTTTGGTATATTTTCTAAGAATGTAGCGTAATTTTCTCGATATTTTGTGTGCCTCATAAAAATCTTAATACTAATGTCAAAATACTGAACTTTGTAAAAAATTCAATGCAAAGTCACTTTTGCGGAGATTTTCATTTTAATGCTATCGATTTTTCAGCTAAACAAAGAATTACATTTGAGCATAAACCAAAGGAATAAAAAAGTAGAATTTAGAGTTCTGGGTCATTCATTTTATGAAGCCATAAAAATAAATTAGAAAATCTGTCTAAAGTTAATTTATTTGTCCCTGCTTTGTATTTGAGAATCTTTGAGTTTTTCTCATTTCGCCTGGAACTATTTGTTATATCATTATTCATACTTCCGGTTGTTGTTTTTTATTTTTTATTCATTTAGAAAAGTGCCTGTTGGCTACAAATAATTTATTGTTTTTGGAAACATAGATATAAACATTTGAATTTCATCTTTTTCGAAGTTCCTTTGTTCTTTACCAAAAATTTGTATCAAAAAGAGGAATTATATTAAACATTATTTACTCAATTTTTGAAGATTGATAAATGCGAAAGGTCGAACAGCTAAAGTAGCTGATTATTAATTAGAAAGAAATAGAATAATAGAAATAGATTGAAAATTAGAAATGATAAAAAATTCTGTTTGTTCCTTTTATATATTTTATTAATTGTTTTCATGTTTAATCAGCTATTTTCGATTCATATTTCGATAAATATTGATGTCCCAATCAGGCAGGATCATGATTTCTTAATTATTATTTCTGTACGAATTACTGAAGAAATTTACAGAAAGATCTTTAATATCTTCTTTTATTGATGTGGCATTGAGGTTGTAGTGCAACATTATTTTATATTAACTCATTCCTTCTCGCTCTTGTCAAAATTACGGGGTGAAAAATGAGTGTTTTCTTCACTGGCATCCAACTGTATAATCACATTCTCTGAAACAACTGTTTGCTCTTGGATCACACGAGATTGGTAGGGATGGACTTTGGTTGAAGGTATTTGTCAGTTGAAGTACAGTCGAGTCCCTTTTCTACGGCAGCCGACGGCTATCACGGATTTCGTTTATTGTGGCTATAGGTAAAAAAATATTGATGTCATAATCAGGCAGGTTCATACTTTCTTCATTGTTAATTTTGTATACATTACTGAAGAAGTTTACAGAAAGATGTTTCATATCTTCTTTTATTGATGTGGCATTGAGGTTGTTGTGCAACATTATATTATATTTACTCATTCGTTCTCGCTCTCGTCAAAATTACGGGGTGAACTTTAGTTCACTATTTCTCTTCCCTTGATATTTCCGGGCTAGAGCTTTCAAAAGTACTCACGAAAATATTACAACAATCAATTTCTTTTTTCCTCCTTTCATACATAAGATGACAGTACTAGATATTGTTTATGTAATTGAAGATAGTTTATATTATACGGATTGTCAGTTATAAATTATATGTATTTTTGTTTGTATTTTGTAAGACAAGTTCAGTTACTTAGGTGTTTGTGTGAATAAACATAATTTGTGCTCAGTGGTAAAATATATATATATATATATATATATATATATATATATATATATATATATATATATATTTTTGAATTTTATGTACATTAAGGAGTCAGGGCTGTTTCAGAAGAGATAAAAATAAGAGATGTAGGCAAGAAATTCGGTACTACAGTCCAGATTGTATCTGGCCTTTGCATCTCATGCTTCGAAATTTACCACGAAAGAAAAAAATTACTAATTTTTATTTATATTATGTGTAAGTATAATTAAATTCTCTTTTAATATTTAAAATTTTCCTTGCTTACTGGAAAACACACATTGTTACAATAACCCTGAATATTAAATTTACCCAAAATTTAAATTTCGTTAATATCAAGTTCGTTAAACCAAGTTGCCTTAAGAATTAATCGAAAAGTTTTATTTTGATCTGTCTGAAGGTTCTGAATATGAGAGATATTTGCAGAGCCCCATACTGGAGCTGAGTATAACAGGATGTCCTTCAGTACAGTTTTTGTTACTTACTGGAGATAGTAACTCTAATATGTTAACTCAAATGCAATGGAAAATAAAAATAGCTTGAGATGACAACAAAAGCAACCACGATCTTAAAGTATACAACTAAGTTTAATTATTACTAACATAAGACATAAACTAAGATATTAAATTAAGCAAACATATGTATAAGGAAATGAAACAATTAGTGTATTAAATGGTTAACAAAACTTAAATCAACTTAAAAAACAACGAACCACCCATGAGGCAAAAGTAATACTATCTCCAAACAAACAAGCTACCCACTCGACTAAGTTAACAAAACACTGTATTTAATGGTCAACAAAACTTAAATTAACTTAAAAAACAACGAACCACCCATGAGACAAAAGTAATACTATCTCCAAACGAACAAGCCACCCACTCGACTAAGTTAACAAAACACTGTATTTAATGGCCAACAAAACTTAAATCAACTTAACAAACAACGAACCACCCATGAGACAAAAGTAATACTATCTCCAAACGAACAAGCCACCTACTCGACTAAGTTAATAAAACACTGTATTTAAACAAACTATGAATGTCCCGGAATGATGCTTTGGGGTAGAAATACTGCAACAGATAAGATTTAACCACGGGGTTTTGTATAGTAAAATTTTGTTATCAGTGCTCATATGATTACACAGGCCTACATAAAAATTTTTTGTTTTGGTGCCTAAGATTTTAAAAAACTGGATTAAGTTATGTTTGGGGCGCTGATTCTAAATATGAAATCAGTTTTTCTCTATCAGCTCTACTTTTTTAGATAAGCGTTTTTTATTGTGCAGTACTACAAGAAATGTGAATCGCATAGCTCCGGGAAAATCTACCAAATAGGCTAAAAATCCTTAATGTAAGTGACTTTCAACCCTTCGACTACAGTTGAAATCTTATTTGAGTTGAGTAAACATTTTTAAGTAATAAATTAAACACTTTTTGAGTTTAATTTAGTATGAGATTTTTCGTCGTGCAGGGTAGATAGAAATTAGCCTCGTGTAATATTTGAGTTTAGGAAAGAGATGTTATAAAGGTAACCTAAACGTACTATGTTGTATAATGTTGTACTTGTATCGATAAATAGAAATAAAATGAGTTCAAGTAGACGAAGTTGTGCAAATCATCCAGTGAGGAACAAGGTGAAATATTTCACCAGGATATTAAAAATATGGAGGTCCGCTATCGAGGATAGTTAGGATACGTATACGTATCGAGCATAGTTAGGAGGGCTGATTGCTGCCAGAGTTTAAAAAGGAACTGTACCATAACACATTCAACATTGTCACGAAAAAGAAGCTTCTGAAGCGTTCAGTGACTAAACTTCGTCTCACTTTAATAAAATACTATTGGAGAAGGCATACGAGCCTATTTACAATAGTTTCTAGGTAAATTATTAAATATTTAATTGTATTATTAAATTTTTATCCTATATATTATTTCTATAAGATAAAACTTAATTTTTTATCATTATAATAAATATTTGAGTCAGAGTATAGTTGATTTCCTCGATTCCTTTTTCCCTCTATCTTTGAACGCAATAATATTTGTGTAATATATTAATAATATAGAAATATATTAATAATTAATATATTTGCATAAGATATTAATAATATTATAATATATTAATAGTATATTTTCATGTTTAGTTTATTCTATTTGATTTATGGATTCAACCTATAATAGTGTAACATATGTTTTACCAAAATGGTAAATCTCAGAAATACGATCTGCTAGGCAAAATCTAATGCTATATTTGAATTCAGGACATCAAATTCATATAAAATCAGCTCTAAATACCCAGGCACCAAAATCACTGTTGACCTGTGTTATGATACACGAGGTTTGCAAGGTCTATCCACGTTGAAAGAATTTTACTATCGCAAAATTTATAGTTACACAGGCGGATAAACTCAATCCGACACAATAGAAGTATATCGCAGATTAAAACGGAAAACTGACGGTATATAATTTGAGACAAGAATTACGGAGTGACAAGAGAAAAGTAAAGTAATTTCTTACCCGTTGTCATAAATACAAATAAAAGTAAAGAGACATTTCTTGTTTTGGTGTACTTTTTTTTGACTGGGTACAACCGTTCTAAAAATATACCGAGCAATAGATTCTGTTTGACACAAACCCAACATTCTGACACTTTTTATTGAGGCAAAATCTAATCTCGGTGAGTGATTTCTCACATTGTCCTTTATAGTAGCTAAAAGTGTTTCGGTTGCTTTGTCCGAAGTACATTCGTGCTTTTAATCGATTATAGCTTGCTTCACACTAGATTCAGGTTATTGGAAAAAGAGTTCAGATTGAAACTGGAGGTTCAAATTAATCAGTTAACGTATAAACATCATTATAAAATTTTCCTTTTGAGATTAAAATTCTAAATATTATAACCTTTTTTCAGTTCATCCAGAAATAAAAAATTTTGTTGCTTTTAGTCCTATAGAGCAAATTGAATTAATTTCTAATTCTTCTTAAATAACAACTCTGAATACTACTTCGAATTAATCAGTTAATGTATAAAAATCATTATTTAATTTTCCTTTCGAGATTAAAATTCTAAATATTATAACCTTTTTTTTAAGTTCATCCTGAAATAAAATGTTTTGTTTCTTTTAACCCTACAGAGTAAATGAAATTAATTTTTACAACTTCTTAAATAGCACTCTTAAATAACTACTTTGATCACTACTTCGAAGTAATCAGTTAACGTATAAAAACCATTATTTAATTTTCCTTCCGAGATTAAAATTCTAAATATTATAAACTTTTTTCAATTCAACCAGAAATAAAAAATTTGTTGCTGTTAGTCCTATAGAGTAAATTGAATTAATTTCTATAACTTCTTAAATAGCACACTTAAATAACTACTTTGAACACTACTTCGAATTAATCAGTTAACGTATAAAATCATTATTTAATTTTCCTTTCGAGATTAAAATTCTAAATATTATAACCTTTTTAAAGTTCATCCAGAAATAAAAAGTTTTGTTCCTTTTAGCCCTTTAGAGTAAATGGAATTAATTTCTACAACTTCTTAAATAACTACTTTGAACAGTACTTCGAATTAATCAGTTAACGTATAAATGACTTTAATTTTCCTTTCGAGATTAAAATTCTGAATATTATAAACTTTTTTCAGTTCATCCTGAAATAAAAAGTTTTGTTGCTTTTAGTCCTACAGAGTAAATTTAATTAATTTCTACAACTTCTTAAATAGCACTCTTAAATAACTACTTTGAATAGTAGTTTCAATTAATCAGGTAAAGTATAAACATCAATATTTCATTTTCCTTTCGAGATTAAAATTCTAAATATTATAACCTTTTTTCAGTTCATCCTGAAATAAAAAGTTTTGTTGCATTTAGTCCTATAGAGTAAATTGAATTAATTTCTACAACTTTATAAATATCACTCTTAAATAACTACTTTGGACACTACTTCGAATTAATCAGTTAACGTATAAAATCATTATTTAATTTTCCTTCCGAGATTAAAATTCTCAATATTATAACCTTTTTTCAATTCATCCAGAAATAAAAAGTTTTGTTGCTTTTAGTCCTATAAAGTAAACTGAATTAGTTTCTACAACTTCTTAAATAGCACTCTTAAATAACTACTTTGAACAGTACTTCGAATTCATTAGTTAACGTATAAACATCTTTATTTAATTTTCCGTTCGAGATTATAATTCTAAATAGTATAACATTTTTTCAGTTCATCCTGAAATAAAAAGTTTTGTTGCTTTTAGTCCTACAGAGTAAATTTAATTAATTTATACAACTTCTTAAATAGCACTCTTAAATAACTACTTTGAATAGTAGTTTCAATTAATCAGTTAAAGTATAAACATCAATATTTCATTTTCCTTTCGAGATTAAAATTCTAAATATTATAACCTTTTTTCAGTTCATCCTGAAATGAAAAGTTTTGTTGCATTTAGCCCCTTAGAGTAAATTGAATTTCTAGAACTTTTTAAATAGCACTCGTAAATAACTACTTTGAACACTACTTGGAATTCATCCGTTAACGTATAAACATCATTATTAAATTTTCCTTTCGAGATTAAAATTCTCAATATTATAACCTTTTTTCAATTCATCCAGAAATAAAAAGTTTTGTTGCTTTTAGTCCTATAAAGTAAACTGAATTAGTTTCTACAACTTCTTAAATAGCACTCTTAAATAACTACTTTGAACAGTACTTCGAATTCATTAGTTAACGTATAAACATCTTTATTTAATTTTCCGTTCGAGATTATAATTCTAAATAGTATAACGTTTTTTCAGTTCATCCTGAAATAAAAAGTTTTGTTGCTTTTAGTCCTACAGAGTAAATTTAATTAATTTATACAACTTCTTAAATAGCACTCTTAAATAACTACTTTGAATAGTAGTTTCAATTAATCAGTTAAAGTATAAACATCAATATTTCATTTTCCTTTCGAGATTAAAATTCTCAATATTATAACCTTTTTTCAATTCATCCAGAAATAAAAAGTTTTGTTGCTTTTAGTCCTATAAAGTAAACTGAATTAGTTTCTACAACTTCTTAAATAGCACTCTTAAATAACTACTTTGAACAGTACTTCGAATTAATCAGCTAACGTATAAACATCTTTATTTAATTTTCCGTTCGAGATTATAATTCTAAATAGTATAACATTTTTTCAATTCAACCAGAAATAAAAAAAATTGTTGCTGTTAGTCCTATAGAGTAAATTGAATTAATTTCTATAACTTCTTAAATAGCACTCGTAAATAACTACTTTGAACACTACTTGGAATTAATCCGTTAACGTATAAACATCATTATTAAATTTTCCTTTCGAGATTAAAATTCTCAATATTATAACCTTTTTTCAATTCATCCTGAAATAAAAAAAATTGTTGCTTTTACTCCTATAGAATAAATTGAATTAATTTTTACAACTTCTTAAATAGCACTCTTAAATAACTACTTTGAACAATACTTCGATTTAATCAGTTAACGTATAAAAATCATTATTTAATTTTCCTTTCGAGATTAAAATTCTAAATATTGTAACCTATTTTCAGTTCATCTTGAAATAAAGTTTTGTTACTATTAGTTCTATAGAATAAATTGAATTAATTTCTATAACTTCTTAAATAGCATTCTTAAATAACTTTTAAAAAATTACATGTAGTCGACATTTTAAATAGCATATTTTATAAATAACAAAGTGATACTCTCCTATTGATAAAAGATAAATTTACTTTCTCGAAAGATAAATTTTGAACTGATGTGTCTTAGAAACTAAATTTTTTATATCAAGTTGAAGTAAAACAAGCGTTTTTTTTGTAAATCAAAACTCTAAAGGAATGAGATATTTTAAATTATAAAAATGAAAAGTTAAAAAATTAAAAATTTAAAAATTTAAAAAAATTGCATTTTTTAATCTAAAAAATGAAACATATTTCTCTCAAAACATAGTTTCTGTTCACAGAATAAAAGTTATAATTATATTCTATTCTGTAAAAATTTGTTTCTGACTTGAATATTTCAAAAAAGATTTTAAAAGTTAGTAGATTTATATTTTTTTTCTTCATGTGTTTATTTTATCTACTACTTTCTATAAAAAAATTAAATAATTTTTATAAAGTTTGACAACTATTAATGATCTTGGAAAACTTTTATTCGAAACAGAGAAGAAATTTCATTTTATCGGGAATCAAAATTCGAATGTCATAATGAAGATTAATGCAATTAAATAGCATGTAGAATTTTCTTTTTTTTTAAATCCTTTTTTCTTTTTTGTGGAGTTAGAGGGCACTCCTATAAATAATCTCAGAAAGTTTTAAGCATTGGCTATAATTCATAATTTTTTCATTTTGTTAGACATCCTAAGATTTTTCAAACTTCTTCAAATGAATTTATTAGTAAGTACATCAACTGAAATCATAATGTATGGCTATATAATTTAAAAATACAGTTCTGATTGTATAATATTTGCATATTGCGCTCCCACCCTATGGGCTTGGGTCCGATATCCAAGTAAGGCTTGTATTGTCCTTCATAAGGACTGACGTTGCTCTCTCTATAAGATGCCCCCCACCCCTTAAAAACTTTGTATATTGAATGATATTAATAAAAGTGCAGTAAATTAGTCTGAGTTAGTTAACCCTGCCAAAGGCAAAGGTCTGTATATAGCAGGTGGTGGCAATTAAGGTGATTTGTGAAGGAGTGACTTGATTCAGGGACACCAAGGGAGGCTTATGACTATGGACTTCAACTAACAAGTCAATGTCCCATTAAGATGAAGTGGTGGACAGAGGTCACCTAAGGCTAAGGGATCAGGACCTGTGGCCACCTGCAACGTCAACAGGGGTTCCCATGGGAAAAATGATGTAGGACCCTGGGATGCATCTGGAGGGGGATCCAAAATGCTCATAGCAAATAGAAAAAGGGTAACTCCCAATATTTATTGCTATGGGCAAATCTTATTATAAGAACGATTGGGCGTGAGAAGGAGAAGAGTCGAGGGTCCGAGAGTGAGGTCTCTGCTGATTCCCCGAGCCGTGCCTCGACATTCGCCGGCCTCTGCTATTTTCGTGCTGGTTCTCCTGCGTCCAGGGAGAACCAGCTTCGTTCCTGTCAAGAACGCCCCAGCGTCAAAACAGAGCTACCCTGTTCCGTGCCTCGACAATTGTCGGTCACCGTTAATGTAATCACCCATTCTCCTGCGTCCCGAGTAAGTCACTGTCTTTAAGACTACAGTCACTACCTCATAGTTAAAGAATATTTAGTCGAGATTATTAGATTAAATAAATCGTTTAATTCTGTGCCATTATACTATACTAATTGAATTCCTATAACTGTAAATAATGTTTACGAATAACAAAATGTTAAGCTTAGAGAATTAAGTATAAGCATTATTTGGGGCAAGCACACCACCTGGGTTAGAGCTTTAGGGAGCTCAATGTTAAGAGTACGAATTAAATGATACGTACATTGTACAAAAAGTGCCTCGCGTTTGAAAAAGAAATTCGGTTTTAACATTTCCTACCTTCTCTGGGTTAAATCGACCCATTTTGGAAGTTTGCAAAGCGCTATCTTCTTTAATTTTTTTAAAACCTTTACCACTTTATGTATTCTTTAAATACATGGTTAACTTCGTCTTAAAACTAAAAATACTTTATCACTTCGGTAATAATTGTATAATTAGTCTGGGTTCCCCATCGCGAATTAAATGCATATTCAAAAATATTTGATGGTAGCTAAGTTTGGTACTTAGATTGTGGTGTGGTACAAAGTAAAACAACTATTCAGTTTAAGTATAAAAGTATGTATAAAGTTATCTTTCACACAATGACGTTATGTAAACGTGGGTTGACAGATGCAGAAATAGCTTAACAGCTTTTAACTCTAGTGGCTAAAGGAAAGAAGAAAGAGTAAATTGTTTCGAATAGCAATAAAACACTAAATTTTATTCCACATCGGAAGCAGAAATTACTACTCACAAAGACGCTTTAGACAGTGAGAAGAGAAAATGATAAGTCAACTGACTTAGCATTTTAATGTGGTTAAGATAAAACTGCATGGGCTAAACCATGCCGTTTTCATCTAAAAAGTGGAAATAATGAAAACTTGTAAGATTATTATTATTATTATTATTATTATTATTATTACAACACAGAAGCAATAAGAAACAAATCAATGAAATGTTGTTTTATATCTGGTGACGAAAAATGAAGAAAAAACACTCGAAAACTATTTACGGAGTCGTTAAGAATAGGACTAACTGTAAATGTTCTTTCAAAGCGTTAAGTAGCTGTTCTAAACGTAACTATGCAAATAAAAAAAATCTAAGCTGGGAAAGCTCTGAACTTGTTCGAAATGGAATCGAAAATCGCAAAACAATGTACCTGGTTTGCTGTGATTTCCTTTGTTAGAAATAAGTAAATAAATCTTGGAAAAGCAGCATAATTACTAAAAGAAAAATTACTACTCATGAAGACGCTTTCGACAGTGAGAAGAGAAAATGATAAGTCAACTGATTTAACATTTTATTATGGTTAAGATAAAACTGCATGGACAAAATAGTACCGTTTTCATCTAAATAGTAGAAATAATGAAATCTCGTAACATTATTATTGTTATTATTATTATTATTACAACACAGAAGTAATGAGTAACAAATCAATGAAATGCTGTTTTACATCTGGTGACGACAAATGAGGAAAAAACATCCGAAATTACAGAGTTGTTAAGAACAGGACTGACTGTAAATGTTCTTGCAAAACGTTTAGTAGCTATTGTAAACATAACTATACAAATAAAAAACCTAAACAGGGAAAGCGCAGAGTTTGTGTTTCGAAATGGAATCGAAAATTGCAAAACAATGTACCTGGCTTGCTGTGATTTCCTTTGTCAGAAGTAAGTAAAAGAACCCTGAAAAAACAGTACAATTAAAACACAAATTGGATTTTATCCCATATCTGTAATTACAGTTCCAGTATTAGAAACATCGCACAAAGCTAATTTGTTTGTAACAGATGAAAGTAAAGGAATATTTACCTTGAAACTTCGTTTTGATCATTCCTCTTAATTTACATCCTTTGTAGAACTTTTATTCTCCGTATAATATAATTTTAAGTCCGGGTTTTATGTGAAAATAATATTCAAAATTTTAAATAAAATTTTGAAAAAATGATTAAGAGTAAAAAAATATTTGAATAAACGTCATGAAATGCTAGAAAAAGGGTAAAGGGATGGATTTCGAACGTTTTAAATTAGACAGTATTTTTCGTGTTTTGATAACATAAATACTTGAAGTTTCCAAATAATCGGTCAAGTAACTTAGGAAGAGATGGGGGCATACATCCATAAATACATAGAATGACTTTCATTTATAATATTTATACTATATTTTTTTTAGCTACAAGTAGAGGAACTAAATAAGAACTTGAATATGAGATATGTATTTAAAACTTTACAAAACAATAAAACCCAGCTACAACAATATACAATACAATGATAAACCTATCTATATCGATTATATTTTGTGGTGTAGTGGATGTGCATACATAATGTTAAAGTCCGTACCAGTTTAACAATATTCTTTACAACACTAACAATTTTACAGCTTCTCTGCAAGCACGTTTTTCTCGAGTCCGATTGTTATTTTTTATTCCTATGCAAGTATATTTCATTTTTTTAAAACTTAAAAATTATGTCTTTTAGGCATATTTTATTAATTCATTTAACAGGAAAAAAAGTAAGCAATCAAAAGTAGAAGGATTTCTTTTAACACATTGTGTCCGGGTAGATTTCTCAGCGGAATTGTACCGGGAGCGGGCTTTTTGAGCGTAATTTAGTTATTCAGTTAAATCTCAATAGATCGAGAATTATTTAATTTTACATCAGTTGCATCGGCTGATGTAAAAACTAGTTTTTATTTGTCTAAATTTTTCCAGCATCTATGTAGTAGACAAAAACATTCGGCTGCGTTTTCCTGTACATACCGTTGTTTTTGTACCCACAAACAAACCATGTTGTTACACTAAACCGTACTAGTACGTGACCCGCGCTCAAGTATCAATCGTCAGAAAACGTACTAGTACGTGTCCCGCATACAGTCTCCTATATAATAATAGCCTAAGTTATCTGTCCTCAAATTTTTTAAGTGGTTGGACCTGGAATGGATAGAGGCATCCATTGGATTCTTGATGAGTTAGCAAAATTTAAAGTGAGTAAAGTTTGTTTCTCCTAAACTATCTATCCGATTCTAAAATTAATTGGTATAAATATTCTTCATATCATAGCAAACAATACTGTCGTCTTTAAAAAGTTCGAATTCCACCCTTCCCTCCTTTTCGAGCGTTTAATGTCATTATTTCAAGCCCTATTTTCCCCGGTTAAGAGCAGGCGATTAAATTTATAAATTTATCACATTATGGTTACTCTAGTTGCGGTTCGTAAAGTGCGGTATGACGTAGTCGCGGAAACTTGGCCTAACGATACCTAGTTGCCGCAACTAAGCTCAAACCGTACTCTAACGGAAACGAAGGTGCGGGAACTAGCTTACTATCGAGTTTGAGAAATAATGCCTTTCTGGGCTATTTTAGAGGCGGAGCTTAATGGGATCTTCTACTTTGCACCATTTAAACCAATCAGAAATTTAGAATTATAATTCTGATTTTCAGTTTCGGCAACAGTAATGTTTGTAAATATAAACAAATAAATAATTCGCATTTTTCTTTGCATGCGTACGGTATTGATAAAAGTGGCATCCAAATCTCAAGAGTTTAAATCGAAGAGATTGTCTTACGGAAACTTTTAATGATAAGTTATGGAGCATTATTATATACAGTATGGAATTTATATTAAGCATATAGAGGCCTTTCCATAGGTTTGGTTTGGAGTGCTACGGTCTACTTTTTGCAACACGAGTGCTAATCCGGGACCTGCAGCTTAATTGACCTGCAGTTGAATTTTCTGGGTTTCTGAAAGTTACAATCTCTTACAGATATATTTTATACATTACAATTATGATGGAATGCATAAAAATGATGTAACTGATGAATATTATGATGTAAATATTACTGCATTGAGATCATGACAAAAAACTTGATAAAAAGTTATATTTGTACTGAAAAAACTGTAAAATGATAGTTATTCCATCAAAATTTCATATTACTACTATATATCAATACCTAAAATCTAAACATCAATGTTTTGTTTGAACATAGTTATTAAAATATATAAATGCAATAAATTAAAATTGAAAATCACAATATGAAAATTATGGTTATGATGAAAATAAAAGATATAAATTGAAAATTAAAGATAAATAATATTTAAATCATACTTTGATAGTATTTTAAAACAGTTTTATTATGTAAACACAAATTTTGGGTTCAGACTAACATCACAGGTATCCATGAAGATTGAAATTTTTGTGCTTAAAATATGTAAAATAAAAGCCGAAAAGTTATAA
Source organism: Pardosa pseudoannulata (assembly GCA_032207245.1). Lineage (NCBI taxonomy): Eukaryota > Metazoa > Arthropoda > Arachnida > Araneae > Lycosidae > Pardosa > Pardosa pseudoannulata. The sequence goes on along the minus strand of CM063510.1, from coordinate 53,687,658 downwards.
AGGCTTCGATCTTTTTATTACTTAGCATTGTTAACAAGATTTCTACTAGTATGAAAAACATAAAATATAAGATCAAAATGAAGATACACAATATTTACATCATACTTTTAAACTGCTCTAAATTCAGCATTAATATATTAAAAACAACTTTTTAGTTCATACTTTTAAATAGTGGTATCCGTGGAGATGGCATGGAATTTTCTACATTTTGGCACTAACAAAACAGGTATATTTTTTTTTAACTCAGCTATATATTCGTAAGTCAATAAGCCGCCATGTTTTTCTTACTATCGAGAAGTTCTCTCTACCAAATTTGCTGCCGGAAAGTTTGCAACCTGTAGCTATCGTAACTTTCCGCATGTAACCCCAGAGTACTGAAGTATGTTTGCTCTCAAAATTTCCGCGAGCTGACGTCAATGTGACGTCATAACTTGGTACGAACCGCAACTCCCAGAGTAAGGTCCAATAAGTAGATGAAAATAAGCATTTTTTTTCTAGCATTATGACGTCATTCCTTTAACCAGTTCATTTAATCATTTCTTATTTTAAATTATTTAAATAACGTCCGCATTATTTTCATACGTTTTATCACTGAACTTAAATATTAAGTAAATAGTTTTCTTTTATATTTAGCTTAAATAATAGATTAGGCACATATGTGATAATATTAAATGTAATCGGCGATTATTTTTGTTGCAATGAAAATTTTATCACAACAAATTCATTTCATAAAAGTCTAGGAGTCTATTACACGGATTAATAAATATCTAGCGTTTAGGTTATATATCTTTGAAAATTAAGAAGTTTGTTCGTTTGTGTGTTTGTTTTTTATACATAATCACACGGTTTGCTATCGATTCGCTAAATTTTGGACATCATTCATATATACTGTCAAATAATCACTGTCAATATTAAAACCTAATTACCTGCAGTCCATCCTATCACGTAATATGACAAGATAAATTAAAGTTGGTAACTAACATGCGATCAGTAAAAATAATCAAATTATTGAGCTTGTATCAGATAATTCTCAGCCAAAATCAAACAATTTTATAATCTGCCTCGTAGGGTATTTTACAATTCTGGAAAATTAAAAATTTTCCTGATCCCGTCAGATGACGGGCTATATGCTAGTGTGTTAATAAGTTTCCCATGTAAGTTGATTTCACTACATACCTAATTTTTTATAAAAATATTTGTATACTTTGAAAATATCTAACAGCTTGATCCTTTGTTTTTAAATTTTAGTAAAGATGTCGCAGTTACATGAAATCATTCATAATTAGAGTATTTTAGACGGAAGTTATATCGTCCTTAGATTTAACGATATATCCCACGATAATTTTGTTGGTCCGCATAAGTATTCTTGTATCGAGGTTTTACTGTACTATTTTGCGGGATCTAGCCATACCGTTCGTTTTTATGATAATATGAAGAAAAGCGGTAATTATTTGAGTAGCCAGAACGCAAGGTCACGTTTGCAGTCATGGAAACCGACGATAGTAAATCAAAGCTATACATTTCTCCCGCTAATGCTTCTCTGAGCATTGAGTCAATAAAATGAGAATATGCTCCCAAATAAGGATGTGCAAATTGACTAATGCGGGGTAAATAAATGTGGCTTCTGAGGAAGTTGCATAGTAATGATTCGTAGAGTTATGAGATTAGATCACGTTCGGATCACGAATTTGCATTTAAAATAAACTTCGGAAAATATTGTTGTCAATATGGGACTTTGCGGTGACCACTCATATTTAGAAGTGGCAGACAGCTCAAAACAAAACCTTTCGAATAATTTTAAATGCACCTTGGTATATTACTAATATAATTATTCATGACAATCTTCATGAAGACCAAATTAAGGAGGACATCAAAACCTTAGCTTTGAATTTCTTCAATAGTTTATGAGCAATAAATCCCCTATATAATAATAGCCCAAGTTATCTGTCCGTCTATCCTCTATTTTATGAAGCGGTTAGACCTGGAATGGATAGAAGCATCCATGATGGATTCTTGATTAGTTAGGGTTAGCAAAATTCAAAACGAGTCTTTAAAACTTTCGAAATCTACCCCTTCCCCCTTTTCGAGCTTTTAATGCCATTATATCAAACCCTATATTACCCGGTTAAGAGCAGGCGATTACGTTTATCACATACTAAAAATGTAAAAATAACATTTTTTTGCTAGCATTATGACGTCATTCCTTTAAGTATCTCATTTAATCATTTTTTATTCTATTATAAGAAAATATAAAATATTCAGATTACATTCTCTTGCATTCCTTTGTCAAATAGGCCTGAAAACCAACAGACATTTTTCAACCAATCTCCTGAATAATAATAGTCTAAGGTAGTCCGTCTATCCTCAAATTTATGAAGCGGTTGGACCTGGAATGAATTCTTGATGAGTTAGGGTTAGCAAAATTCAAAACGATTTGAATTTATCTTCTCTTAAATTATCGATCCGATTCTAAAATAAATTGATATAAATATGCTTCATATCACAGAGAAAACTACTGTCGTCTTTAAAACGTTTGAAATTCACCCCTTCTTTCTTTTTCGAGCGTTTAATGCCATCATTTCAAGCCCTATTTTCCCAGGTTAAGAGCAGGCGATTAAATTTATCAATTTATCCCATAATAAACAGGTGAATTGTTTTTGCTAACATTATGACGTCATGCTTTTAACCCTCTCATTTAATTCTTTCTTATTTTAAATTATTTAAATATCGTCTGCATTATTTTCATACGTTTTATCACTGAACTCAGATATGAAGTAAATAATTTTTGTTTTATATTTGGCTTAAATAATAGATTAGGTACATATGTGATAATTTTAAATTTAATCATCGATTATTTTTTGTTGGAATGAAATTTTATCACCAGTATTAACAACAAATTCTATCTACCTACAGGGTGTAGTGGAAATGATAGTTTCATTCCTTTACTTCCATTAACTACTGGGAAAAAATTGGGAAGAAATTAACTATAATTTCAACGTAGCGAGAAAAACTTTGAATTATCTTTCTAAACGAATTGAACGCTATTCTAAACTGCATTCACAGTATCTGGAGAATTTAGAGGAGTGTGAAGATGAACAAATTATTGAGCTTGTACCAGATAATTTTCAACCAAAAAACAAACCATTTTTTTACCTACCTCATAGAGTACTTTACAATTCTAGAAGATTAAAAATTTTACTAATCCTGTTATATGACGGGCTATATGTTAGTAATAAAGAAATTGTTAGCCTGCCTGATTATAAAGTAGGGATAAACTTTAGAAGACCCCGGGCCATAACAGCTCTCCCTTCTTGTATAAATCCAATGCCAAGTTTATTGTTAAAGGGATGATAAAAAAATTCCTCTGATACTCTATCCTTTATTTGCAACCGTGTTTATGTTTTAATTGTATTTGCAACTCTGTTTCTATTTTATTGCATTTGTGTTCTTTTGTAAAGAGTAATTCAGAGTTAAAAAAATAATATAAAAATATGTTATCCCGCATTATAATTATGTGTACATGTTTTGCTTAACTCCTTGACGTACAAGTAAAACGGAAGCTGATGTGTCTGAAAAATACTATATAGTTCTGGCTTATCTAAACAATTTCGTGCAAATTGAGAAAGAGAACTTCGCATTTTGAAATTGGCATTACTGTGGAGCACTGAATGAGGTTTATGTAGGATGCTAATGGACAATGATTAAGTAACGGTATAAAATTATGATTTAATATAACGCTGCACGACGTCTGTCGGAGAGAAATATTGACTTCTAGAAGACGTGAAAGTCGACTTTGGAACATGAGATGACTGACATTTCCCAGACGTCATTGTAAGTTAAAGGGTTAAAATTCTGTAGTGCCGAACGATGGCCAAATGGGTAGAATGCTGGCCTTTGGAACAGTTTGTGGGTTCGAATCCCACTATGGCATGGATGTTCGTAGCCATTCAGAATCGGCTTTAAGCAGTAGATCCCGGTCTCATTAGCCCTCGTGGTGCAAAAAGTAAACCGTAGC
>CM063510.1:53676143-53678643 GCA_032207245.1 Pardosa pseudoannulata | reverse complement strand
GCTTACTTCAGCTCTATCACACAAACCTCTGTTGTAATCTGACTACATGGCATGAATTCTCACTGAATACACTCTATAGGATAATACATAGTCTTCTGATTCTTGACACAGTGTTACTTTCATTTAGATAACCTTATACGGGTATTGCAGTGGGGACAACAGTGCGTTGGGAAGAGAAAGGCCAAGAAGTCATGTTCTAGTTTATAAAATTGTTATATTTTCTGAGGAATAAAATATTCTCTATCAAAGCGTTTTTCGGTTCCTTTGCCACTTAGATTTCTATATTATTCTGTATCTTTTAGATATTGGAATGTTTTATTACAATCCAACTTAAGGTATTATTATATAGGGGATGTGAAAAACATGCAAAACGTTTTTATAAATGAATTTTAAGGACGGTGTGCAACTTCAATTTCCCTGTACTAGTGATAGTATTTGAAATATGGGAAATAAAATCCATCATTCAATGTCCAATAATAGAGTGGTAGATACTAGTTTGCTTTAAAGAGAACTTATACGAATAAGCAAATTTATTTCGCCTACCTTTCTCTGGTTAAAAAACCTTATTACTTTCCTACATTTTATTTTAGAAATATAAAAATAAATTATTTTCTCATTACTCCAGTTTAATTATTGTAATAATAAAATTTATGTAATATACGTATGAATATTTCATCTAGTTTTCTTGTCAATTTACTAAAGGAAATTTTTGGGATAATATGTGCTATAAAACTGCAAAGTAAACTTAATCTCTCTTAAAATGTGAGTCTGAAAAGACATAGATAACCACGTAAAATGTTTTCGAACTCTCCTTAGATAAATTACATGTATAAACAAAAAAATATCCGTATTTATCTCGAAGCATGGGGTGTGATGTCACTTATGCTTGAATAAAGCTATTTTTTACCCTAATCACATTTAGAACTGAAGAAAAAAATTCCAACATACCGAGATAAGTTACGCAAATGCACCTGTAATCTTAGCATTGCTTTCAGACTTATCTACGGCCTTCGAAACTTTATTGGGTTTTAGTAAAAATGCCCCCGCGTATTTCAAATTTTGAAAAAGAAAAGAAAGCCCCGTCAGATTCAGCGATAGTATTCCACCGTTATTTTTATTTAGATAAGTGCATCCATATTTTAAACGCCGATTTTATAGGAGTAAAAAGTTACTTTGGTCTTACTTTAACCTCGAAACCAGTAAGCAGAATAATGGAACAAAGATTGTTTCAACACATTTTATGTGACACAATGAAACAAATGGTGCCCTTCTCACAAATGATTTTTGTTTAATTAAAGCATAGATGATATCTGTAATGTAGCCTCCACACTATGGCCAGTTATTCACCACTTCCTGATGGTGACTTTGAACGATGGTTTACGGGTTGCATCCCCACGTTGGGCCACTATTGAGCCGAGCGAATGGATTCGTCTATAGAGTCTACTGCGTACTCTAGTTGCTCATATGGCCGTCATTGATCTTTGTAGAAAAACCGCCTCCAAAGTCATCGTCCGCCAAGGATTTTATCGTCTACCACCATCGAGCACGATAAGCCATACCCCATCCAGACGGTAGTAATGGCTTGCAGTGAACCATAGTGTGGAGGGGGCCTTTAAATTCCCCTGTAAAAATTTTATTATGATGTCATAACAGCTAACTTTATAAATAGTTAGTATTAAACAAGAAATTAGACCAAACGAAAATTAACATTTTGTATTTTTTTTTAATTAATTCTGTTAATTGTGCTACTAAGAAGATAAGACTTATCGAAACTATTTTTCCAAAATTTTCGCAATCTGTGTAAACATGTCTTGATCCCAAACTTAGGCAGGTTTGTTTTGGTTTGGAGCATTACGGTTACTGTTCTGCTTATGAGGGCTAATGAGGTCATGGTCTACTGCTTAAATTCCGAATGGGTACGAACATGCCAACAGCAAGTTTCGAACATATGAACTCTGGTAACAAAGAGCAGTGCTCTACTATTCTGCTATCGTTAGACAAAATTTTGTTTGGATCAAAGGTATGTGGAAAAAAATCAGCTTTAAAATAATGCGGTTATGAAATCTTAACAATTAACTTCATAAATAGTTTCAGATGTAAAACATATTTAGATCAAAATAAATTTAAGTGATTTTCAGTTAATATCTCGTTTTATTTTGGGTTTGCGCGAGGCGCGGTAGCTCAGTCAATTAAGGCGTCGACCTCATAACCGAAGGGTTCTGACTTTCGAGCCGGTTGAAGATCCACCGTGTTCATTCGTGGAAACTAGGACATGTGAAATAGGTTCGTGGTCACAGTGTCCTATATGATCAAATGATACCTCTAGAGCCTGGGTGTTCTTCTGTTTGGTCCCTGCTTCTATATTACGAGGACCCAGCGGAGACACTGTTACTTACGTCCGTAGCGTTTCTTAAGCTACACAATCATGCGTCAACCAGGCCCATTTAGTCGTGAGGCCCTCCAGGCGTATACCGGCGGCGGTGGGCAGATCGCAAGTATT
>CM063510.1:53666143-53668643 GCA_032207245.1 Pardosa pseudoannulata | reverse complement strand
CAATGCTCGGAATATGCTGTGTTTTCTCGACATAAAAATTGAAAAGTGTGATCTCTCTGCTTGGGACTCAAACGGTTAAATAACACCTCTTAATTCTTAGCTTACAATCTGTACCCGCCAACAGTACTTGAATTCCATGTAATAATATTCGAGCAAAGTGCTCCTGGCTATCATGTCAGAATAAACTATGTAATTAGAAGTACTTCGTATTTTCTGTTTTTGTTCTAGCCAAGTAAAGCCTATTTACAATGATCGCTAGATCTGCTCATTCCACACACACACACACACACACACACACACACACACACACATATATATATATATATATATATATATATATATATATATATATATATATATGTACTTACATATATATAAATATACAATGCACGCATACTCATGTATAGAGAAATCTGTATGCTTGTGTACTTACAAACATATACTCACATGTCTCCTTTAAGAATAACATGTTTGCCATGGTACGGCCATATTATGCCTTGCCATGCTTGAATCAAACAATCTTTTACAGAGTCAGACTTAAAATGTTCCTGAATACCCAGGGTTCCCTTTACCTCTGAAATTGGAAAAAACATTTTGGAGGCTCTTAAATTAAATTAAGAGGAGGGGGTGCCCTTTAAACTTTTAAGCGAAACACGTGCTTTCTGTTCCTTTTCGGTAATCAGGACTTGTCCATACGAAGATAAATTACAGTATACACTTATAACTATACTTTCGATTTTATCCTTTTATTACCACGTTCGAAGTTTAACACTAGATTTACGGATGTTGATCATATACCTATTTTTACTGAAGTGAGCCTGTTTGACTCATAAAAGAAAACTGAAGTTCTTTGCAAAGAAAATAGTTCCAAATTAATTTAAATAAAATGTTTAGTATAAAAAAAATTAGAAAAAATATTTTTTACATATCATTTTTCAAAATCTATTTTTGAAACACTTTTTCCGCAAATATTTCTATTACTTTAGCACAATGGTTTCTACATCTGTTTCTTTTGCATGATTGTTGAAATTGACAATTCTTCCGTGCGACAGTAGCATGAATTTCTGTCATTGGAATGGAAGTGTTCTACACTTCTTCTCTATATTTGCTTCTTAGCTCTTCAGCTATTTGGAAAATAAAATCTTTTTGTGAAATATTTACTTGAGTTGTCTCTTTATATAGAACTGTTAAACCATTCTATAAGTCAAATTGGTTCATAACCGTGAAAGTAGGTATAACACATTTGATAATGCGAAATGAAGGTGTCTGCGGGGAAGAGGAATGAAAGTTTCCATATATTATATTACTTAACTAAAACCAACGTATGTTTTTGAAATCTGATATTAAAGTTTTATATATATATAGTGATAAAATTTTTAAAGAGTAAAATTGGCTCGATCCGTAAATCTAGTGTTAATGGCTACCAGTAAAAAAATCTCAATATGTTTCAATTTTACCGAAAAAAAATAGAACATCTATCAGATTCAAGAGACACGTTGTCTTTGCTACTTTTACTTAGATAAGTGAACCAATATTTTAAATGTCAATTTTAAAGGAATGAAAAGTGACCTGGTTTTCACTTTCACGCTCTAACACAAAACCAATAAACAGATGAGGGAAAAAGTTTCATTTAAAAATTTTTAGCGACATAATTTTCCAGTTATAATAAAGCACTTCCCATCTTTTTAAAAACATAAAGCAGAGTTACATAATATATTACCAAAAATAAAGCACGTTGAAAATTAATGTTGAGGATTTCGGAAAGCAATAAGATATGTTAAAAGTTGGAAAAGTTGTTCTGGAACTGCTAAAACCGTCTAATGCGCACGTGTCGGTATAGTAAATGGGGTCGATAGCTTATATTTTGCAGCTCAGATTTGCTGTGCTCTGTAAGAGAGAATATTAAAATATTCATCAAGATTCTTTTATATTTCCGTCCCAAAGATTTTATGTTTTATAAAGAACCATAGCTATCCTCAATGAAAAATGTCTATATTATATATCAGGGGTGGCAAAGCTCCTTGACAGTCCAAGCCATTTTTCAAACTTTGAAATTTTTCGCGAGCCTTAATTAAATCGTATTTAAAAGGTACGCAAAAGAGTTATTAAATTTTTTTCACAGAAATTATATTTATTGAATGACATTTAGAAGTTCATCCTTTAATTTTTCAAGGAAAGTTTTGAATTGTCGAGATTTTTGCATTGGTGCGACTGTAATTTATAATGTGTAACATTGTTTTCATAACATCAGGATATTTAAAACATTTTCTAACGAGATGTTCTCGGTGAATTATGCAGTAAATCGGTATGAATTGTAGAAATTGACAATAATCTCTTAACACATTGTGTGCGGGTACATTTCGCAGCGAAATTGTACCGGGAGCGGTCGTTTTGTGAGTACATTTAGTTATTCAGTTAAATCTCAATATATCGAAAATTATTTAATTTTTTAACCAACTTTTCGTATTTTATATTGAAATATATAAACATATATATATAT
>CM063510.1:53653643-53656143 GCA_032207245.1 Pardosa pseudoannulata | reverse complement strand
GAAAAGATGGCTGTTCGCTTGGTATTCGGTATGTGTGTAATTCTATTCATTTTTTTTCGTGTAATCCATTCATATTTAGGGTTGAACATGTGTTTTTAAAACCTAATTCTAAATTAACTTTATGTACCTCCAGTTCTTCGTAATGCGTTACATCATTAAAGATAATTTCATTCAACAGTAGACTGCTGTTTTGGCTCATCATTCCGATTTCTACAGTTTCTTCAAATAAAATTAAAAATTATAAAAATAAAGGTAAGTAATTACCTTATTCAATAACTAATTACCATTGCTGCTGAACATTTATAATAATTAATTGATTTAAAAGAAAACCAAAATTCAAGATTCATGGTTATTCAAACTAAAATTCTTTTTATTCAATACAGTTAATTTTATAGAGATGATAATAATAACAGTTGAAAAAGGTCTTTAAATTGCCAAAAAATTCAATCTCTGTTCATTTTTCGATTGACTCCTCAATAGTTTTGAGATCCCTTAAAACGAATGCAAAATAAGTGTCTGAACTATTAAAGCAACGTGATACTCTCGTACATAATTTGTTTGTGAATTATTTATGAGGATGCAATTTCAAGTAAATGAAGAATTTGCGTTCTTACTATTTTGTTAACTTTCTTCAAAATGGGAAATGAGCGTACTGTTATTTTACATAAATAACATATTAAACTTGAAAGCATCAAATCCGGCGTATTTTATACAAAAGACTATTTAAGGCTAGGAATATTTTGATTTACAAAAATTACATTATAATCTGAAAAGATATTTCTGATTCTAAAAATTTTACCAAAGTTTTGCTTCCATAATGAATGACAAATTTTGGGTTTCCCTTTCAGTTATAGCTGTTTCTTATTAGCAGATAGTCCCTAGGTTCTTGAATAAAATACCTTTATTTGTTAGTTAAAAAGAGAAAAGACAAAGAGGGAAAAATAAATGTTCTTGGTATTTAAAGGTTGAGCGAGTTACGTTTTCATTATCTTTGAACTTTAACCATATAAATTGCTAGGCCAGTGTTGTGTTATCAGAATATGGAAAAGTGTTTTCAGAATAAGGGTACTAATATTTTGCAATAATTACAAATTCAGTGTTTTGAATTAGATGACTATTTTTGCAGTAAGTTTGCAACAGTTTTCACTTTACTAATCTTAAGACCTATGAATGGGATATTTTTCTTTATATATTTCTTAAAGCAAATACATTGCAAAAATACTGTAAACAATTTTATCTTGATATAAATACCTGGTTGCTAAGTTACAAATTATATAATCTAATTCTGTCATGCATCAAAATGCAACATGTACTGCTATATGTGATCTAACTGCTGCATTAATATTAGTTATAATTTCATATCATGTGATAGAATCGGCAGTAGAAGTTATAATATAAACAGTGGACGTAGTATCAAAGAAGGTCTTTCCAATTTTTGTTGATTTTGAGACAAACAGTAATGATATGTATAAAAGAAGCATTAACTGACAGACACTCGCTTTTAAATGTATAGATAGTTTACAAAAACTGAAAAACACGTATTATTTTTAATAACGCTCTAAAAATTATAAAGTAATTAATTTATTTTAAAACAAGTAGCGAGTTTTGTGAAATTTGGGGGAAAACTTACCTATGAATTATAACTATCTTGAATTCATAAATAATAGCTTAAGTAGTGTAACAAAAAAATTACAGTTCTACAACGCCAGCTCAAAACTGACCTAGAGGTGATAGTGATGTGAGTGACCCTCCTTGGACCCCATCGGTCAAGAGGGGTTGCTAGTCGTGGAGTAGCCATCTTCGACTCAGGCAACACTGTCCAACGAACTTTTTCGGGAGATCTGCGGGCCCCCTCACAGAGAGAGCAAAGAAGGGGTGTGGAGCTTAATTTCTTCTGCACCAGTTCTAACACCATTTATTTTTTTACACCAAGACGCCATGTTTGGCATATCTTCGACCGAGTGTGGTCTCATTAGCATAATAGCCTAAATAGCATTTTTATTTCCTATTTACACCTTTATTTATATTAAAAATAAACAAAATTCAGCAGGAGGAATTAGTTTTTTTTTAAATTTTGTATTTTCTTACGAGAACTCCATTTATACGTGCTGCTGTTCTAGACGCTCAGTCGGTCTTCACCTTAACAAGTAGAATATTTCAGTCGAACAATAACTTGACATATATAAGTTTTCCACTTTTTATGTACATGTAATCAACATAGTTTAGTTTTAAAATCATATAGATGTTTGTTGTAGGTTTTTTTTTAACTTTTGTATTATTATTAGTAGGTATCAATGCCATTTTAAACAAAGTAAACTAAAAACAAAAAATAAAATTTCACAACATATCGTCAAATTCTGTGACTTAACGACATTCTTAGCAACATTATTGGCATCCATTTCAGGTTACGTAACACTCACTTCCATTACTAATTTCCACTAGACATTTTCGTTACACAGTTTTTCGAATGCATGTCAACTTACCAGTAATTATTCTGTAT
>CM063510.1:53578643-53648643 GCA_032207245.1 Pardosa pseudoannulata | reverse complement strand
ACAACTAATCAGAGATTAGCTGACATATATTTAGAAATCAATAATCCCTGTTTAGCTCTAATCGACTTTAGTGTGACCGGGCCTAGATTAAAAAATGATAAAACAGAATTTAAGTACAAATGAAAATGTTTTTTACTTTATCGGTTTTTTTTACACAAAGCTAAATTAATTAGGTTAAATATTAACTTCAAAATATCTGCAATCTATAATTAAAACATTTATTAAAATAAAATTTTGGAAGACTGGAAGGAGGAGTGTTAGGGTAGTAATTAGGGACGTTATGCGAACAGCATAAAATAATCATTAATTAGAATATTAAAATGGTTGTAGTTCATTTCGGGTCAAATAAGGAAATTTTCCCAGTTTTCAAAATGAAATACCTGAAAGTAGAATACAATAACGAGGTTGTAATTTATTTTAAAGCAAGTAAGGAAAGTTTCTCAGTTTCCTTTATGAAATAGGTAAAAGTAAAATTCAATAACGTGGTTGTAATTTATTTCGGCGCTAAGAATATGGAACTATTTATATACGTTTATAAAACAAAACCGATCTCTCCTGTTGATATAATTGTCAGTTATTTACAAAAAGTGATTTTCTCTGTATATAGGTCTGACTTTCAGGCATCTTATTCACTTATGGTTTTCTTTTTAGCGTTATCAAGTACAAGTGCAATTTTGCTGATGCATTGGAATGTTAGTGGGACTATTGCGGGGAAAGAAATTTTCGCCCTCTTCGTGATTTCCTTCATGATTTCTGCAACTATCCATTAGCGAAGGTTAAGTGTAGCTATTAATCGGTTTATAGAAGGTGATTGGTATTTTCTTGCTATTATTCGACGGCAGATTTGGGGATTTATCCAATAGTCTGCTCGAGAATGTATCGATAGATGGGCAATAAATAGAAGCTTTAAAATACTGCTGTAAACAATAAAGCCTGAGTTGCAAAATTTAATAATTGCAAAACTGAGCAAAGTTAGTAGCCACAAAGTACTGTAGCATTTATATAGTAACCCAAAATCAAAAAGTTTTAGTCTTCAGTTACGTACTACTCTTTTTATTGAAGGAAAAAGAAACGATATGTATACTCCATGGTTTTAATAATAGTGACACTATTTAGGTAAAAAAGATTAATTTAAAAAAAAGAGAAAAAGGAATTTAAGAGTAAATGATAATTTATTAAAGTGAATGCAATTTTTTAAAATGGAATAAAATTCAATAAAGAAATATATGATTAAGTACTTAACTTAAGTCATTTCATAGTTTTTCAAAATTATAAAGTATTTTTTACGAGGGTTATTCTGAAATTTTTGAGATACGCTCAGATTAGAATTTACAAAATACAAATAATGGTTTAATTTTAAAATACAAAATATTTTAACACAGAAGACAATTTTTTTCTGACTTACTTCAACTTGTTTAGCGTAGAATAAATTTAAAACAGAAGAGAAAATGGAGTTGACGCGAGAACATTTTCGCGCTATGATTTTTTACGAGTTTAAAGCAGGATTAAATCGAGAAGAATACTTTCAACTGTTGCAATTGGCATTTGGTGATGAATCCCTTGCTAAATGATGGTGGCTACAGCATCATTTCTAAAATTATAACGGGTGATGAAAAGTATATACCGTTTTTTGAAGTTCAAACAAGTCAAGAAAGCAAAGTATGCCTTTTTTTGTCTTTGAAGTTGATCCCACGCCGACAATGATGAAAAGACAACGCGCACTGAAAAAGTGATGTATACCGTTTTCTCCAGAAGTACGGGATTGGTCAAAGCCATCAAATTGGAAGGAAAGAAGACTATAACAGCAAATTGGTATACCACTATATGTCTTCCACCAATTCTACAAGAAGTGAATTTTAGGGGACTAATGCTTCACCATTACAATGCATCTTCACATACAGCCGGATCAACAGTTAAGTTTCTTAAAGAAAAAATTAAAGTCTTAAAACATCCGCGATATTCACCTGATCTAGCTATGTGTGAGTTTTAGTTATTCTTTAATCTAAAAAAGAACTTACGTGGACGTCGTTTTCATTCAGAAGAAGAGATTCATGTGGCTATAAATGCATTTTTTCATCTATTCCAACAAATGAATGGTTTGAGGCATTTAATCTGTAGAAAATTCGTCTAGAAAAGTGCATTGATGCTTTATTAAGATAACTTTAAAAACCTAGTTGTATCTCAAAAATTTTAGAGTGACTCTCATATAATATTACCTAGTATGAAAGCTCTATTATTTTCTCAATTTTAGTAAACGTCTATGAAAGATTTCGGAATTATTTGACAAAGAATGCATATAATGTGTACATGTAAATTTTTCAGAATAGATATGATCGTATTTTTTTTTTAATAATTATGTTACTATCTAAGGGTTGAAAATTACGAAGTTATTTATCAACGTTCATAAAACAATACCGACCGTTCCTGTTAATAAAACTGTCAAGCATTTACAAAAGTCTCTTTTCTTTCTTAGACAAATCTTACTTCCTCCCATTTCATTGACTTATGGTCTATTTTCAGCGTTATAAGGTACAATTTAGCTGATGAACATGTGGTGTAAAGGGAGAGCTCTTTCGCACTCTGAGTCCTGATTTCAGTAGCCATCCATTAGCGAAGGTTAAATATAGCTATTTATCTGTTTATACAAGGTGATTGATATTATCTTGCCTTTATTCGATCGCAGATTTATCAATTTATCAAATAATCTAAGAAGTATCGATAAATGGGCATAAATAGAAGCCTCAGTATGGTCTTGTAAACAAAAAGGCCTTCAGAGCAGTATTTTATATGCTTTCTGAGAGGAACTGAAGTTAGTAGTCACAAAGTACTGTAGCCAGAATAAAAAAAGAATTATTTTTAGTCATATTTAATTAGGTTCTATTTTCTTATTCATTGAAAAATGCAACGGTATAATAATTTTATGGTTTTAATAACAGTAATAATATTTTGGAATAAAGATAAAGCACCGGTCTCACTGAAGCCGATTACAACTAATCAGAGATTAGCTGACATATATTTATAAATCAATAATCCCTGTTTAGCTCTAATCGACTTTAGTGTGACCGGGCCTAGATTAAAAAATGATAAAACAGAATTTAAGTACAAATGAAAATGTTTTTTACTTTATCGGTTTTTTTTACACAAAGCTAAATTAATTAGGTTAAATATTAACTTCAAAATATCTGCAATCTATAATTAAAACATTTATTAAAATAAAATTTTGGAAGACTGGAAGGAGGAGTGTTAGGGTAGTAATTAGGGACGTTATGCGAACAGCATAAAATAATCATTAATTAGAATATTAAAATGGTTGTAGTTCATTTCGGGTCAAATAAGGAAATTTTCCCAGTTTTCAAAATGAAATACCTGAAAGTAGAATACAATAACGAGGTTGTAATTTATTTTAAAGCAAGTAAGGAAAGTTTCTCAGTTTCCTTTATGAAATAGGTAAAAGTAAAATTCAATAACGTGGTTGTAATTTATTTTAAGACAAGTAAGGAAAGTTTCCCAATTTCCTATATGAAATAGGTAAAAGTAGAATTCAATAACGTGGTTGTAATTTATTTTAAGACAAGTAAGGAAAGTTTCCCAGTTTCGTATATGAAATAGGTAAAAGTAAAATTCAATAGCATGGTTGTAATTTATTTCGGGACAAGAAAGGAAAGTTTTCTCAGTTTTCTAAATAATATAGATAGAAGCAATTCTCCGTAGGTCTTGTCTAGTTCATGATCATCATCATTATTATTTCCCTTTTTGTTAATTTAACCAGAATTCAATAACGTGGTTGCAATTTATTTTAAAACAAGTAAGGGCAGTTTTCCAGTTTCCTATATGAAATAGGTAAAAGTAAATTCCAATAACGTGGTTGCAATTTATTTCGGGGCAAGTAAGGAAAGTTTTCGCAGTTTTCTAAATGATATGGATAAAAACAATTCTCCGTAGGTCTTGTCTAGTTGACGATCATCATCACTATTCTTTCTCTTTTTGTTCATTTAATTAGAATTCAATAATGTGGTTGTAATTTATTTTAAGACAAGTAAGGAAAGTTTCCCAGTTTCGTATACGAAATAGGTAATAGTAAAATTAATTTAATAATGTGGTTGTAATTTATTTCGGGACAAGTAAGGTAAGCTTTCTCAGTTTTCTAAATGATATAGATAAAAGCAATTCTTCGTAGGTCTTGTCTAGTTGATGATCATTATCACTATTCTTTCTCTTTTTGTTCATTTAATTAAAATTCAATAAAGTGGTTGTAATTTATTTTAAGACAAGTATGGAAAGTTTCCCATTTTCCTATATGAAATATAAAAAAGTAAAATTCAATAACTTGGTTGTAATTTATTTCGGGACAACTAAGTAAAGTTTTCTCAATATTCTAAATGATACAGGTAAAAGCAATTCTACGTAGGTCTTGTCTAGTTGATGATCATTATCACTATTCTTTCCCTTTTTGTTCATTTAATTAGAATTCAATAAAGTGGTTGTAATTTATTTTAAGACAAGTATGGAAAGTTTCCCATTTTCCTATATGAAATAGAACAAAAGTAAAATTCAATAACTTGGTTGTAATTTATTTCGGGACAAGTAAGGAAAGCTTTCTCAGTTTTCTAAATGATATAGAAAAAAAAAGCAATTCTCCGTAGGTCTTGTCTAGTTGATGATCATCATCACTATTCTTTCAGTTTCTGTTCATTGAATTAGAATTCAATAACAAGGTCATAATTTATTTTAAGACAAGGAAGGAAAGTTTCCCAGTTTCGTATATGAATTAGGTAATAGTAAAATTTAATAACTTGGTTATAATTTATTTCGGGACAAATAAGAAAAGTTTTCTCAGTTTTCTAAATGATATAGATAAAAGCAGTTCTCCGTAGGTCTTGTCTAGTTGATCATCATCACTATTCTTTCCCTTTTTGTTCATTTAATTAGAATTCAATAACGTGGTTGTAATTTATTTTAAGACAAGTAAGGACAGTTTAACAGTTTGCTATATGAAATAGGTAAAAGTAAAATTCAATAACGTTGTTGTAATTTATTTCGGGACAAGTAAGAAAAGTTTTTTCAGTTTTCTAAATAATATAGATAAAAGCAATTCTCCGTAGGTCCTGTCTAGTTGATGATCATCATCACTATTCTTTCCCTTTTTGTTTATGTAATTAGAATTCAATAATGTGGTTGTAATTTATTTTAAAATAAGTAAGGATAGTTTCCCAGTTTCCAATATGGAATAGGTAAAAGTAAAATTCAATAACGTGGTTGTCATTTATTTCGGGACAAGTAAGGAAAGTTTTCTCATTTTTGTAAATGATATAGATAAAAGCAATTCTCCGTAGGTCTTGTCTAGTTGATGATCATCATCACTATTCTTTCCCTTTTTGTTCATTTAATTAGAATTCAATAAAGTGGTTGTAATTTATTTTAAGAGAAGTAAGGAAAGTTTCCCAGTTTCCAATATGGAATAGGTAATAGTAAAATTTAATAACGTGGTTGTAATTTATTTCGGGACAAGTAAGGAAAGCTTTCTCAGTTTTCTAAATGATATAGATAAAAGCAATTCTCCGTAGGCCTTGTCTAGTTGATGATCATCATCACTATTCTTTCCCTTTTTGTTCACTTAATGAATTTTTTGTAAAATACCATGACACTGAATCTTACTGCATCTAGTTATTATTAGGGATGCAAATCCATCCAATATACTGCAGCCGGCATATGCGGCCACTATACCGGATAATTGTGAGTATCCGGATATTCCAATTATCTGGTAGTACATTCGGCCAAAAATTATGCACCAAGAAATAAAATAAATATAACAAAAAATGCAAAATGTTAAACAATATACTATAGGAAACAATGCGTATAAGTATTTTGGAGTTCTATGTAAAAAGAAGCTTTATGGAAAAAAAAATTAGGTTTATTTACACATTTCATTACAAAAAATTATAAATCATTGTTTTTTCAGTCTCAACTGCATAATTGGGTTCTTGCATCTGAGAACAAAAAGAGACAAAACTTACTTTTTTGGAGGATAGAAGAATAAAGGCAATTTACTAAAAAAATGTGGGAATATGTTCTTGAAATTTTTTATACTCAAACATAAAAACCATTAAAGAAGGAAGGTAAAGGAGTGTTAAAAATGCTTTTATTTAGATTTGATTTTTCTAATTAAACAATGTCGAATTGAGGTATTGAGTACTGAAACTTAAAATAAAGAAAAATTTAAAATAAATTATAGTACAAATAGTTGACTAATTAAAAAATATAAAAGGTGAGGAAAAACTACAGTTTGGTTGCAAAAATAAAGTACATGATGCTGATTTATTTAAAATGAATTCAAAAAGAAAAGTGCGAAACATACTGACATCCGGCCGGATATCCAGCTGAAACTCTGGCCAGATATCCGGTATCCGTTATCCGGCCAAATTGACATCCGCTGCATTCCTAGTTATTACCATAGAATTGACAAAAAATAAGAAACACTCAAGAGATTATACGTCTATATATATATATACATCATATACATACATACATACATGCATATATATATATATATATATATATATATATATATATATATATATATATATATATATATATATATATATATATATATATATATATATATATATATATATATATATATATATATATATATATATATATATATATATATATACATACATATATATATATATATATATATATATATATATATATATATATATATATATATATATATATACATACATATATATCTGTACGCATACATACATATACATACACACACACACACACACACACATATATATATATATATATATATACATATATATATATACATATATATATACATATATATATATATACATACATACATATATACATACATATATATATATACATACACACACACACACACACACACACACACACACACACACACACACACATATATATATATATATATATATATATATATATATATTCATTTAAATGTTTACTTTTTTTTTTGACAAATTTTGTTTGATTGACAGAATAAATAAAAAGTTACTTTTAAAACTCTTTTGTTTTCTCACACTTAGCTAATAAATAACCTTTGATTATTATTAACCAGTGTTTTAATTTGAAAACATTGGTTAACAATAATCTGAAAAATAATTCAAAAATGTAAAAAATGAACAATTAGTACACGAAAATGAATTTGAAAATCTGTAAAAAAAATAAATTCATACACTAATTATATTCGTTTGTAAGGAGATGTTGATGTTTAATACAAAAGTGTATGCAAAATAACTGATTTAATTTATATGAATTTGATAGATAGTGGTTGTTGTCTGTTAAACTCTACTTGATGTTAGGGTGAACGCAAACTTTTAAGGGGGGTTGGCTTGAGTTTTAAGTCTTTTCGTCTTTATAAATTATTAACATAATTTTTATAAAAATTTATATACAAATAAACTGCAATATAAATAAATTAATCACATCAAAATTTATTCTTAAAATTATATATACGTAGATTATTCCAACGCACGAAATAGTTGCCCCCCTTCGACAAAATTTTCAGAGAAAAATTATTTTGACTAAACTTTGTGGCAACACTTCAGACATTTATCAGTATCATGTGACATAACAGTTTTCACGTGGCAAATTTAGTTTGTCTGATAATCGATTGTAAAGTAGTCTGAAAATCAGCAAATGACATCCAAATTGGAATTGCTTGTACACTGATTTGTTTTTTTGTGGACCAAAAGTTTCAACTGCACCTAGCATTTGTGTGAAATACACAATGAAAATGCAATGCAAAAAAGTAAAGCTATCTTAAAAAACATACAGCAAAACGAGCGTGCTAATTTCTGAAAATTTTAAGTAGGAAATGCGGGATAATCCTTTATAGGAGTCAGTGTTTTTGCAGTGTAACTTCTATGATATTGATACATAAAAGAAGAACTTTGAAAGAAATAATACTACTGAGCTATCAAAGGGAAAGCTACAATCCAAGAATGGCTATTGGATGTTGTACGTAATTTTTGCAGAAGGAATGAAAAACTTGATTCACATAACGTTTAAATAATGGAAGTAAATACATCGAGAAGATGATATTGCATGGAACATTAGTATATAAGTTAAGGTATTGTAAAATTTCGATTCTTTTTTGTATTGTTGAGTAGCACAACTAACTTTATGATTGTCTGCGTATTTGAAAAAAACTCACAATTTGTTTTAATTGTTCAACTGTTCTTCACGAATTAATTTTTAATTGATTAATACAATATTTTTACCCATCATTCCTAATGTGCGTTTAAATTAATCTATGTACTCATTTTATATATCAATGAGGTTATTATAAGTCAATTTACAGTTAGATCAGAATTTTTCATAAAGCATTAAGCATGAAGATATAAATGCATTTTCTGTAAATTAAACAGTCAAGTAACAGACAAAATAATACCTATGCGAAATAACAATATGCAAAATAACACCAATACCTAAATGAAATCTATAATCAAAATCTAATTTTCAGCAATAAAGCAAAATTAGTAAAAACATGTTGAAAGTTATAGAGCAAGAAATGATTTAAAAGTTGGAAACTTGGCCTACATAATGTTTTAATAACGGAGATAAATACGTCAAAAAGAAGATATTGGATGTAACTTTAGTATACATATTAATGTATTGTAAAATTTGTATTATTTTTTTGTATTTTTTAATAGTACAACTAACTTTTTGACAGTCTTCGTATTTTAAAAATTCACTTCTATGAAATTTGTATTGCTAATTTTTAAACTGCTTCTCAAGGCTTGATTTTTAATAGATTAATATAAAATGTTTACCCATAATTTGTAATGTGTGTTTAAACAAATCTATGTATTTGTGAGAGTGCAGCTATGTTTAGGGTACTCCACCACAACAGTATTCATTTTAAATTTTGATGAGGCTATAAGAAGTTATTTTAAACCTAGAAAGATCAGGATTTTTTAATACATTCACCATGCAGATATAAAATTTCCTATAAATTACCTATTAAATCAACCAAAAAGATAATACCTAAATATGTTCCAATCTAATTTTGAACAATAAAGCAAAATTAGTAGAAAAAGTTGAAAAACTTGATCTATATAATGCTTAAATAACGGTGGTAAGTACATCAAAAAGAAGAGATTGTATGGAACTTATATAAATTAAGGTATTGTAAAATTTCGATCCTTTTATGTATTTTTGAGTAGCACAACTAACGTTTTGACTGTCTGCTTATTTTAAAAAACTCACCATTTGTTTTATTAATTTTTTAACTGTTCAAGAATTTTTAACTGATTACTATAAAATGTTTTCCCATCATTTCTAATGTGGGTTTAAATTAATCTATGTACTAATTTTAAATTTCATTGAAGGTATTAGAAGTCAATTTAAACTTAGATCAAGATTTTTCATAAAACATTAAGCATGCAGATATAAATGCATTTTCTGAAAATTAGCTATTCAATCAACCTACGATATAATGCTTAAATATGCGAAATACCTTAAAATAATACCTAAATAATATATCTAATTTTCATCAATAAAGCAAAATTAGTAAAAAATATGAGTAAGAACTGATTTAAAAGTGAGAAACGTGGCCTACGTAATGTTTAAATAACAGAGGTAAATACCCAAAAAAGAAGATATTACAAGGAACTTCAATATACAAATTAAGGTGTTGTAAAATTTCTATTTTTTTTTGTATTTTTGAATAGCACAACTAACTTTTTGACAGTCTTCGTATGTGAAAAACTCACTTCTATGAAATTTATTTTGTTAATTTTTAAACTACTCCTCATGGCTTAATTTTTAATAGATTACTACAAAATGTTTACCCATGATTTCTAATGTGTGTTTAACACAAGATTTACGGATGTTGATCATACACCTATTTTTACAGAAGTGAGCCAATTTAACTCATACAAGAAAATTTTTTTGCAAAAAAAGAATGTTCCAAATTAATTTAAATGAGATGTTTTTTATCAAAAAATTCATGGAAGGCATTTTTTACTTATAAAATCTGTTTTTGAAACACATTTTCCGAAAACATTTCTATTACATTTAGCACAATGGTTTCTACATCTGTTTCTTTTGCATGATTGTTGAACTTGACAATTCTTTCGCGCGTCAGTAGCATGAATTTCTGTCATTGAAATGGAAGTGTTTTCGACTTCTTCTCTATATTTACTGTATACTATACTTTATATACTTTATATTTATTTTATAATATATTTATTACTATATTTATTTTCATATGCTATGAGTCAAATTGCCTCACAATCTTGAAAATAGGTATACCATACTTGATAATGCGGAATGAAGAGGTCTGCGGGGAAGAGGAATGAAAGTTTACATATATTTTATGACTTAACGAAAAACCAACGTATGTTTTTGAAAAGTGATATTAAAATTATATATATATATATATATATATATATATATATATATAATATATATATATATATATATATATTATATATATATTATATATATATATATATATATATATATATATATATATATATATATATATAGTGATCATATTTTTTAATGAGTCAAATTGGTTCGGTCAACAAATCTATGTATTCATTTTAAATTTTGATGAGGCTATAAGGATTTATTTTAAACCTAGAAAGATCAGGATTTCTCATAAAATATTCAGCATGCAGTTACAAAACCGTTTTCTATAAATTAAGTACCAAATGAATCAACAAAATAATACTTAATATGTTTCATTAGTAGAAAAACTTGATCTATATAACGTTTAAATAACGGTGGTAAGTACATCGAAGAGAAGATATTGTGTGGAACTTTAGGATACCAACAAATGTATTGTAAAATTTCAAACCTGTTTTGTACTCTTGAGTATCACAACTAACGTTTTGACATTCTTCGTATTTGAAACATTAACCGTTACAAAATTTTTAAAATATATTTTTAAACTGCTCTCCCTGACTTAATTTTTCACAGATTACTCAAGATCCTTTACCCATTATTCCTAACATGCATTTGAGTAAAGTTATGTATCCCTTTTAAATTTCATTGAGGTTATAGCAGGTCAATTTAAATTTAGAAAGATGAACACTGTTCATAAAAATTCAAGATACAGATATAAAAACATTTCTTTTAAATGAACTATTAAATGAACTAACAATAATACCTAAAGATGTTCAAAACATATTTTTGAGAAATAAAACAAAATTATGAAAAATAGTTGAAATTTTTGATCTTGTTTTGTACTCTTGAGTATCAAAACTAACTTTTTGACACTCTTAGTATTTGGAACATTAAACTTTACGAAATTTTTAAAATTTATTTTTAAACTGCTCTGCCTGACTTAATTTTTCATAGATTACTACAAATCTTTTACACATCATATCTAACATGCATTTGAGTAAAGTTATATATCCATTTTAAATTACATTCAGGTTATAGCAGGTCAATTTAAATTTAGATAGATTACTATTGTTCATAAAGATTCAAGATACAGATATAAAAGCATTTCCTATGATTGAACTATTCCATGAACCGAGAAAATAATACCTAAAGATGTTTAAAACACATTTTTTGAGGAATTAAACAAAATTATGAAAAGAGTTAGAAATTTCGATCCTGTTTTGTATTCTTGAGTATCTCAACTTTTTGGACACTCTTCATATTCAAAACATTAAACTTTATGGAATTTTTAAACTTTATTTTTAAACAGCTCTCAGTGACTTAATTTCTTATAGATTATTACAAAACCTTTACCTATCATTTCTAATATGCATTTAACTAAATCTATGCATCCATTTTAAATTTCATTGTTACAGCAGTTCAATTTAAATTTAGAAAGGCCAACATTGTTCATAAAAATTCAAGATACAGATATAAAAACATTTCCTAAAAATGAATTATTTAATGAACCGACAAAATAACTCCTAAAAATGTTCAAAACATATTTTTGAGCAAAAAATAAACTATGAAAGATAGTTAAATTAAAACTAAAGATAACACCTAAAGATGTTCAAAACATATTTTTTGAGCAAAAAACAGGACTATGAAAAATAGTTAAATTAGAACTAATGATATAGTTTAAAGCTTAACAAAATTACAAAAAATTAATTAAAAAAGATATTTGACTTTTATGTTTCCTTAAAAATGTGTTTTATTCAGTGTATATGTGAATAAATTTAGAGAAATGGTTTGTAAAGTACTATGACCGTCTGTCGAATTACAGCCGGCGGGGTGATCTTAAGTTTTATTTATTTCCATTTGTTTGACAGTTGAACTTTATTTCCTAAAAGATCATTGTTCAAGAGTGCAGAGAATTCTCATTGTTTATTAACGATAATCATGAAATCACTAGTCTCGAGGCATCGTAATTTTAGCAAAGAGGTAGCAGGATGGTATCGATAGATCAAAATGGAAAATCTTTGGTATTAATAAAATACTTTTTAATAAATACAACTAACAAAGAGCTTCGGGTCTTGAAAGGGGGTATCGCATGTTTTAAGATATTTCAGTTTTCTCAGGGTTATTTAGTGTTTATTTCAGTTTTAAATTATTTCTGAGAATTTATTTCATAGTAAAATTTGGGGTGTTGAAGATATCGATATATTAAGGCTCTAATTTTAATTCCGATGTTTAAAGGGGAGGAATTTAGAGCTGCAGTTTGAAACATTATGCAAAGTCCAGATTTGTCACTTACTTATACGAAGTAAAGGAAATATTGTGATTACGAAAATTTTGGTATTCAGATTTAAACGAAAATACAAATTTTGACAATGCCTAAATCAAATTTGACTACTTTCCGCATTACCTCTCAACGTACATAACAGGACACTCTAACTCTGAAACTTTAAACTTCCAGTTTGATCGTCCTTTCATAGATTTTGACAGGTGTGTTATATAGCTCCCCTAAAATTTTTGTTTAATGGCAGTCAAAGAAATAATTTTATGTGGTAGTACATTTAAATTTGAATTATTTTATCGCGTTGTGTAAAGAAAATATATTTAACAACTATCCTAAGCTCTATGAGGTGACTATAAACAACAAGAATTATGACCAAAAATTAATTTCACAGAGAAACTAATTTTAAAAGTTAACAAAAACACATATTTTATTTACAAATTAAAAGTACACTTAAAATTTACTTATTTACACTTTTATGTTTATATCCATTCGGATAAAAGATCGTCATAAAAGTAATATATAATTTATAAGTTTCATATACAAATCAAGTGAATTATTTGGAGAGGACCTGAGTACATTTCATTCACATGTACTTATCTGGCTATTGTTGGGGATCAATCAAAAACGGCGATGACTGGCTCGTTGAAGTAGTCAAAATTTGTTGAGGTTCTGGAATTAATTCGTTGCGGTACAAGTCCGTCGAATCTCTCTGTCGTACGGAGGCAAAGGTGGTCGGTCACTGGTTGGACTCAAAAACTCCCGATGAGTGTCAGCTTCTGCCACTGACCACTTCCAAATCCAATTTTTTTTTAAACTGTCGACTACTTTCTTGTTCTCTCTCTGTATTTTATTACCATCTTCTTCTCCTCCAAAAGAAAGCCGAACGATGGCCGAATGGTTAGGGTGCTGGCCTTCGGAACCGGAGTTCGTGGGTTCGAATCCCACTACGGCATGGATGTTCGTAGCCGTTCGGAATCGGCTTTAAGCAGTAGGTCCCGGTCTCATTAGCCCTCGTGTTGCAAAAAGTAGACCGTAGTGCTCCAAAATCAAACCTCCCATAGAAAATTAATTTGGGCCCTAGTGACCAACTAGAGCGGATCCCACAAAATTTTATTCGGCTACCATAGGATCAGCATAGGTTCAACTGCCTAGAGCAGTCACGCCTCCAGTCCAACCTTCTTATTCCGCATATTGGGACCCACGTGACTAAAAGTCCACCTGTTTGCTCGATGGCTCCTATAAATTCAATCTACAATTGACTTTTGTATTTTTTGTCAATGCCGGTGTTATATAACTTATCTGTACTGGGATCAGTCTCCTGGACCAAATACTCCAGCTATAAAAGTTGGGGCCATAAAATCCTTGACCATACACTCAGGCAACCCACGTAAAACAAGTCAAAATTTTCTGATGCCAGATTAAAATGGATTAAAATCTTTTTACTTTAATAGCATCATAACAAAGTTCCGTCGTAACGTCCGTACTGCTGCATAAAGCAAAACGATAAATCCCAGAATGGTGAAAATTTAATATATAAGACTTTTTTAATATCTGTTTGTGAACTTTCCTATTTCATTGCCAGCCGAACAATGGTCGATTGGTTAGGGTGCTGGCCTTCGGATCCGAAGTTCGTGGGTTCGAATACCACTATGTCATGGATGTTCGTAGCCGTTCGGAATCGGCTTTAAGCAGTAGGTCCCGGTCTCATTAGCTCTCGTGTTGCAAAAAGTAGACCGTAGGGCTCCAAACCAAACCAAACCTATTTCATTGCCATCTGCTCTGTATGTAACGGAAATATGTAATGGAGGTTGCATCAAAAGACCTGGAAGTGCAAATAATACCGCCAAATCGCCAAATTATGCTTTTTATTGTTGATGAAATAAATTGAATGTATGGAAGGAATACAAAAAGTACATATTTGTATACGGATGTCTTTTAGTGGAATTTTTGTTAAGAAAACACTCAAACCGAATATTTTGGGCAGAGCAGAATGTATCAAATATTTTATGTAGAAGAAAATATATATCTTGTCTGTCGCAATCTCAAATATCCGCTCTCTTTTGAAGGAAAATAAATGTCCGATATTTGAATAATAGGAAGGCTCTTTGTAGCTTCCGCTCGCTCCCGAAGATCAAGCATGTTCTCATTCACATAAGTGTCTAACCTTGGCCTTGCCGTTTTAACTGCATCAATGATCGATAAAAGCTGTCATTTCTTAGAACCCGCAAATCAAAGATTCAGCAGTTTATTACTTTGGGCACATCTCTTAATTTATTAATAGCTTTTGGAGAGTCTCAAGCAGAGCACGTATTCTCATTAGTCACTTTCACTTTTCATTAGCCTCGCGCTGTCTCAATTTTCATGAGGATAGCAGTTTCATTGATCGAGATATGAAAAGGAAAGGAAAAAAAGGGAAGATGGAAATCCCTTTTATTATCTCTTTTTTGGAATCCCAATCTGACCTAATATTCTAGTAACTTTATAGTTTTCCCGCCTTTCGCTAGAAGTGGGTCACATAGCACGTTTTTCGTGATTAAATGATTGGTTTTTGTTACACATACTTTAGGAACTTGTAGCTGATTTAGAACTCGAAGCTGGGAGATAACAAAAGGGTGAAAGATAATATCTATTTATATGATTTTGATCTTACTTCATTAAAACGTTTATTACATGCCTAAGATTGCATGTTTTCAACGCCATATTGTTTGCGTGATGAGATATTTTTCTATGACTCATTTCATGAGTAACATATCCTTTTTTTAATAAGAAATACATAAACAAAATCTGTGTAGCAGTTAAGGATAGATGGTTGAATCATTGTTTGTACCGTAAATATTTTACTGTAGCTTGCTATCTTTGCTGTTTTTAACTGAAAGGAATAAAATTTGGAAAATCCATTTTAACTATTTGTTAGAATTCTATTCTGACATAATGGGCTTGTAACTTTAAAGTTTTCTCGCCTTTAATTCGAAAGAGATCACGTAATACTTTTTTAAGATGAAAAATTCGTTCTACATATGCTGTATAGAGCCCACGATGTATGAAATAATACAAGTGTTTGCATGCTTATATGTACATTTTGTGAAAACATCTATTGAATATAAACTTACGTGTTTACTTTTCTGCTGCAAATTTGTGTTGCACATGCTATGTAGGAAACATGAGTTATGAGGTAATGAAATGCTTGCATGATTATATGTCCATTTTGCGAAAACATCTATTTGATATAAATTTACGTGTTTTCTTTTTTGTTTCAAATTTGTATTACACATGCTATGTAGAGCACATGAGGCATGAGGTAATAACGTGTTTGCATGATTGTATGTCGATTTTGTGAAAACATCTATTGAATATTATAGGGTTAAACCCGGAAATGAGGCAACGAGTATGAAATGAAATGTGTCTTCCACGCCTTTACCATTAGTCCACGTCAAATATATAATATAACAGAACTCTCTTAAGTTTTATGAATCCGTTGCCAACGAGACTGTGTGCCTAACTCTCATAAAATTTCAGGTAGGCGGTTGGCAACAAGGAAGGGGAGAGAGCGGAGGGATTTTTTTTGTTTTGTAAAATGTATCTGTAAATGTGTTGTGTATAATAAATGTCTGGATTCTATGTAAAATCAGTTGCTTGTCTTCTACGGATCACATGGATTGAATCTTTACTAATATAAACTTACGTGTTTTCTTTTCTGTTGCAAATTCGTGTTACACATGCTATGTAAAGCACATGAGGCATGAGGCAATAAAGTGTTTGCATGATTATATGTCGATTTGGTGAAAACATCTATTTGATATAAATTTACGTGTTTTCTTTTCTGTTTCAAATTTGTATTACACATGCTATGTAGAGTACATGAGGCATGAGGTAATAAAGTGTTTACATGATTGTATGTCGATTTTGTGAAAACATCTATTGAATATAAACTTGTGTGTTTTCTTTTCTGTTGCAAATTCGATTTACAAATTCTATCTAGAGCACACGATATATGAATTAATAAAGTGTTTGCATAATTATGTTCATTTTGTGAAAACATCAATTGAATATAAACTGACGTGTTTTCTTTCCTGTTGGAAATTCGTGTTTCACATGCTATTGATAATCATGCACTCGAGGTATGAGGTAATGTGTTTGCATGGCTATATGTCCATTTTGTGAAAACATCTATTGAATATAAACTTACGTGTTTTCTTTTCTATTACAAATTCGTATTACACATGCTATGTAGAGCACATGAGACATGAGGTAATAAAGTGTTTGCATGATTATATGACCATTTTTGAAAACATCAATTGAATATAAACATACGTATTTTATTTCCTTTTGGAAATTCATGTTTCACATTCTATTGACACATCATGCGTACGAGGTATAAGGTAATGTGTTTGCATGGTTGTATGTCCATTTTTCGAAAACATCTACTGAATATAAACGCGTTTTCTTTATTGCTGTAGTATGGAAATGGAAGGGAACTTTATATCAGGGCTTCGAACCGTAATTTTTTTTGTTCCGGTTTTCGTTCCGGTTCAACTAAAAAATTAATATCGGTTCAGTTCCGGTTTTCGCTCCGCCAAAAATAACGGTTTTCGGTTCAGTTCCGGTTTTCGCTCCGCCAAAAATAACTGTTTTCGTTTCAGTTCCAAATGAATAATTTCATTTTATGTATATTCTTATTTGTACTAAAACTATAATTCTATCATAAACAAAAAAATGTTATTTTCTATCAAAATTTAGAAGATTTTATTCTTTTTTTAATTGGTACACTATGGGAATTGATACAAACAGCAGGTACGATAAGAGCGGCGAGCATTGGCATTGTTATCCATTATCAAAATCGCATTTGACAACTAGGTTCATGATTACCCACATTCGTCGTTTGACTCTCACATCGTGCACTTGGCCTTGCAATAATTATGTAAAAAATCTATTATTTATTTAACATATGAAAATTGCCTCTAATTATTAATATATCTTCTAACGTGGTTTCACTGAGATTACTTCTGTTGTCTCGGAGAATAAATTTCAACACTAACTTGTGTAGCTGGAGCTGCCAAAACCACCATTGCAATCTTATACAAGTGCGGATATGTAATTATAAAGTTGACGTTAAATTAGAAAATATTGATAAGTTGGTAACAGTAACAAAATGACTGAAAGATATATCGAACCGAAATAAACCGATATTTTTTTCGGTTCAGTTCCGGTTTTCGTTCCGACCAAAATAACGGTTTTTTTTTCCGGTTTTCGGTTTTTCGGTTCAGTTCCGGTTCGAAGCCCTGCTTTATATGACGCGTTTTAAAGAGAAATGAATTTTTATAGCATGATAATAAGAATGCAAAAATTTTGGGAGTTGCGACCCCTTCGAATTTTTTGAATAGATTAGTTTAGTTTGGTTTTGACCTCTACAGTTTACTTTTTTTTTGCTAAACGAGGGCTATTGAGATGGGACCCTACTTCTTAAAGTCGATTACGAATGTCTATGAACATTCATGACAGCACTTTGATTCAAACCAGCGAACTAGACCAGCCCCCTACCATTCCTACTCCTATGTATTTCTGGATTGCTAGGTAAACTTGAAGTTGGTAGCAAGTAAACAGCTGCTGTCGGTTTCCAGAAGTAACCATAAAGTTTATAAATATAGTGGACTCAGCTTAGTTTGGGACACCGTGATTTTGATAACAATAAACGTTATTCAAAATTAGGTAAATTTACCCCACCCCCTATAATTCACACGTACTAAATATCAAAATAAAATGAACCCCCCCCCTTATATTTATGTACTATATATTATCCTTTAAAACATAAGAATTGTATACATAATTTTAAAAAATTGATCCATGGTTGACTGTCTACAATTTTTCTGAGATCCTGATTGATAAATTGTTCGTAATCATAATTTACTTGTCATACCGATTTAAAATTTCGATCTTTTGTTTTAATGTTAAATCATTTCGCTTTCTGGCTTCCATATCGACAAGCTGCATGTGAGCGAGCAAGGCATAAAATGTGAATATGCTCGTTCTCAGTTCCGATAATAATGTGTTGCTTTCTGCTTATCTGACAACCATTGACCACCAGCAGTGTGTGCGTATTTCTGAAAAATTCCAGGAACGTGTAAAACCCCACTCCTTTGATTATTCCTCATTTCCGTTGGTGGAAGAGGGAGAATTCTAGTTAAGTTAAAATAGCAGCGAAGGGAAAGTAAAGATTGCGTTTCGTCTGAATACATTGTGAATATTCCTTTGCCAGAGTTTCGAAAACTGATCCCATTAACCCTTAATTTGGCTAAGTCTGGCCACTACACCGGACATGTATATTTATAAATACTATATAATATAATTGTCAGTGTTTGCCACAGCGGACATTAATTATCTGAAAAAAGGAAAATGATATATATTTTTGTTTATTTTACAGAGATCCTAATGTCTATACAAACATGGGAAAATAACAGAAATTAAAAAATATTTGAAAAAAACTTCTTGTCAAATTAAGGGTTAACCTATGTAATGATCACACTAAGGGATTTTTTTTTTACATACAAATGAACATAGAAAATCGGGACCAAATGATCTCGATAAGAATAAGCGATTGATAACATTAACCGTGATAACATAAAGCGGAGTCCACTGTACAATTTTCACTATTATGAATACATTCAAAATTTGGTGTCTGTAAGTGTAAACGTACTCGAGTTGTCATTTTCATATACAGACACATGCAGACATAATTAAAAAATGGTGTTTAAATGACTTAGTTCTGAGACGAGACGATCCATCAAAATCTCGAAATTAAATTCTTTGAATGATTATAATGCTTCCCGATACGAGAATTTTCCCGTATATGAGAAAATAAAAACCTCACATCATAGTTAGCATTATCAACAATGATGGAACTCTCCCAATGTGTCTATCGTAGGGATATCACTCCTGTCATT
Organism: Pardosa pseudoannulata; assembly: GCA_032207245.1. Lineage (NCBI taxonomy): Eukaryota > Metazoa > Arthropoda > Arachnida > Araneae > Lycosidae > Pardosa > Pardosa pseudoannulata. The sequence continues at coordinate 53,629,017 of CM063510.1, read as the reverse complement.
AACTGAAGAGGTAAAAAAAGGAGAAGTATCTCTATTTACTCTTTGTTGAACTCCAGTCTGACTTCAATTTTTCAACTTTTTTTTAAACCCAATACTTTTTAAACTTTTTCCTCCATTTCTCTCGAATTGGAATAGGTATAACATTCTGTCTTTGATGAAGTTTTTGAGAGTTACATTCTTCTTTTTCATCTCGTAGCTGAATCGGTAAACATAAGACAGTACAAAATCATTTTTATTATATCTTTGTTGTCTGCACCAACGAGAATCTACCTTAAAACAAATTAAATTTTTTACAAACAGCATTTTATAATACAATTCAAATAGTAAATACAGTAAAAATATCTCAAACTAACACATACAAATGCAAAAACAGACAAAATAACACTGGAATGAAAAAAAAGTAATAATCATAAAATTAAAAAAAAAATTAAGCTAAGATAAAAAAAATTATAATAATTACGATAAATGCATATAAATAAATACAAAATGCAGTAGGAAAGCTATATATTCAGAATCAGCCTTGTTACTAGATTCTCTGAATTTTCCATTAGCCAACCGAATTGTTTATGGAGAGAGTTTTGTTACAAATTAGCTGATCAATATTTAGGTTTTTGAAATGCCAATCCGTAAAGCAGTCAAATAGGTAGTGGTCCAAACCCGGGCCACCGCAAACACATCGTACTAGACAATCAAAAGCTGGAAGTGATAGGCCGGGAAGGCCATGCTTTAAGGAAAGCTGTAAGGGCTAGTTGCAAATTAGCCTGTTTACTTTCGGGTAGTACGCAAGACAGGTACCCTTCTATGTCCAAGTGGCCTGCCAGTCAGCTATTTTTCTCGAAGTTTGCCCTTGATTAACTAGAGGAAATCCAGATCAGTGTTATTTCAGCTCGGATTTGGCCAGGGCTCCGCTTGATTATTGCCGTCAGTTTGCGTGGGATCACCCAGTTTTTATTTTTCTTTTTTAATCTGCGAAATAAGGAGTTATTCGTTGAACTTGACTATTTTTTTGGAGAATTTGGTAATTGCATTTATGCTTGCCTTGTCCGAGAAGATTGAAGATGGAGTTATGAGACGATAGCCACTTTCTGATTCTAATGCGGTGAGTTCTGCTTGGAAACTGTACAGTGTTTACAAAAATTTTTATATATATTTAGAAGTTTATCTTGTTGCAATGCTATAACTGATAAAATAATAGTATAAAGAGTAAAAGGATGTATAATACTGCCGCATAAACTGTGCCAATGAGCTCAGTGGCCGAATGGTCAAAGCACGAGATCCAGACCCAAAGTTTATGGGTTCGATGCTCACCATGGAGGTTGATCCAAAGTATGGATTTTTAATTTAATAATGTTATTTATTGTTGCCTTATGTTCTTGAACATTCTAGATCTTTCTTTATTATGTAAATTAGTTATTTCTCAAATATTGTGTTCGGGTATAAAAGCTGATACCCACTAGCTGTAGGCAACTTCTCGATCTTGTAAAGTTGCGAGTTGCTGCTTTGCTTCAATAAATTCGTCTGTTAGGTTAAACGGTGTGTTCATTCGAATCTTCGTGACTATATATCTCTATATAAAACTGAGTGTATGTGCTTGTATGTATATAAGTTTGAATATTTGTTCTTTATACAAATCTACACTATCTGAAATAGTCTTCAAAATCTGGATAAGCATTCTTTTTTACCAAAAAGTTGCTATCGATATTAAAATTTCTTTTGTACTCTATTTGGCTTAAAATATCAATATTATTATTAAAACTAGCATATAGCCCGTCATATGACGGGATCAGTAAAATTTTTAATTTTTTAGAATTGTAAAGTACTTTATGAGACAGGTAAAAATATGGTTTGTTTTTGGGCTGAGAATTATCTTGCAACAAAAAATAATCGATGATTCAATTTAAAATTATCACATGTGTACCTAATCTATTATTTAAGCAAAATATAAAAGAAAAGTATTTACGCAATATCTAAGTTCAGTGGTAAAACGTATGAAAATAATACAGACGATATTTAAATAATTTAAAATAATGAAGGATTAAATGAGAGGAATGACGTCATAATGATGGAAAAAATGTTATTTTTGTTTATATGTTATGTGATAAATTTAGGACCGGTCTCACCAAAGTTGTTTAACGGCTAACTGTGATTAAACCATGCCGCCAACCAATAATCGGACGATATTCTCGGTTTAAACAGATAAATCGCAGTTAGCCTCTAAACTACGTTGGTGGGACCGGCTCTTAATCGCCTCGAAATAATGGCATTAAATGCTCGAAAAGGGGGGAAGGAGTGGGTTTCGAACGTTTTAAAGACAATATTTTTTGCTATATGTGTTGTAATGTACATACAACCTATACACCAGTGTTAGTTACAAGGGGGAAACACAGAATGAATATAATACCTTATATAGATTCAGACATTTATTCTATACATTTATTTACAAAAATACTTGGTTAACATAATCAATCATTTATATTTTCTATTTACAGACTAATTATCCCACATAACTTTATAAGGAATTATTATTATTAACAGAGGCCTAAGTCAAAGGACTGCAAATATTATTTATAAATTACCTCCATTGAAGTCGCCGGGGAGCAGGCAGGGGCTTTTCTCACGAGCATACGGGACGAGTTGGTGATGTTGAGCGGGGCGGTGTCAGTCCGGGCGCACGGGACGAGCTCGTGCTAGTGGATTCTTGTTCCACTTCTCTCGACTACCCACTTCTAATTCTCAGCTCTCAGCCTCCAGCTCCCACTCCGTTTCCAAAAACTTCACCTAGGTCACAACGCCCCTCCTTTTCTTGTCATCCAATCCCTTCTCTTTGGGATATTTTCCCACATCAAATGCCCTTCGGGAGTGCAGGTGGGCTCATTAAAGTAGCCCCTTTTTGTTCAAGCTGACATTACATTTTAGCCCCTGCTCCCATAATTCACGCTTACAGTTCTGTGCGAGCTTGACCGTTATGCTGCCATTCCGTGAAGTATCCTCTCTGCAGGGGTCCCTAAACTTGACGTAAATAATTGGGGTCTTAAATTCGTCAAGGAAAATCCTCCCACGGCTATGCATGCACGTGCAACTCACCGTGAGAAAGTACCTCGGTACAATATGAAGCGTAATTATACTAATTTATTATAGAATGCGATCAATAGTTTAGGAGAAGATAGACGTTCCTCGCTTTGAATTTTGCTAACTTTAACTCATGAAGTATCCAATATGTATGCCTCTATCCATTCCAGGTCCAACCGCTTCATAAATTCGAGGACAGACGGACAAATAACTTGGTCACCAACAGATGGCAGTAGTTCAAATCTTCAAAATATCACCATATCTTTAAAATTAATAATTATGAGCTTTACAACTTTATTAACGACTTGAAAGTGCAAATAAATCCCTCTAAAATGATGCATAGATTATTAGAATTAAGCAATTTGTTTAAAAGTTATAAAGATTTTAATTCCATGATTAACAACTGACTTTAAGAGAATGGTCTATATCATTCATCTTCTGCAAATGGGAATTATTAAAATTTTCTTTGGATCTACTGTTTACTTTAATATTTCAAAACTTTTAATGTTTATTGTCTTTCAAGAGTAACAGTATCCCATAGGGTTTAAAAATTTCAGTTAGGTGATTCCAAAGTTATTTATTTTTGAACTTTTATATAAGATTCTCTTATTAACTGAACCCACAGTTTTTGGTATCTTTTTACTATTTTTTTTCATATGAATTCTACATTTGTTTTAATTTGATAAATATACTTTGATTTGTCTAGCAACTGATTTGGATTTTGAGAAAATTAAACAAAAATGAATAAAAACTTTTAAAATTTTGAAAAATATGTCAATGAATTCTATTTGACAAATAATTTACTTTCTTTATATTTATTGATTTTCCTTTTAATACATATAATTTAATATTGGCACAAAAATATTTTATTAACTATGAAATTTGCTTAATTTTTATTTTATTATCTAAATATTTTCTGTATGAAGTCACTCTGGGGAAGGTACGATAGTATTAAATGAATAGAATTTTTTAAAATATGATTCAAATCCAAGCACATCAGTAATAAAATCCAATATGAAAACAAATGTAATATTCATTCTCCGAAAAAATCAAGAATGAATGTATTAAAAACTGTATGATGTCGTTATTAGATTTGTAAAAGACATAAAACTTCAAATAAAAAAATAAAAATACAAATAATTTTTGCATGTAAGATACTTTAATTGAGTAAATCTAAAACTATTGAGTTTTTTCATCTATCTACAACTCTTAAATAGAATTCTTTTACAATTTTTAAATATCCTTTAATTTTTATAAACCACTATAAAACAATTAAATAAAATAATACAATTAAATAAAACACTTCAATAAAAACTTTCAAACAACCCAAAATATTTCAACGAGCTCTACTATGTATAGAGGTAAGCTTTATTTTCTTTCCAATGTTAATAATTTAATATTAGCACAAAAATATTTTCTTCTTCTAAAATTTGTTTTATTTTTAATTGTTTCTAAATATGTGTCCTGTATCATATCATTTATTATTAGATAGAATTTCTTCTAATGTGAATCAAACAACCCAAAATATTTCAACGAGCTCTACTATGCGTACAGGTACGTACAAGTAAACAGTAAAAACTTTTGATGTTTATTGTCTTTCAAGAGTAACAGTATCACATAGGATTTAAAAGTTTCAATTAAGTGATTACAAAGTTATTTATTTTTGTACTTTTATATAAGATTCGGTTATTAACTGAATCCACAGTTTTTGTGTCTTTTTACTACTTTTTTCTTATGAATTCTGCATTTGTTTTAAGTTGATAAATATACTTTGATTTGTCTAGCAACTGATATGGATTTTGAGAAAATTAAACAAAAATGAATGCAAAATTTTAAAATTTTGAAGAATACGTCAGTGAATTCTATTTCTTAAAAAAATTTACTTTCTTCATATTTATTGATTTTCCTTTTAATACCTATAATTTAATATTGGCACAAAAATATTTTATTAACTTTGAAATTTGCTTAATTTTTATTTTATTATCTATACATATTTTCTTATGAAGTTACTCTGGGCAAGGTACGCTAGTATTAAGTGAATAGGATTTCTTAAAATGTGAATCAAATCCAAGCATATCAGTAATAAAATCAATATAAAAACAAATGTAATATTCATTCTCCAAAAAAATCAAGAATGAACGTATTAAAAGCTGTATGATGTCGTTATTAGATGATTTGTAAAAGACATAAATCTTTAAATTTAAAAATAAAAATACAAATAATTTTAGTGTATAAGATTCTTTAATTGAATGAATATACAAGTATTGAGATTTTTCATCTATCTACAACTCTTAAATGGAATTCTTTTGCAATTTTTGAATATCCTTTAATTTTTATAGAGATCACTGTAAAAAAAATTAAATAAAACAATTAAATAAAAACTTTTAAACAACCTAAAATATTTCAACGATCTCTACTATGTATACAGGTAAGCTTTATTTTCTTTCTAATGTTAATAATTTAATATTAGTACAAAAATACTTTCTTACTCTAAAATTCGTTTTATTTTTAATTGTTTCTAAATACGTGTCCTGTATCATATCATTTATTATTAGAAAGAATTTCTTCTAATGTGAATCAAACAACCCAAAATATTTCAACGAGCTCTACTATGTATACAAATAAGCTTTATTTTCTTTTTAATGTTAATAATTTAATATTAGCACAAATACTTTCTTACTCTAAAATTTGTTTTATTTTTGTTTCTAAATACGTATTTCCTGTATCATATCATTTATTATTAGATGAAATTTCTTCTAATGTGAATCAAACAACCCAAAATATTTCAACGAGCTCTACTATGTATACAAATAAGGTTTATATTCTTTTTAATGTTAATAATTTAATATTAGCACAAAAATACTTTTTTACTCTAAAATTTGTTTTATTTTTGTTTCTAAATACGTGTTTCCTGTATCATATCATTATTATTAGATGAAATGTCTTCTAATGGGAATCAAACAACCCAAAATATTTCAACGAGTTCTACTATGTATACAAATAAGCTTTTTCTTTTTAATGTTAATAATTTAATATTAACACAAAAATACTTTCTTGCTCTAAAGTTCGTTTTATTTTTAATTGTTTCTAAATACGTGTCCTGTATCATATCATTTATTATTAGATAGAATTTCTTCTAATGTGAATCAAACAACCCAAAATATTTCAACGAGCTCTACTATGTATACAAATAAGCTTTATTTTCTTTTTAATGTTAATAATTTAATATTAGCACAAAAATACTTTCTTACTCTAAAATTCGTTTTATTTTTAATTGTTTCTAAATACGTGTCCTGTATCATATCATTTATTATTAAATAGAATTTCTTCTAATGTGAATCAAACAACCCAAAATATTTCAACGAGCTCTACTATGTATACAAATAAGCTTTATTTTCTTTTTAATGTTAATAATTTAATATTAGCACAAAAATACTTTCTTACTCTAAAATTCGTTTTATTTTTAATTGTTTCGAAATACGTGTCCTGTATCATATCTTTTATTATTAGATAGAATTTCTTCTAATGTGAATCAAACAACCCAAAATATTTCAACGAGCTCTACTATGTATACAAATAAGCTTTATTTTCTTTTTAATGTTAATAATTTAATATTAGCCCAAAAATACTTTCTTACTCTAAAATTCGTTTTATTTTTAATTGTTTCTAAATACGTGTTCTGTATCATATCATTTATTATTAGATAGAATTTCTTCTAATGTGAATCAAACAACCCAAAATATTTCAACGAGCTCTACTATGTATACAAATAAGCTTTATTTTCTTTTTAATGTTAATAATTTAATATTAGCACAAAAATACTTTCTTACTCTAAAATTCGTTTTATTTTTAATTGTTTCTAAATACGTGTCCTGTATCATATCATTTATTATTAAATAGAATTTCTTCTAATGTGAATCAAACAACCCAAAATATTTCAACGAGCTCTACTATGTATACAAGTAATTTTGTATTCTCTCTAATGTTAATAATTTAATATTAGCAAAAAATATTTTCTTACTCTAAAATTTGTTTTATTTTTAGTTATTTCTAAATACGTGTTTCCTATGTTTCTATTATTTATTATTAAATAGAATTTCTTCTAATGTGAATCAAACAACCCAAAATATTTCAACGAGCTCTACTATGTATACAAGTAATTTTGTATTCTCTCTAATGTTAATAATTTAATATTAGCAAAAAATATTTTCTTACTCTAAAATTTGTTTTATTTTTAGTTATTTCTAAATACGTGTTTCCTATGTTTCTATCATTTATTATTAGAGAGAATTTCTTCTAATGTGAATCAAACAACGAAAAATATTTCAATGAGCTCTACTATGTATACAGGTAAGATTTAATTTCTTTTTAATGTTAATAATTTAATACTAGCACAAAAGTACTTTCTTACTCTAAAATTTTTTTTTATTTGTTTCTAAATACCTGTTTCCTATGTTTTTATCATTTATTATTAGAGATAATTTCTTCTAATGTGAAACAAACAAAATAATTTTCAGTTAAAAATTTAAAATCCCCCCCACCAAAACAACCCCTAATAGTGATTTTTTAGAGAAATAAAGAATTGTGGTGATTACGCAATAACAACTAAAGTTTTTGCCTCGTTTTGATTCGCCAAAGATTGACGTCATGCGCACCATTTCTAATTAAAGCCGTTGACGTAATGTTTAGTCTTTGTAAATAGTGTCTTGTATATATTATACATATTGTAATGAATTTTCGCATATTATTGTAACATGAATTCATTGATCTGTATTGATATTTGTTATGAGTGAAGTTTTATAATTATCGTATTTTTATTTGTGGCAACACAGTATCTTTTTAAATATGCAAATATCTGTAATGTAGGTGTATGTTGTCTGCCTATATAAGAGTCAGTGTGACAGTAGCTGATAGCTCGGTTGCATAGAAGGTGCTGATGTTTGTTTATGTAACTTGTATGTACTTTTAGTATTTTAAACTTTTGCAACGTTAGTGTGAGATCCACTTTATAAATCTCGGTTTATTATGCAAAACAATTATTTAAATTTTATTTTGTCACCGTGAACTGAACGATTTTGAAAACGATATTTATTATGATGAGTATATTTATTTGTACGTTGTGGCAACAAGCCAGTTCTCGTTCTGTAAGTTTTTGTTAACAGTTTTTTTTAAGAAAAAGGGAGCATCTTGTAATGTCTATGTAGCTTATGAAAATGGGCTTAGTTCGCTCGAAAGTTGACTATATCTGTTCTTTTATCTTTATTTGTTTTATATTGAATTGTGCTGTCTAAAGAATAAATATTTAAAAGACATTCTTAAGTTTTGATTTCAAAGTCCTGTTTAGAGACGAGTCTTTTGGAATTACCACGGCAAGATAGAGATCCCGTTATGAACCTGGAAAATTTCAGGTAAGAGATATTTACTCTTACAATTTGATATCTATTTTTGGATTTAGAAAACCAAAAGTTAGCTCAGTTTGATACTCAGAGCTCTACGTCATTCATTATACTATCTTAAATAAATGCCTGTGTCTAGATGTAGTTGTTTTATTTAACTGCATCGTGTGAATCCTTTCTGAGCATGGTTTTATATATGTTGTGATCCCTGCGGATACTTCTTTAAGGATCGTCGAGCAATAGCCGAGGTTCTCGTAGAATAACTATATTGTAAATTATTTGTAAATTATAGGAAGTTCATTAACAAGAAGATTACAAAATTACACATATCTCAAGATTAAAGAAATAAAGAAACACAAAGCAAAATCATCCTGGAAAACAAGAGACTTATTTATCACTTTTGAATGCATTTTCCTAATTATTTCTCTTAAAAGTTATAAAAATTCGGAAATTTTCCTTTTTATCTCGCTTAACGATTAAAATTCAGAACATGTTGTTAAATGAGTTACCGTTGGCTTTAAAGTTCAGAGGGTTAAAAGTGTGATAAAGTGCGCTGTTGAGATAGAATTTTTATCTTGTACCTGTCATAGTTTCTTACGGGACCTGTCAACTTTCAATAAAAAAACCCGCAAGTGTAAAATGTTGATGAAAGGAACATCACGAGCGTGCCAATTTAATTACGTTCAGTAATATTATATTTTTATCAAGTCTAAAATTTCTAAATTTATTCTAATCGGGCATATTAAAACTGATGTTACATGTCAATCACTGAAAGTTTAAATCTTTCCATTTAACTTTCTTTTACGAAGGAATGGAAGTATATTAATAGTGATAAATTTCGTTGTTAATATTTCAAGAAAAGCATACATTTTGAATCAGTTATCATTGGTTTCGTCTTTAAATATGCCTATATATAGAGGGATACTTTAAAACGTTAAATATCTATTTTGATTATCCTCGAATAAATTTTGATATGTTTCGATGGTGAGTCAATACGCACGCACGTATGGATCTCTCTTGTAAAACATATTATCCTGATAATGCCAATATTTTATACTTATACACTATATAATAACAGCCTAAGTAATGTGTCCGTCTGTCGCCTAATTTATGAAGAGATTGGACCTGGAATGGATAGAGGCATTCATGTTGGATTCTTGATGAAGTTAGGGTTAGCAAAATTCAAAGAAAGTCTTTAAAACATTTGAAATCCACCCCTTCCCCTCTTTCTGAGCGTTTAATGTCATTATTTCAAGCCCTATTTTCCCCTGTTAAGAACAGGCGATTAAATTTATCAATTTATCACACAATAAATAGGTAAAAATAACATTTTTTCTAGCATTATGACGTCATTCCTTTGACCATCTCATTGAATCATTTCTTATTTTAAATTATTAAAATATCGTCTGCATTATTTTCATACGTTTTATCACTGAAATTAGATATTAAGCAAATAACTTTCTTTTAGATTAGGCTTAAATAATAGATTAGGTACATATGTGATAATTTAAAATTTAATCATCGATTATTTTTTGTTGCAATGAAAATTTTATCACCGGTATTAAACTATATAAAATCTAGGAGTCTATTTCAAGGAATAATAAATATCTATCGTTTAAGTTATAATCTTTTAAAATTAAGAAATTTGTTCGTTTGTGTGCTTTTTATACATAACCACACCGTTTGTCTAAATGAATTCAACGTGATTCTAAACTGCATTCACAGTATCGGGAGACTTATGAGGAGTATAAAGATAGAATATTTAGCTTGTACCAGATAATTCTCAACCGAAAAACAAATCATTTTTTTACCTGCCTCATAGGGTACTTTACAATTTTAGAAAATTAAAAATTTTACTGATCCCGTCATATGATGCACCATATGTTAGTGTGTGAATAGACTCACAGTTGCAATGAAACCCCATAGGAGGGTAGTTGCACGTAGACCAAGGCAGCCGGAAATAAATCCTTCACCACCAGCAAAGTCTATCTTAATAATTTATATCAAAATTTGTTTTTGTTTATCCATTAGAAAAGTTCTAAATCTTATTGAAACCGGAATAATTATACAAATATCTGACTTGCATCCTTAAAATTATTAAAGAAAATTTGATGTTGTAAAGTTTCCATTGCTGATGACAGATTAGATTAAAGTTGACGATATCTGTTCTTTTATCTTTATTTGTTTTATATTGAATTGTGCTGTCTAAAGAATAAATATTTAAAATACATTCTTAAGTTTTGATTTCAAAGTTATGTTTAGAGACGAGTCTTTTGGAATTACCACGGCAAGATAGAGATCCCGTTATGAACCTGGAAAATTTCAGGTAAGAGATATTTACTCTTACAATTTGATATCTATTTTTGGAATTAGAAAACCAAAAGTTAGCTCAGTTTGATACCCAGAGCTCTACGTCATTCATTATACTATCTTAAATAAATGCCTGTGTCTAGATCTATTTGTTTTATTTAACTGCACCATGTGAATCCTTTCTGAGCATGGTTTTATATATGTTGTGATCCCTGCTGATACTTCTTTAAGGATCGTCGAGCAATAGCCGAGGTTCTCGTAGAATAAATATATTGTAAATTATTTGTAAATTATAGAAAGTTCATTAACAAGAAGATTACAAAATTACACATATCTCAAGATTAAAGAAATAAAGAAACACAAAGCAAAATCATCCTGGAAAACAAGAGATTTATTTATCACTTTTGAATAATTTTCCTAATTATTTCTCTTAAAAGTTATAAAAATCGGAAATTTTCCTTTTTATCTCACTTAACGATTAAAATTCAGAACGTGTTGTTAAATGAGTTACCGTTGGCTTTAAAGTTCAGCGGGTTAAAAGTGTGATAAAGTGCGCAGTTGAGATAGAATTTTTATCTTGTACCTGTCATAGTTTCTTACGAGACCTGTCAACTTTCAATAAAAAAAACCCGTAAGTGTAAAATGTTGATGAAAGGAACATCACGAGCGTGCCAATTTAATTACGTTCAGTAATATTATATTTTTATCAAGTCTAAAATTTCTAAATTTATTCTAATCGGGCATATTAAAACTGATGTTACATGTCAATCATTCAAATTTTAAATTTTTCCTTTATACTTTCTTTTACGAAGGAATGGAAGAATATTAATAGTGATAAATTTCGTTGTTAATATTTCAAGAAAAGCATACATTTTGACTCACTTATCACTGCTTTTGTCTTTAAGCATGCCTGTATATAGAGGGATACCTTAAAAAGTTATATATGTATTTTGATTATCCAAGTATAAATTTTGACTAGTTTCGATGGTGCATCATTACACACGAATGGGTCTCCCTTGTAAAAAATATTAGCCTGATAATGTCGATATTTTATACTTATACACTATATAATAATAGCCTAAGTTATATGTCCGTCTGTCCTCGAATTTATGAAGTGGTTGGATCTGGAATGGATATAGGCATCAATATTGGATTCTTGATGAGTTACGGTTAGCAGAATTCAAAGAAAGTCTTTAAAACTTCGAAATCTACCCCTTCCCCTATTATCGAACGTTTAATGCCGTGATTTCAAGCCCTATTTTCCCAATTTAAGAGCAGGCGATTAAATTTATCAATTTATCCCATAATAAATCAGTAAAAATGTCATTTTTCTCTAGCGTTATGACGTCATTCCTTTAACCATCTCATTTAAACATTTCTTATTTTAAATTATTAAAATATCGTCTGCATTATTTGCATACGTTTTATCGCTGAACTCAAATATGACGTAAATAATTTTCTTTTACATTTGTCTTAAATAATGTATTAGGTACATATGTGCTAATTATAAATTTAATCATCGATTATTTTTTGTTGCAACGAAAATTTTATCACCGGTATTAACAGCAAATTCATTTCATAAAATTATAGGAGTCTGTTTCACTTACTAATAAATATCTAGCGCTTAAGTTATATATCTTTGAAAATTAAGAAATTTGTCCGTTTGTGTGTTTGTTTGTATACATACCCACATGGTTTGACTAAATGAATTCAAAGTGATTCTAAATTGCATTCACAGTATCGGTAGGCTTTAGAGGAGTATTATTAAGCGTGTACAAGATAATTCTCAGCCAAGAAACAAACAATATTTTTACCTGCCGCGTAGGGTATTTTACAATTCTGGAAAATTAAAACTTTTACTGATCCCGTCACGTGACGAGCTATATGCTAGTGTGTGAATACTCATAGCTGCAACCAAACCCCATAGGAGGGTTATTGGTTGTACGTAGGCCAAGGTATCCGGAAATAAAGCCCCCACCACCAGAAAAGTCCCTATCTTAAATTATATCAAAATTTGTTTCTATTTATCCTATTTTGTTTTTATTTATTCTATTACATTTTAAGTTCTAAATCTTATTGAAACCGGAAAAATTATACAAATATCTGGCTTTATCCCTCAAATTATTAAAGAAAGTTTGATATTGTAAAGTTTCCATTGCTGATAACGGATTAGATTACTTAGTTTTTAAAATTAAAAAAAAACTAGCCAATGAGCTAAGAAGAATCTCATATTTACTACAATATATAAAAACACTGGACGACCCAACAGACGTTGTCATGTTTTAACGATGTAAATCCAAAGATTGTAAAATGTTTTTAAATAAATTATAAATTGGATTGTTTTCATGGAAAAGTCAGGAAAAGAAATTATTTTAGAAATACTTGATGCCACCAAGCATACAGTCATCACAAACGTAATTAGATTAGATTAGATTAAATTAAAATTCTCAAATCGCCAGTACGGAAGTTGGATCCTGGGACTTTTCGTATTGAAGCCCGTTACGCTGGCCACTGAGCCACAGACACGTTGCCAGGGAATGGTTTCAAGCGGCAATATAATAATCTCAATAAGCAAGCAATTTTGGATTTTTAACACTCTAAGCGGTTCGCACGTACAATTCCGCCGGTTGTCAGTACAATTTTCGACCTCCAAAGACGTTCCGAAAATAGATGTATTGTACATTTCTGCCAGCTCTTTCCCCCATGGAGTTTTGAAGTAGAAGGGTCAGGTCGATTATTTAAGAGCTGCACCCCTGTTTGACTGACATTTATTGAGGGATGCACTCCTACTCCCTGAGGCACATAGACGCTGATAGCTTCTCATGGCTTTGTCAATCTCTATTTCGAAGCATTTCGTTTGCGGTAACAGATGTATCTCTCATTGCACCACTTAAATATCTTGGATGACTTTCGTAAAAAAATATAAATAATTCTCTCAAAGAATATTTTTATTTGTACTTTTAGAATCCATTATTTCTTATGGGATGATCTTCGAGACTTGACGAGCTTTATGTGTATTAAAAATCAACAATCTATAAGGTCTATTTATACATCTATTTATAACGGGAAGTAAAGGGACAATAACGAGGGTGATTTTCCCATATTCCAATCTAGTCGACAAAGGGTGAAGTAAAAAAATCATAGAACACTTTGGTCACTGACACAATAAAACTTTATCGTATTTTTGGAGACTTTTTTTCCTCGGTGTGTTCCACTCAGAGGGTTAATAAAAACATATTTTCTATAGGATCATATTGTGAATCTAAACCATTCTCGATTCGACTTAACCCCTTCCGGTAAAATGACGAGTCTAGCTCGTCATTAGTTTTTAATTCCATACCGAGACGAGCTACACTCGTCCTGCGATTAAAGTTACTGTTAAATATGATATAATTTAGTTTAAAATTTCTAGTGTACTGAATTTGGCAACACTTTTATCACTTGCGAAAATCACAAGTCACTATTGCATATTGTTTACTTAGAATTTCTTGGTACAAGTCATTGCCAAATTAATGAGTCAGAATAAAAGAAAACCTACTAAGAAATGCCGTGTGTGCTACAAGAATCAAATTAAAAGGGAGACTACTTGGCGGTGTAAACAATTAAGAATTCCTTTACAATAAAAATTTTTCAAATACTTTGTTTTGAAAAGTACCACTAGCTTGAAGACTATTAAATGTATATCTTATTAATGTTTTACTTTGATATTTTCTTAATTTTGCTTTTTCTGATATTATTTAACACTATGTAAAAAGTGGATTTTAATTAAGAATATGTAAGAATTGTAAAATGAAACAAGTTTTTTAAATAAAAATTAAAATATTTTAATTTTTTATTATTAAATATACCGGAATAATTACATACCAAATTTATTAGATTATCTAGCCTCTTAAGTTCTATTACAATCACAGTAAGTTGTATATATATATAAAAGTTAAAAAGTATTTTGCAATGTTTATAACTACTTGCAGTTCATTTATTTAGTAAAATATTTTCTTTTAGAACTCATAAGTTTAAAACATATTTATTTAATTTTCCATATCTATAATTATAGATTTTTACATGAATTAGCTCTGAATTTTTATAGTTATTGAATATCGGAATGTATATTATGTTTTTCTTATTAATTTTCAATATATTTTTTAGTACTAATATTATTTATAATTGAAGTTATTCAATTTGTTTCATAGAATATAATATATTATGTATCATTCAATTTCATCAATAATTAGATTTATATATCCTTTAAAATGAAGTTAGTTCTGAATTTATAAACATATTACGAAGTCATAATAATATTTTATTCTTATTAATTTATGTATTTTAAGTTATAATTTAAACATTGATTTGTTCTGTTTCCTGATACATTATAAAGTTTCGGTGAGGTATTATTTATTCTTCATATTTCATGTATTTTATAGAGTGCTTTTAGCCTTTAAACATTGAAGTTAGCTCTGAATTTCCTGATACCGTTATTATGAAGTCATCGGAATGAAGTATTATGTCTTCTTCTTCACCTTCACATTCCTCAATATATTTTATTAGCTACTAACATATAGCCTTTAAACATTGAAGTTAGTTCTGAATTTCCTGATAACATTATTACGAAGTCATCGGAATGAGGTATTATGTCCTCTTCTTCACCTTCACATTCCTCAATGTATTTTATTAGCTACTAGCATATAGCCTTTAAACATTGAAGTTAGTTCTGAATTTCCTGATAACATTATTACGAAGTCATCGGAATGAGGTATTATGTCCTCTTCTTCACCTTCACATTCCTCAATGTATTTTATTAGCTACTAGCATGTAGCCCGTCATATGACGGAATCAGTAAAATTTTTAGCTTTCCAGAATTGTAAAGGTACCTTATGAGGCAGGTAAAAAAATGGTTTGTGTTTTGGCTGAGAATTATCTTTCTACAAAAATAATCGATTAAAATTATCACATATGTACCTAATCTATTATTTAAGCCAAATATAAAAGAAAATTATTGAAGTTATATCTAAGTTCAGTGATAAAATGTATGAAAATTGTGCAGACGATATTTAAGTAATTAAAAATAAGAAATGATTAAATGAAATGGTTTAAGGAATGACGTCATAGTGCTCAGAAAAATGTTATTTTACTTATTTATTTTGTGATAAATTGATAAATTTAATAGCCTGCTCCTAAAATAGGACTTGATATGACATTAAACGCTCGAAAAGGGGGACGAGGTGTATTTTGAAAGGTTTAAATATGACAGAATTTTTCCGTGTGATACGACGCTTATTCATACCAATTTATTTTAGAATCGGATCTATAGTTTAGAAAAAGATAAACTTTACCTGCTTTGAATTTTGCTAACCCTTACTCATCAAAAATCCAATATGGATGCTCTATCCATATCAGATCCAACCGCTTCATAAATTCGAGGACAGACAGACAGATAACTTAGGCTATTATTGCATTACGAAAAGAAAGTTTAAGTCATAAAAAGTTGATAAATTGCAAACATTTATTTTAAAAATAATAAAACAATTTTGAAAATAATAAAACAACTTTAGGAATAAGAATTTAGAAAAAAGCAGAAAATATTAAATTAATAGTTTAAAAATTTTTTCGCGGACAGAAGTCACCCAAGGAATACGACGATCGAATCGAAATCTTCAATAGTACACAATTGAAAGAACTAATTAGTGTTTATCGAGTAAAACAGTCCAGTAAATATTATCTCGATCGCTGTTCTTTTTCTAATCTAGCAAGTGTGCCCGTGCTTTGCTGCCTTGAACATAATGTAATACTTTTAAACACAGATTTTTTTTTTGTTAACTCTAAATTCGTAAGCATAGTTTTTTGTGTGTGTTTTTTTTTTTTTTTTTTTTTTTTATTATTTTTTTTTTTTTTTTTTTTTATTTTGTGGTGTTTGTTTTTTTTTTTTTTTTTATTTGTGTGTTTTTTTTTCTTTTGTTTTTGTGTGTTTTTTTTGTTTTTTTTTTTATTTTTTGTTTTTTTTTTTTTTTATTTTTCTTTTTTTTTTTTTGTATTTTGTTTTTTTTTTTTTTTTTAATTTTTTTTTTTTTTTTTCATTTTCTTTATTTCTTTTTTTGTGTGTGTGGTGTTTGTGTGTTTTTTTTTTTTTATTTTTTGTTTTTTTTTTTTTTCTTTTGTTTTTGTGTTTTTTTTTTTTTTTTTTTTTTTTTTTTTTTTTATTGTGTACTTGTATTTTATTTTTGTGTGTTATTTTTTTTTTTTTTTTTTTTTGTTTTTGTGTTTTTTTTTATCATTTTTTATGTTTTTTGTGTGTGTTTTTTTTTTTTTGTTATGTTTTTTTTTTTTATGTTTTTTATGTGTATTTTGTTTGTGTTTTTTTGTGTTTTTTTTGTGTGTTGTGTTGTTTTGTGTTTTTGTGTTTTTGTGTGTGTGTTTTTGGTTATTTTTCTGTGTTTTTGTGTGTTTGTTTTGTGTTTTGTATTTTGTTTTTTTTTTTTGTTTTGTGTGTGTGTGTTTTTTTATTTTGTTTTTTTGTGTTTACTTTTGTGTGTGTGGATTTTTTTTTTTTTTTGTTTGTGTTTGTGTTTTTGTGTTTAGCTGTTTGTGTTTTGTGTGTGTGTGTTATGTGTTTTTTTTTTTGTGTGTTTTTGTGTTGTGTTTGTGTGTTTTTTTTTGTGTGTTTTGTTGTTTTTAATGTGTGTGTTTTAATTTTTTTTATTTTTTGTGTTTTATTTTTATTTTTTTTTGTTTTGTGTGTTTTTTTTTTTTTTTTTTTTTTGTGTTTTAATTTTTTTTTTTTTTTTTTTTTTTTGTGTGTAATATTTTTTTTTGTTTTTTTGTGTATTTTTTGTTTGTGTGTTGTTTTTTTTTTTTTGTGTTTGTTTTTTTTGTGGTTGTGTGTTTTTGGAAACTGACTTAAAGGGTTAATAGTTTTTTCCTGGAAATATTAATTTTGAAACTATAAAAAAAAAAAATCTTAAGGAAACAATTCAAGTTTTTTATAATAGTAGTTGGCAGTAGATTTGGATTGGGTTATCCACTAATGACGTACTTCTTTTGCCATGACCACTATGTTCACCGAATTTAACAGCGTGTGCATTTTACATGTGGGTCTCTTTGAAAAACCCACATGATTTACATCCTTTTTACTTCTTGATTTAGAATATCTTAAAGAATCACAAGTGTTGTAAATACAATTGATAGTACCAAGTTGAATAGAGACTGGCAGGAACTGGACTATCATATTAATGTATGCTGTGTGATCAAGGTTTCACGCCCTAGAACACCCGTTATGGTTATAAATAACACTTTAATAAATTCTGTATTTAGTGTAATGTTTGTTTGCTTTTGCTGTATTTGTTTAGCTTTCAATAGATTTCTGAATCCCTAGAGGGAAATAGGAATAATCCTGTACGTTGAAATAGAACTGAATAAAGTACATCTAAAAAATTTAAAAGCAGATAATTAAAAAAAATCAGTATTTCGAAATATTTTCTTACATCTTAAAATGTTCTTTGATCATTCATTTTAAAATTTTTTGTTTCGTTATTACTTAAAATATCTTTTGAACATTTTGGGGTTTCTAGATTTAATAGTTAATGTATAAGAAGTGTGTAAGTAATTTGAATTTGCTTGACACATTTAGCCTTTTCTACATGTAACTGATTATTAATAATCTAAATAACGCTAAAAATTAAAACAGTTAACGAAAATTTTTTTAATGTCTTTTATGACTGTTTAGAAAATTTTATATGCATTAATTACTATAGAAATTTTTATATTAATTTATAAAAAAATTAAGTTACAAGAAGCATGGCTGAACGATGGACCTACGAATAAAAACTGTTTTAAGGTAAAGTAGTTCATGGGATTCAAGTTACACTGCTGGCATGGATGTTCTTAGCCATTCTAAATTGGCTTTGAAATATAGACCACTCCCGACGAACCAACTATTGTAAAAAGGAACAAAAAATGGCCTAAAATTTTTTTAAACCTACAGTTTGCTTTTAAAAGAAAAAGTCGATTAATTTATTTCAATTTATAAAGGCTAAAATTCAGACATATAGGCATAAAAAATAATTTCATAACTTTTATTTAATATTTTATGTAAAATTGTTACATTATATTTATATAAAATAGCGAAGCCCATTATTCTCTTATATATTTATGAACACTTACAACGAAATAAACCTGATAGTAAAAGTTTTAGTTCCTGTCAAAGCTTTGTGAACATACGCGTCTATACTGTATTATATTATCTCGCCAAGAAAGTATGATGCAAAAGGTTAACGAGCAATAAAAATTAATTTTAAAGATTCGTAGTTTTCTTAAGCTGATAAAGTAAAAAATTTTGCATCCCGGACTCCCTTCTAACTTTCCCCAAAGTGATAAACAATGAATCGGAATTCGGCCTCCATCAGCAGTTGTGGAGTACCCCTATCTCTCTCCCTCAACCCGTACATCTCTCTCTCTTTCGATGCGAAAAGCCGCTTCATCAAAAGACGCGAAACCGAGAAAACCGGGAAAAGTCTGACGTCACCGTGACGTAATCGGGATGAGACAGGAGTCCAGAGCGAGAGAATGCGAGAGCTCATAGACAGCATGGCATCCCGTAAGCGCACAGGTGTAGTGTAGTAGCACTCGCATCTTGTTGATCTGCGGGATAGAGACTTATGAGCGGTCTCTTTTTATGAGAGGGGATCGCTACACTAGTCTCAGATTTTTTGGCGTTTTGATGCTTACTTTTACGCACTTTTACTGGATTAAAGAGAAATAAGAACGTTCGTTTTCTTAAGAGGTAGGAAGAAATTTTTAATTTGTTGCACCTTCTCTTTTGCTGCACATGCCGACACTTTCTGCACGTGTTTTTGAGGACAGTGTCCAACCGCACTTTTTTTCACTGCACCACACCACACCAAAAATTATTTAATACGAAATTTCAGGTGGAATCGAGACATAAAAATGAGCCAAACCGTTTCACATTATATTACAATTATTATTAAACTGCCATTCGTGTAACTGAAACGTTGACAATGAAAACGCGAAAATTATATTGCCGGTGTATGACATTCGAAAATATGAGAACTAATGCATTAAAATGTAAATTTAAATAATTATAGATAGCATAATTCAGCTTAGCTTTTGTCACGTCTATAAACAAGGCACAAAAATGCTTATAGTTTTCGATATATGTACGTATACGTTTACATATGTATTACGTATGCACGTTTCGATATATGTACATATAATAAATTCAGGGAAAATTAGTAAATTTTATCTAACGATTTAGACTGACATAAACGAAGGTTTTTAAGTTGAATTATTTACTCATATTTTAGAATATTTTCTATAAGCTCCAGTAAGAATCAATATCTTTTAATATTCCAGGTATTTAAACGAATGCCATGTAACTATTAACGCATATCATCATTAAAAAACAGCTAAAAATGGCGTTTAAAATTGTTATATTTTCATGGAAAGATTTTTCCTTTTTATAATAATAGACGACAAACATGTAACAAAATCCCTCTAAAATTTTAAATATTTACTACATATAGTTTC
This sequence comes from Pardosa pseudoannulata, assembly GCA_032207245.1. Classification (NCBI taxonomy): domain Eukaryota; kingdom Metazoa; phylum Arthropoda; class Arachnida; order Araneae; family Lycosidae; genus Pardosa; species Pardosa pseudoannulata. The sequence goes on along the minus strand of CM063510.1, from coordinate 53,608,705 downwards.
GTCATTAGGATCTACATTTATGATTTTCTCAGCCTAGCATATTAAGTTACTTTTTCGGCAGGTAAAAATTTTAAATATTTACTACATATAGTTTCGTCATTAGGATCTACATTTATGATTTTCTCAGCCTAGCATATTAAGTTACTTTTTCGGCAGGTACATAAACTGACATCATGACAAATATATATCTTACTACAAAAGGTTTATTTTTTTAATAAATGAAATTCTAAAATGTTTAAATTTACACCCTCCTCATTATTCATGATCTGTAAATTTAAACATTTTAGATTTTCATTTATTAAAAAAATTAAAGCTATTATGGTAAGATATATATTTATCATGATGTCAGTTTACGTACCTGCCGAAAAAGTAAATTGATATGTTAGGCTCAGAAAATCATAAATGTAGACCCTAATGACGAAAATAAATAAAGCAAATATTGAAATTTTAGAGGGATTTTTTACATTTTTCTTCATATATCAAAGTTATTCTAGACTCCTGAGAGTAAAAAATATAAAATGTACACCCTCCTCATTATTCATGATCTGTAAATTTCATGTTTTTTACTGTCAGGAATCCAGAATAACTTTGATTTATGAACAAACATGTAAAAAAAGAATCCCTCTAAGTGAATGATGAACAAACATGTTAAAAAATCTCTCCAAAAACTTTAAATATTTGCTATTTATAGTTCCGTCATTAGGATCTACATTTATGATTTTCTGAGCGTAGCACATTAATTTACTTTTCCACGAGGCACGTAAACTGACATCATGACAAATATATATCTTACCACAAAAGCTTTAATTTTTATTATAAATGAAATTCTAAAATGTTCAAATTTACAGATCATAAATAATTAGGAGGGTGTCAATTTCATGTTTTTTACCCTCAGGAATACAGAATAACTTTGATTTATGAACAAACATATAAAAAAAATTCCTCTGAAATTTTAAATATTTGTTATATATAGTTCCGTCATTAGGATCTAAATTTATGATTTTCTACTTAGCACATTTTACTTTTTCAGCATAACATATCCTGATAAAACCGTTATAAAATTGCAAAATATAATTTTTGGAAGACATAAAAAAAGTATTTAAATTTTAAACTGAACATTTACTAAACATGTTTCAGACTGTTTGACGATTAGTAAATTAAAAAACGATGAACTTAATAATGAAAATTACAGTAAATATTAGCTTCGTTAACATTTCTCTACATTTCTTGAAGTAAAAAATACAAAAATTATAATAATAATTATCACACGCTAGAATCTTTTATACGAATTTATCATGAACAGATATGAAACTATAAAGCTATTAGTGAATTACTAGCCGTTTTAAATATTACAATATTAGCATTCTTGAAAGTAGGTAAATATATTTAGTTTAAATATCTTTTTACTACAAATGGCATATCAAAATCACTAACATTTATGAAATAAAAACATATCTGTACAAACATGCTTAACATGCTGTATTATACTATTTATAATTCTAAATAATGTAAAATTTATAAGCATTGAAATCATCTCGCATAACATCCATGAATGGATTAAACGTGAATAAACTTTATGATTTATCTATTACTAAAAGATTATAAATTTTAGCCGTTTTGAAGCATATATTTTTTTTTTTGCATGTCAAACTGTTTTTTTTGCACTGCTACACTTTGTTACAAAAATGTAAAACTGATTTTTTTTAAAAAAATCTAATTTGTAATTACGTTTGAAGCAAAATGAGATTTTATATAATAATCTTTTATCTACATTTCATACTGTTAAAATTATCCTAATTTGAATAACTCTAGTAGAACTAACACATTTTCCTAGATGATTTAGTTAAATAAACTAAATTTTTTCTAATGGCATTTACAGAAATAAATATTTAACTGAACTAATTTTTGAAAAAAAATTATGAATTTAAAATTTTAAACTTGGAATTCCTAGTCAGTTTTTATGTCTTAGATAAACATTTAAAGCATAGCTTAAATAAGAACTAGTATATATATTTAAAAATTTAAAGGAACAATGGTTTAGGGAATAATACTGTTGTAAAACATTTACTTAAAAGCTTGTACATTTTTGTATATATGAGTTAAATTATAGCTAAATTTAGAGAATTGCCATTTTTAAATCAAATTTTTAACTTTTAACTAACTCACTGGATGCCTATATAGGTTAAAATATTGTAATAAAATTTTTTCTAACGTTCCGTCCTATAATTTAGCTGAAATTTTGAATGCTATTGATGATATTAAATCATTCGATTATATTAAATGAATGAATAATGTCGATAACTTCGATGTATTAAATGAATGAATAATGAAATTAAATCATTATAATATATTCATTTTAATAAAATCGATTTTCGAAATGTTGTTATTCCCTTTATTTACTACTGTTCATATGTGCTGTTAGCTTGGTGATAAAATTTTGGATTTCAATCTGATGACCAAGGTTCGAATCCATGTTGGAGAATTTTCTCGGCGTTCACCATTAGTTTCCAATAAATTTTATGAAAGATATTTTGTTTTTTAATTTTAAAATGCTTTTCGTGACATATTATTTTCTAGTTTCTTGCAAAACGGTGAATATTTCTTATAGACGTGAAAATAAACATTTGCATTAAGTTTCTACTTTATTTCGATTTTTAAATTTAGAAAGTCTTCATTTTTATTAAAATTCAACATACAGCCTTAAAAATATTTTTTAAAACTAACTGTTCAATTTAAATTAACTATTAATTAACAAATTAATACACAAGTTTAAAATACTTTCTAAATCGATAAAAAGGGGAAGCTTTCAGGAACACTAAAAATTAACAAAAAATAATAAAGTAACTTAAAAAACTAGCTGATATGCCAAAATATTTTATGATAAACTTATTCTAGTGTATAAGTGAATAAAGTTTCATAACTGTAAATTAATAATTTATAAGAACTCTTTGTAAATCCACTGATCGCTTAATGGTATCAAGCACTAGACACGTGTACACTCGAAGCACTTATAGATTTAAGAAACTTTAAAATGAAATACACCTGACAGTTAAAGTTATAATACCTGCCAAAGTTTTATTATTAAAGTTATGTTTTACATTTACTCCAAAGTTTTACCTAAAATATTATCAAAATTATGTTTTACTTTTCTAATAATCATGAAGGATTTGTTTATATAATTACAGGTATTCATTTCATAAATCTCATACATGCACCTCATACATGTGTCTAAGCACAGGTATTTGTCACGAATAGAGGGGAAAACATTTATTAAAGTATTAGTCAAAGATTGCCGACTAAAACCGTTACAAAGAAAAGCATTCTACTTTTATTGAAATAAAAAATTGAATGTTTACAAATTTAAATATATTAATCACTAAGCTTGTACATACTCCACCGATTAAAGATTTATGAACTTTCAAAACGTAATAACTGGATAATGAATGTTATATGTTACACCTTCAGGAACATACTTATCTTTATATTACATTGCGTTATATATTTTCTCAGAATAAATGATTAAAAATGTACATGCAATGAGAATTATCTTAGCCAGTAGCATCTACTTAGGACATTTATTATGAATAAATGAGAAAATATTTTGATTTACTCATTAATTTCTAATCCATTGCATGAAAGACTAAAATAATTAAGACGTGTTAAATTAAAAATGATAGTTTTATGCATAAAAAATATAAAAGATAAGATATTTTCTGATAAGTTTAAAAGAAAATGAACTAGTTTAATTTAATGTTTTTGTATGTCTGAATAAGTTTTACTGAAATTTAATTTCTCATAATGTAAACGATCTTTTAGTCTCCTTCCGTACCGAGTTCGTGGTTATCATAGCATGATGTTCGTAGCCGTAATCGGCTTTAATTATGATTAGTTTAAAAATAGACCTGATTAAATAAATACTCCAAATGATTTTGTATTATTATTTTTTTTATAATTCTTTAAGATCCGTTTAGTAAAATATTATTATAAGTTATTTTTAATTGATTTTTATTCTTTTAATAATTTATTCTTGTGTTTTACACGTGGTGCATTTTATGATTAATAAGTTTTAATTCTTGTTACTAAAATTGTTTTGTGTAGGACAGGTAATATATCCATTTTTATTACTTTAAATATCATAAAAGTAACCATAAATGAAAGTAACTGTAACGGTTAACCATAAAATAACTTTAATAAATGTTTAGATTGTACTAAGAAATTGAGTTTTAATATTGTGAAATTCAAAATAAACATATAATCAAATTATTTACACTTTTTTTAATGACGTTTACCCCACTCACCACTTCCTAATAACATAACTTGCACTATAACTATATACTCATTTTCTGTAATAAAATACCTCGATCATTTTTTATCAGTTTTTCTTTTATTTTTTTTTAAAGTTCTGTAAGGGGTTAAAAAAAACTGAACGCTTTACCTGGCAAAATTTTTAAATTATGCGATACGACAGACTTGTTCTGTTTTATCTGTAATTAAAAAATTGTAAATGTTTCTAAATAATTATATATTGACTTTTTGATGAAAAAATAAGGAAAAAATATTTTAAAATTCATGCACCCTGCGCGTACATCATCACAAACGTAATTAGATCAAGTTAAATTTTCACACCACCTGTATGAGTAATCCTAGGAATTTCGTACTGATGCCTGTTTTACCACTGCACCACAGATACGTTACAATAAAGGGTTTCAAGAGCATTAAAATAAACTCAAAGTGAGATTCTGGATTTTTTAATAAAAAGCATTTTTTTATCGGATCAAATTGTGAATCTAAACCATTCTTAATAACTTAATTATTGCACAAAATTTCATCAAACGTCCACCGTTTAGGAGGAGTTCTATTACAGAAACACTGGCAGAAGAATTTTATATATAAAGATTATTCTGTTAACATAATGATAATTTGTTACAAATAGAAATAGCATATTCCTAACTGAATGTCTAATTAAAAAAGAAATTAAATTTCCATAAAATTTTGCATGAGATAATAAATATTAACTTCTGTACTTTTTACATTTAAATCAAATTCTGTAAAAAGCTGATTATATATTTTTAAAATTGGAATATCATTTATTTTAAAGTCTATATTAACATCATTACATTACATGATACACTTCCACTGTAAATCCATTGTTAATACTGAAAGTTATGACGCTTTAATAACTCTTTATTGTATCTTAAGATATAAATCCTTTTTCATTTTATTACGAATTTTCTAAAAAAGTATATAAAATTTAAACATTTCTTTTAATTTGAAGTAGTTATCAACACAAAATGTTTCCTTTTATCTTTTCTCATCAAACTGTATATAACTTTGCGATTTAAAAGTGTCAGTTCCATCGCTTAAACTTATTTATCAGAACATTGTAAAATATTATTTAAGATTTTTTTTTATACTTAAAAATATATTACTAAAAATAAAAATACAAATTCGATAACTCTCTTTTAAATATATTTTAGTCTTTGCTGAAATCCAAGTTTTCAAATATACTGAATATTGTATTTTGTCTCAAAGAAATCTAAATAAATAAATCCAATATTTTTAACGATAGCCGAATGGTTAGCTTGCTAGCCTTATACAAATTCGTGGGTTCGAATCCCACTGTAAATCATGTTGTAGTCATTCAGAATCTTTTAAGCAGTATATATCATTAATTCGTTTTGCAAAAAGTAGACCTTAGCACTCCAAAAAAATCTTTTATTTTATATTAGTTTGTTTGACGAACATCAATTTTTTTATTAACTAACTGGATAAATATTTTTTATCTTTTGTCTCAGTAAAATCTAAATAAATAAATCCAACTGTGGGCTTTCCGAACAATAGAATGGTTAGCGTGCTGGCCTTCGGTACCAGTTTGTTTCGAATATTGTAGCATGGATGTTCGATATTCGGAATCTACTTTAAGCTACTTTATTACTCTTCCTGATCTCATTAGTTCTCGTGTTGCAAAAGAGTAGACCATAGCGCTAAACCAACCAACTGTGGACTTTAAATTATTGTTAATATTACAAAAGAAATATTGTTAATTATTGTTAATTACTGTTAAATGGCTTTGATACCATTCTTTACCCAAACATAAGCTTTAAGTTAGAATAATACACAAAATGTGATATATATTTTAATGAGAATTAAAATAATTTAAATATATTATAAACGGGGATTATTTAATTTGACGACTTATATTTACAAAGCACTCAAAAATGTTTGAATCTTCCACTGTATTTAATGGTTTTAGAAATAGATAAAGTTGATGACTTCTTTATCAGAACATCTGGTCCTTTTTATGGATTGATATAAATTTTCATTACTCTATAAAAAAAAAAAAAAAAAAAAAAAAAAAAAAAAAAAAAAATGTCACTAACTGTAAAATATTATAAATACCCACACAAAGACACTAAAATGTACAAATAAATAGTTAAACTGGTTTGATAACAAGTCTTTATCAGAACAACTATGCTTTTTATGTATTAAAAAAAATTATTTTCCTTATAAGTTTGCCCCTAGATAAATAAATATTTCACTTCTGTACTCCTTTTACATTTAACTACAAATTCCGAAAAAAGCTGATTATATATTTTTAAATTCATCATTTAAATTCATCATTTTAAATTCATTGTAATTCATCATTTATTTTAAAGTCGTATATTAACATTATACTACAAACACACACTGATACACTTCCACTGTAAATCCTTTGGGTTTTGTAATACTGAAAGTTATGACGCTTTAATATAACTCTTTATTGTGATCTTAGAATATAAATCATTTTACATTTTATTGCGAATTTTCGAAAAGAAAAGGAATATAAAATTTGAAACCAGAATTTCTTCGATGAATTTGAAGTAGTATATCAACACAACACTGCATGCTATTTATCTTTTCTCACCGCAAATCCAAGTAAAGTAAATGACTTTGGGATTTAAGCTACTGTCAGTTCCATCGCTTTGGTAACTTTATTTATCAAAACACTGTAAAATATTCTGTAGGATAAAATATTTTTCTTATACTTAAAAAATGTGATATTACTAACACCCATAAAAATATCAAACTCTATTTTAACTCTCTTAAATAACTCTCTTTTATTTTATATTTTAGTTTCTTTGATGAATTCCAAGTTTTCTATTAACATACTGGATAAATATTGTTTATCTTTTGTCTCAGTCAAATCTAAACAAATAAATCCAATTGTGGGCTTTGCCGAACGATGGCCGAATGGTTAGGGTGCTAGCCTTCGGTACCAGAGTTCATGGGTTCGAATCCCACTGTGGTATGGATGTTTGTTGGTTTTCGGAATTTGCTTTAAGCAGTAGGTACCGGTCTCATTAGCCTTCGTGTTGCAAAAGAGTAGACCGTAGCACTCCAAACCAAACCAACTGTGGGTTTTAGGCTAATTATTGTTAACTATTACAAACTATTATAACTACTGCTAATTACTGTTAATTATTCTTAACTACTGTTAGCATGGCTTTAAAACCAATGGCTTTACCCAAACATAAGCTTTAAGTTAGAATAATTGTTATCGATATTACAACGAACAACTCCATACCGGTACTTTAGCAGAGCAAGGTTCTAGTAGTGATTAAAAAAAATGACGAACTATTTAAAAAACAAAAACGTAGATTTATTTTAAATCTTAAAGTAAAAAATCCAACAATCCTCTTATATATCCAGCAGCAGACATCGCATAAAATTAACATATACATGCAACTTCCTCTCCTACTCAGCCAATCAAAAAATTACAGTTCGTAGCTGCCGAGTGAGAGTTGAAGTCACAATCAAACATACAGCGAGAGTCAGATTTACAAATTGCGATTAAGAAGCCTCGGTTAACTTTAAACAAAACAAAAACAAATTGCCGGGATTCACCGGAGGTTGAGAAGGTGGCGATTCGGCTGCAATTTCTAACAATAATACACAAAAGGTAATTCATTACAGATCTTAATGAGAACTAAAATATATTTTAAATATAAAATTATATACGGGGAAGTTTTCATTTAATTTGAAGACTTATATTAACAAAGCACTCAAAATATGTTTTTTTTTAAATCTTTTGCCATAGTATAGCAAGTTAATAACCTTGGTACAAATTAGAAATAGATAAACTGGTTTGATAACATTCTTTATCAGAACATCTGGTCCTTTTTATGGATTGATAATGAAATGTTTCATTATTCTAAAAAAAGATATCACTAACCATAAAAAAATTAATACATACCCATTCAATGACACTCATAAAAATGTTAATAGATTAGAAATAGTTAAACTGGTTTGATAACAGTCTTTATCAGAATATTGGATGATTTTTATGTATTGACAATGAAATGTTTCATTACTCTAAAAAAAACCCGATAAGAATATTAATAAATACCCATGCAATGACACTCATAAAAATGTCAATAGATTAGAAATAGTTAAATTGGTTTGATAACAGTCTTTATCAGAACACTGGATGCTTTTTATGTATTGACAATGAAATGTTTCATTACTCTAAAAAAACAGATATCACTAACCATAAAAATATTAATAAATACCCATACAATGACATTCATAAAAATGTTCATAGATTAGAAAAAGTTAAACTGGTTTGATAAGTCATTATCAGAACATTGGATACTTTTTATGTATTGACATTGAAATGTTTCATTATTCTAAAAAAACAGATATCACTAAACATAAAAATATTAATAAATACCCATACAATGACACTCATAAAAATGACAATAGATTAGAAATAGTTAAACTGGTTTGATAACAGTCTTTATCAGAATATTGGATGATTTTTATGTATTGACAATGAAATGTTTCATTACTCTAAAAAAAAAAGATATCACTAACCATAAAATATTAATAAATACCCATACAATGACACTCCTAAAAATGTCAATACATTAGAAATAGTTAAACTGGTTTGATAACAGTCTTTATCAGAACACTGGATGCTTTTTATGTATTGACAATGAAATGTTTCATTACTCTAAAAAAGAGATATCACTAACCATAAAAATATTAATAAATACCCATACAATTACACTCATAAAATGTCAATAGATTAGAAATAGTTAAACTGGTTTGATAAGTCTTTATCAGAACACTGGATGCTTTTTATGTATTGACAATGAAATGTTTCATTACTCTAAAAACAGATATCACTAACCATAAAAGTATTAATAAATACCCATACAATGACACTCATAAAAATGTCAATACATTTAAGTAAAATTAAATTTAATATTTTAGTGTTTTCGATGAATTTGATGTCTTTTATCATTTACAACAATGCAAAAGTTTTATTTATCTTTTGACATTTCAAATGCAAGTAAATAATTTCAAATAAGCTAGTAGTGGTTATACTACTTTGATAACTTTATTGAAAAATCGTAAGCTTTATGTAGGATGAATATTTTCATAACTATCGAAAACAACGATTTACATAAAACAAAGTAACATTCACAAACATATAAGTGACATATATTTCATATTTTAATTTCTTAGATAAATTTCAAGTTAGAATTGCACAACCCTTCAAAAATGATACTGATCTTTTTCTAAACTTCAAGAAATAATTTGAGTTTATAAGTTAGAAATATTTATATCATAAAGCTTAGAGTCATCAATACCTTTCTATATAATGTCATTTTGCATCGCGATTATGACTTTGCACTTGTTTGACAGGTCATGAAATCTCATTTTGTCAAATTATTTGATAAACTTATTGCCATTGGCAATGAAGAAATTGCTAACCTTCAGGATTATGATTCCAGAGCAATTACAATCATTTCTTCCATTACTCACTTAATATTATACTAGCCTCATACTTTTTCCTTATTCTTTGAGTATTTTTTTTAACTCCTAGCACTTGTAATCTTTATTGTTTTATTAAAGGTAGTAATTTTTTAAAATTTTCTTGACACCTCTCTCGTATTTCGGAGCTTGTCGGTCTTTCACTTTGCTTTTTCACCTTTTTTAATTGTTATTTTTAAAGCTAAAGTAGGTGAATGTAGTTATTTCTAAGTTTTTAATTTGACCCTATCGAAGATAGAGTACTTTATGCTCTTTATGATGCCTCATTAGTGTAGAGATGTTTATCGCTTTGATAACACTATTTGTCTAACCATGGCAAATTTTTATGTAGATTAAAGTATATATATTCATTATCATGAAAAAAGACGTGATATTACTTACCCGTATAGAGAAATATTAATAAAATTAAATGACAATACTTTCTTCTTTCAGTTTTATTAGTCTTTGCTAATTGTCCCTTTTTTTCATTATTTATTTTTATCTTTTATGTATTATATATATTTTGTTCTATTTTTGTTTGTTTGGTATCTTTAAAAATTCTTTTTCCAAGACATTATTAACACATTGTATGCTTGACACGTGACACGTACTAGAACGTTTTCTGACGATTGATACTTGAGCTCGGGTCACGTCCTAATACAGGTTAGTGTAACAACATGGTTTGTTTGTGGGTACAAAAATAACGGTATATACAGGAAAACGAAGCCGAATGTTCTTGTCTATTACATAGATTCTGGAAAAATTTAGAAAATTAAAAACTAGTTTTTACATTATTAGTGTTATGATTTCTCTTTTCATTTTTTATCATGTAAAAATGTTTATGTATAGCATAATTCGAAAAGATTAAAACTATATACTACTATTTCTATTTGATTTTTCATATTTACAATACTATTATAAATTTATCCACTAAAAATATATTTTTCGTTTACAAAAATATTATGGTTGTTATTTATATATTTCTATTTGTATATTTGTTTATATATTGCAATATAAAGTACTAAAAGTTGGTTAAAAAATGAAATAATTTTCGATCTATAGAGATTTAACTGAAATCTATTGAGATTTAACTAAATTTACACTCAAAACACCCGCTCCTGGTATAATTCCGCTGCTAAATATACCCGCACACAATGTGTTAAATGAGTTTTATTAAAACATTTATTTTTTATTTACATGTACAATTTTCAAAAAATAGTTTTGTAAAAATATGAAAAAATCCTAATTTATAACGGAAAATATCATAAATCTTAAAAGTTTTGCTGAATGCAATGAATAGAGAACACAAAAACTTTAGTTTCAATTAGTTTTATTATTAATTATGCTAAATAAAAATCAACAAACTAATTTTTTTTTACCAAATTAGAACCGTAGTTCATTAGAGTTCTCAAAGTTTGGTTTATATTTAATATTACATTCATTTGGGAATCTCTTTCTATTTTTGTCTTAAAAAAGAGACCAGAGAAGATATTTTATATTGATGCTAAATAGGTTCTGCAACGCTAAAAAAGGAAGTCTTGTAGAAAACATGCCTAACAAACCAAATACATAGTTTTCGTCTCTGTCTATTTTCTTTTCTCCATGATCTATTTTTGTTTGTTTGGCATCTTAAGAAAATTCTTTTTCCTAGACATTTTGGTGCTCGCACATCACGGGCGGATATTATGCCCATGGAATCGAGCACACGTTAAAGTAGATCCAACACATGTTCAGATGAATGATGAAGGCTAGGAATATTGACGACACACATTTAATAAATGCTAAAATTACAGAAATACATTGAGTTGTGTTATCTGGCAACCATAGCATCACAGACTCCAGTGAGTGTCTATTGTCTCTCTCTGCTTATGGCGCCTCTTCTGGCGGTTACAGTCAATATACTACGTTCGCTGCTAGCGGTTTGAGAAGACCATGGAGTACACGCTCGAGTTGCTGGAACATAATTAAATGAGTTTTATTTGAACAAGCATTTATTTCTTATTTACATGTACAAATTCCAAAAAATAGTTTGTAAATATACGAAAAAAATTCTAATTTATAACGGAAAATATCCTAAATCTTAAAAGTTTTATTGAATGCAATGAATAGAGAGCACAAAAACTTTAGTTTTATTATTATTTATGCTAAATAAAAATCAACAAACTAGTTTTTTTTTACCAAATTAGAACCGTAGTTTGCTAAAGTTCTCAAAGTTTGGACTAAATTTAATATGACATTCAGCTGAGACTTGCTTTATATTATTCTCTTAAAAAAGAGACCTCAATAGATATTTTGTATTGATGGTAATTAGGGTCTGCAACGTAAAAAAAGAACTCTTGTAGAAAACATGCCCAAGAATCCAAATTCATAGTTTTCTCCTCTATTTTCTATTCTCCATGATCTATTTTTGTTTGTTTGGCATTTTAAAAATATTCTCTTTCCTAGACTTAATGAGTTTTATTGAAACAAGCATTTATTTCTTATTTTCACGTACAACTTAAAAAAAATAGTATTTCTTTTCATATTTTTACAAAACTATTTTATAACGGAAAATATAATAAATCTCAAAAGTTTTGCTGAATGAAAGGAATAGAGAACACAAAAACTTTAGTTTCAATTAGTTTTATTATTAATTATGCGAAATAAAAACAACAAACTAGTTTTTTTGCCAAATTAGAACCGTAGTTCGTTAGAGTTATCAAACTTTGTCTTATATTTAATGTAACATCCAACTGAGGCTCTCTTTCTATTATTCGCTTAAAAAAGAGACCGGAGAAGATATTTTATATTGATGCTAAATAGGTTGTGAAACTTAAAAAAAGGAATTCTTGTAGTAAACATGCCTAACAAACCAAATACAGTTTCCTCCTCTGACTATTTTTTCCCAAGATTTAAAAAAATATTTACTGTCTCACATATTTAATAAGATTTATCATTTTTTTTTTAAAATGGAAAACTTGTTATCTGTTTTTCTGCCACATATAAGCAAAAAATAATCAGTCAATCGTTGCTTTTTTGACAGACGCAAAAGATAATTGCACAATTTTTTTTTATAATAAATAGGAAATGCTTTGTCCTTTTTCGTACCATTCTTAAAGGAAATAAAGAGAATAGTATGTTTTACTTTGCTTCCAGGTACAATTCTCTTTTTTGCCCTATTTTTATCCCGGTTGCACTTCATTATTTTTCTTCTCTGAGTTAAAAACTTGTTCTTTTAAAATTCTATTACTTGTCGGGAGATAAAAACACCACCTTGATATAAAAAATAAATTCCCTAAAATGCATTTGAAGATTTTTATCTTTAGAAAATAGCTGTTTCATTCTTAATGGATTTTCAAGAACGCAGTGGAAATGATTTTAATACAATATTGACTAACAATTTTAGACAAAACCACCATTCCGTTTTTCTGCTATTTATCATAATTGAATATTAAAATGCATCTTTTAAACTGAATTTTGAGGTTTTATTGAAAATAATTCACTGGACTCACATGCACTCAAGAGCCAAAACGTTATGACCACCTGTCAATAACGAGTTGGCCCAACTTTGGTGCGCAACACAGCTTCAACCCGCCTTGGTATGGATGCCACAAGTCCTTGGTAGATGGCCGGAGACAGATTGTACCAGATGTTAAAGCAACTGTTACTCAAATCCGAGATATTGCAAATTGATGGTCTTTGAACTCGTAGTTGCCGTCCCATGACATCCCAAATGTGTTCTATCGGATTTAGATTCGGTGAGTTTAGCTGCCAGGACATTAACTGGAATTCAGCATCCTTTTCTTGGAACCCCTCGAACACAATTTTAGCCTTGTGACACGGTGCGTTGTCCTGTTTGAACATTTCATTTCCATCTGGAAAAACAGAGGCCATGTAAGGGTGCAACTGGTCCGCAATGATGTTTAGATACCCTGTAACATTCATGGTCTGCTCTAACACAACCACGGGTGCCAGAGACGCCCAAGAAAATGTCCCTCAAAGCATAATACCACCTCTACCGCCCTGTGTATGATCAACTGTACATGGAGTAGGCACGTTGGCCTAGTGTTTGGGAAAGAAGAGGAGACTCATTAATAAACGCATGGACAAATGTGTATTGATTAAATAGTTTTATACATTTAAATAAATGCCAAAGGAATACAACTGTAATCAACTTATCATTTGTATATATCGAAGACCGAGTCGGCTCTCGAGTCGGCTCCCACCCTAAAAAACAATATGGCGATGATTTTCCTCAAAAGGTCTATCCCTCATATTGCAGATGCCAGCAGCTTTCACCTTCTACTCTCCTCTGGTCACAACCTTAGCCTTTAAAAAAATCAGACTGCCTCGCCGAGAAAAAAAAGAGGTCCAGTCCAGAACGGTGGGAGGGGTCAGAATCCCCCAAACCAAAGGACCCTCCTATTGGTTGGGAGAAGTCTGAAGTTTCTTCTAGTTCAAACCGGTCCTGTTCTAGTATATCTTTGGTTTGGTTTGGAGCGCTACGGTATACTGTTTTGCACACGAGGGCTAATGAGACCGGGACCTACAGTTTAAAGCCGATTCTGAACGGCTACAAGCGGGATTCGAACCCGCGAACTAATGTTTCGAAGAGCAGCGTTCTACCATTCAGCCATCGTTCGGCCTGGTATATCTTTCACGATGACTCAAGGGAAGAGGTTAAAAGAGCTGAACCCAATGTAACTTATTGTTACACCTCTGTAGAATCGAGGGTAATCAAACCAGACTTAGTTCTTCATTACAACGAAAGTATACAATTATTCCGTGCGTTAAACTGTTGAACAGTTGAGCGCTGGAATTTTTATACAGAGATGGCACTGCCGTCTTATCTTCGCTGTTTACTGTGACGAATGTTTCATTATGGTTTCTTTTGATATTTCTCGAAGTCATACATATATGCATAAATTTTGTTTCTCTCGGGTACTGCAAGAAAATCATTTTAACGTTTGAGTGGTGGCCATTTTTCAAAATCTAAAAGTGCGTTTGCATTTTATAGCAATCAATGCATTCTATTGAAAATTGTTTGCATTAATATGAATTATTACTTTTAAAATTTCAATCTTATCAATTCTCTGTCTGTATTAATGTTTCTCGGTCTAGTCTAAATGAATTTGCATAAGTATTATATCACACAAAAATATTTAAACACTCACATATTTAATTAATCTTTCAAGTCCATCATTTTGATAGATGTTCAAGAAAAGATGTTTAATTAAAATTTTGAATAAATACAAATATAAAAGCTTTGAAAATACAGATATAAAGTAGAGTAAATTGTGAGATAAAATATTACTTTTTAATTTTGACTTTCCATTGCGTTTGAACTTCAGTGTGTTACATTAGATTCATCCCGCTTAACGTGAACTCTCGAGTTAACTCGAGCTCGCTAAACTGGCCCAACTGTGCACACTCGAAATAATTCAAGCATCGTTGTACTTTTGTAGATATTGCGCTGTGTTTCTGCTAAAAGACATAGCAAAGAAAAAGGGAAAAGAAAAGAGAGTCGTTACATGTGTAAGAGTTGCAATGTTAGGCTATGTGTTGCACCTTGTTTCGAAATATATAACACAAAAGAAAATTTGGATTAATTTTATATTACTAGCATTGTTATTATTTATGTTTTAAAAGTATAAATAAGTATTTTTACTGATAATAATGTTTATTCTGAAATGGAATTCAAAGAGAAAGATAAAAAAAAGTCGATGTGCGCGTAATATTAAAATATTCGACTATTTTCTGCAATGTTATCAAAATCCAAAATTGCAATAAAAATGTTGCTTATTTTTGTATTTTTGCAATTTTCTTGGCAAGACAACGTTCTAAATTGTGCCTTTTACATTAAAAAATTGATTTTTTTTGCCCGGCCATTAAAAAAAAACTGTTCATTAAGGGGTTAAAAGAATACATGTCATCTTGTAGTGAAACAAGCAAATAATGTTCCAATAAAAGTAAATATGGAGTGATCTCAACAAAGATATTCAGTTTTACTAAATTTATATAATAAATAATTGCTGATTATTTGTTGTAATCCACTTTCATAAGATAGATTCTAAGCCATAATATGAAAAAAATGTAAAATATTTTTAATTTTCCGTACAATTAACAACGGAATAGATATTTATTTGAAAACGTGATAAAATTAAAAAGAAATAAGCAAAATACAAAATATTTACAATTAAGTAGTTCATGAAGTAAATATCTTGAAGCACAACGATGTTCGAATTGTTAGGGTGCTAATTTTGGGTACCGACGTTTGTGGGTTTGAATCCTACTGTGGCATAGGTGTTCCTAGTTGTTCGGAATCGGCTTTAACCCTTTGACATACAATGACGTCTGGCAAACGTCTGTCATCTCATGTGCCACAGCAGACTTTGACGTCTCCGAGAAGTCAATAGCTCTCTCCGACAGACGTCGTGCAGCGTTATATTGAATCCTAATTTTACACCGTTACTTAATTATTGTCCATCAGCCTCCTATACAAACCTCATTCGCCGAACGATGGCGGAATGGTAGAGCGCTGCTCTTCGTAACCGGAGTTCGCTGGTTCGAATCCCGCTGCTGGCATGGATGTTTGTAGCCGTTCGGAATCGGCTTTAAACTGTAAGTCCCGGTCTCATTAGCCCTCGTGTGTAAAACAGTAGACCGTAGCGCTCCAAACCAAACCAAACCAATATAAACCTCATTCAATGTCCCATAGTAATGCCAATTTCAAAATACGATGTTCTCTTTTTCAATTTGCACGAAATTGCTTAGAAGAGTCGGAACTAAATAGTATTTTTCGGGAAATCAAATTCCGTTTTACCTATAAGTCAAGTGGTTAAGCAATAGTTACCGGTCTCATCAACCCTCGTGACCGTAGAATGTAACTATCCAAACCAACAAATCACGTGACAAGGCACAAAATGGTTTGTCGTAAAGCCTATTTAAAACATTTCATAAATTAAGTTACTTAAATATTTTAGTATTTTTGGAACTATTCGAAAGGAAAACTTATCAAATGGTTCCTCTCTCCCCGCACATACATTATTTTATATTTCTTCAAACAGGTACAAATATGATTATTTTTCAATTTATATTTTTTAAAATTTATATTTTTAAGGCCTAGCTGCAATTTATACACGCTTTGAAATCTGCTAAAGAGTGTTTACTGTTTTAAATTGGCCCAATCTTGGATGATTTATCCATACGCAGTTTTTAATTAGGGTTAAAAATGCCCTTCCGGTCTGTAATTTGTTAAAATTAGGTGATTTATCCTGTTTCACACAGCATCGGGAAGTTATAACTTATTCTAACAGGATGCACGGAGCCCATTACCTAGAACTTGGTAATAATTAGTATCAATAATGATAGAAAACGATTTGCTGTCATTATTACGCTCTCTCCGGTTTCAGAAAGCAAATTAATTGGAAGGAAATTTTGAATATCTTAAAGCAGCAGGCAGCGCGATTTCTTGTTTACTTCGTCTGAAAAATGATGTCGTATATATAATTTTATATTTCTTTAATTTTATTTATTCTTAATAGATTACGGAATAGTTACGAAATTGTTTGCTAGTGCAATAAAGAGCCGGTTATCCAGACCAACTGGGTTAGAGGTTGATCTAGTAAGCAAAAAAGAAAGAAACGAAAAATAGATAATTAGACTACTAGTTAAGAAAAATGACTAAGGCAATTATTTTTAGGTAACTTCTCTTCACACACTTTCTAGTCCCAGAACTCACAGTTGTAGTAGTACATGTTTTAGCATAGCCCATTGTTTCGTAATAAGAGATGAAGGATTTTGGGGGAAGAGAGAGCTGTTCCCAGTTTTCCAAAAAAGACTTCTATGGCCCCTTTAGGGATCTGACTGGACATGTCTGTTTAGAAGACCATTTTTACAGAATTGAAGTGATAGATTCACCTGACCGTATTTTGTGTGACTCTTTTCATCCAATGACTTTTGATCATTTAAATAATTGTGTTCTACTTTCTTAGTATGAGGACCTTTTTTAAAAAGTATTTGAGAATCCAGGAACTAATGACTTAGGTGCTAATTGTTCGGCATTTATAAAATAAAATAGTTTCTTAACAGTAGTACAGTAAAAAGCCAAGAATATAGACCAATTAGGATCAAGGACCATCCGATAAAATGAATAAAATCCGGTTAGTTGGACAACTTTAAAAACAGTCATAATTAACAAATAACTTAAAAATATGGCAATATTTTTTAGGTTTATTCCTTTCATATTTTTTCCAGTCTGAGGACTGGCAGTTTTAGTAGTTCATATTTTAGCATATGACGAATGACGTGTTTAGGAGTTGATTTATAAACTATATGTATATATGTGTATAATTAAAGAGGAATACAATTAAGTCATATGTAGTCCTTATCATTTTATTGCATGTCTTTACTTGTTACACGAGGAAGAAACTTATGCAGTTCCCTCAACTGATTGCTGAAAATGGAATTCGTCAAAGAGCAGGACGATTTCCCGGTCTTTTCACAATCAGCTTCTTTAGCTGTTCAACCTTTTACTTGGTTGAATTTCCGAAACCTCAGTAAATGCTGTTTAATATAATTCATCCTTTTAGTACACATGTTTGCAAAAGAACAAGTCAAATTTATAAACTATTATGAACTTTAAAACTTATCCAAAAAAATGGTGTGTAATTTAAGAGGCATACGATTAAGTCATGTATAGTTCTTATCATTTTATATGTCTTTACTAGTTACACGAGGAAGAATCTCATGCAATTCACTCGATTGATTGCTCAAAATGGAATTCATCAAAGAGCAGAACAATTTCCCAGTCTCTTCACAGTCACCTCCTTTAGTCATTCAACCCTTCACATTGTTTAATCTTCAAAAGTTGAGAAAATGCTGCTTAATATATTTCATCCTTTTAATTCACATGTTTGCAAAAGAACAAACCAACTTTATAAACTATTACGAACTTTAAAACATAAAAAAATCGTGTATAATTTAATAGGCGAACAAGGAAGTCACGTAGTTTCATATTTTTTAAAGGTATGCATAATATACTAATTAAAGATAAACGAAATTTAAAAAGGGAAGTTAAATTACTATTGTGACATATAAAACAAACAATGGTATTTCAATTTTTTCCTGATTTTTCCTATAAATTTTCCTTCCTAATAATTAGTATTTTTGCGATCCCAATTAAAGGTTTGTAAAATTTTGTGTTTTTAAAAATTGCGGATAAAACGAATAGTAATTACAATGGTTGAAACGGTAAAAAATATTTCGGACGAAATTTTTTTTTAAATTGATAAAATAGTTTTAATGATTCAGTAGAAATAATTGCACATATTCTCTATTTGAAAATCCATAAAAAGGTACAAGACGTGAATTCATAGCTGCAGACAAGGCTTAGGATTTTTATTTGCATTGAAATCCAACAGTACTTTAGTAAATTTCAGTGGGTTTGGTATACACACATATATAAGAATATTTTAATCAAACAGACTAAATTTGTTATAATGTACTTACAACCTAAACACCAGTGTTCATTACAAGGGGGAAATACAGAAATAATATAATACTTTATATTGAGATTCAGATATTATGTACATTCATTTACAAGTTGTTCCTTGGTTATCATATATCATAATCAACTACTTATGTCTTATATTTCTTATATTTACAGCATGATTACTACAATTCTCTTTATAATGGACTAATTATTCAATTACAAGCTTAAATCATGAATAGAGGCCTAAGTGACTGTAAATATTATTTTATCTTTACCCTTACAGGCACAGGGGAGCAGGCAGGGGCTTTCCACACTCGGTGTCGGTCAGGGCGCACAGGACTAGTTGGTGATGGTGAGCGGGGCGTCGTCGGTCCGGGAGCACGGGACGAGTTGGTGATGGTGGATCCTTGTCCCACTTCTCTCGACTCCCGACTTCAACTCCTCTCCTTAACTTCGTTTCCAAACTCCTCACCTCGGTCCCAACGCCCCTTTTTCCTTCCTTGCCAATCACTTGTTTTCGGGAAAATTTCCCACATCTCTGTGCCCTTCGGGATTGCAGGTGGGCTCATTCAAGTAGCCCCTTTTGTGCAAGCTGACATTACTTTTTAGCCCCTGCCCCCATAACTCAGGGTTACATCTCTGTGCGAGCTTGACCGTTACGCTGCCATTCAGTGATCTATACCTTCTCTGCAGGGATCCCTAAACTTGACGTGAACAATTGGAGTCCTAAATTCCTCTAGGAAAATCCTCCCACAGCTGTGCATGCACGTGCAGATCACCGTGGGAAAGTACCTCGGTACAAAATTAATTGTAGTTATATTCTAAAATAAATTTCTGACAATTCCATACTTAAAACTTTACACCTTTAGTGAAAAGCTTTTGATTCTCTTTCAATTCGGACAACTTTAGATCAAGAAAATGTAATTTTATTTATGCTTAGCTTAACTAATATTATATAACACATATATAAGAATATTTTAATCAAACAAACCAAATTAATTCTAATTATATTCTAAAATAAATTTCTGACAATTCCATGCTTTAAACCTTTAGTGAAAAGCTTTTGATTCTCTTTCAATTCGGACAACTTTAGATCAAGAAAATGCAATTTTATTTATGCTTAGCTTAACTAATATTATATAATACATATATAAGAATATTTTGATCAAACAAACCAAATTAATTATAATTTTATTCTGAAATAAATTTCTGACAATTCCATACTTAAAACTTTAAACCTTTAGTGAAAAGATTTTGTTTCTCTTTTAATTCGGGAAATATTAGATCAAGAAAATGCAATTTTATTTATGCTTATCTCAACTATTATAACTATTTCACTTAACTTTGCTTCGGCTGTTAGCGTCTCCACGTGGTAGGGAATCCTACTGTGATATGGATGTTCGTAGCCGTTCGGAATAGGCTCTAAGAAGTTGGTCCCTGTTTCATTAGCCGTCTTATAGAAAAAAAAATGACCTTACCGCTTCAAACCAAACCAAACCACGTGGTAGGCTGTTAAGACATCTAATTGTCTCGTTTCCTTCTCCCTATAGCCGAACGATGGCCGAATGGTAGAGCGCTGCTCTTCGGAACCGGAGTTCGCGGGTTCGAATCCCGCTGCTGGCATGGATGTTGTAGCCGTTCGGAATCGGCTTTAAACTGTAGGTCCCGGTCTCATTAGCCCTCGTGTGCAAAACAGTAGACCGTAGCGCTCCAAACCAAACCAAACCAAACCTTCTCCCTATAGCACTATATATGCGAATGTACAAAGTTTGGGCGGCAAATCGTTAACGACAGATTGTCTTAATAAAGTGACTATTTTAAATATTCAATTTTTGCCCTTTACTTTCATGGCTTTACGACTGTTTTTTTATGTCTGTAGTTCTAAGTTTGTTGTGGGTAAAAAGCATTGATTTGATATATATGTACGTAGGATGTTCAGAAAGACTCATTTTACTGCCTAAAAAATATTGATCACCATAGTAATTTCTGTGTATTAAAAGGTATTCTAAAGTAGATGTAACAAAGCATGTCTAGGCCGAACGATGGCCGAATGGTTAGGGTGCTGGCTTTCGGAACCGGAGTTCGTGGGTTCGAATCCCACTGTGGCATGGATGTTTGTAGCCGTTCGGAATCGGCTTTAAGCAGTAGGTCCCGGTCTCATTAGCCCTCGTATTGCAAAATATAGACCGTAGCACTCCAAAACAAAACAAAAAAAAAACCAAAGCATGTCTAGAAGTCTGCGACGTGCTTTTAAATTATTTCAAAAAATAAACAGACTCTAGACCAGGGGTAGCCAAGCTACTTGATAATCCGAGCCGTATTTTAAAATTTGAAATTTTTCGAGAGCCGCAATTAAATAAGTATTTAAAAGGTATGTAAGAAAGGTATTGAATTTTTTTCTTACAGAAATTAGATTTATTGAATGACATTTGGAAGTTCTTCGTCCTTTAATTTTTCAAGGAAAATTTTGAATTGACGATGAGTTTTTGTTTTCATGCGAACGTAATTTACAATGTGTTACACTGTTTTTATAACATCAGGATATTTTAAATATTTTGTAACGAGATGTTCTCGGTGAATAATGTAGTGAATCGGTATGAATTGTGCAATTTGATAATCAATTCTTCAAAGCCCAATAAGACCGATTTTTTTACCCTGCATTCCCTGAGCTCCATCAGTTGTAATAGTTTTTTAAAATATAATAATGCAAAAATGAAAATGGAACTCGGGTACATTTATCGAGAGCCACAAATAATCCTTCAAAGCCACAGGTTGACCACCCCTGCTCTAGACGCTTTTGTGTATTTAAGAAATGAACAGAACGTTGGGATAAATGCATTTCTTTTCATAGTAATTATTTCGAAAAATATCACGTAAATGAAGACTATTGACGGTAATCTGTTTTCTGTATAATACTGTCTTAAGGCTTTTTAAATAACCCATGTGTATATTTTATAAAAAAAATAGTAATATTTTAAAAGATAAAATACTAGATTTAATTTTTTAAATATTATGAGCCTCGGTAGCTTACTCGGTAAAGGCAGCCATATCGTAACTAGAGTTTAAAATTTCTACTTCAGCGTTGTGGGTTCTGAGTTTGATCCGCCCTAAGATCCGCTAAAGGTAACTAAGGAACGTAAAATATGTTCGGGGTCAAAATATTCGCCAAGATCTCAAACGATATCTTTGGTTTGGTTTGGAGCGCTATGGTCTGCTGTTTTGCGTACGAGAGCTAATGAGACCGGGACCTACTGCTTAAAGCTAATTTCAAACGACTACGAACATCCATGCCAGAGTGGGATTCGAACCCACGAACTCCGGTACCGACGATCAGCTCCCTAACCAATCGGCCAGCGTTCGGCCAAACGATATCTTTGAGGGCTGCATGTTAAGCTTGGGGATCTTCTGCTTGATCTCATGTTACGAGAATACACCTGAGTTAAGACTACTTTCACCCTAGCGGCTTAGTTAACTAAAGGCGCACACCTTCTTCTTAATTAGAGTGGCTTCTGGCTCACGTGCTTGGCTCATCCATGTGGTACTAGCAACAACAACAAAACATATTATTGCTAATATCATTTGCATAATTTTTCTAGGGCATGAGCTAAAATTTAGCGTCTATAAGTTTTAAGAAATTGTTGTTGTTAACATTCATAGACTCATCCATAACTCCGTACTATGTTGTTTTTTTAGTTAAAATAGTATAAAAAAAGCACAAGAAATTTGAAAAGCATATATTCATAATATTTTGAGCATACATGTTACAAATATATGCTTTTTAAACTTTATAGGAAATAACATGCAAAAAACGTATTTTGAAAAAAAATTTTTTTTTTCAAAAGTTTTATTGTTATTTTACGAGTTTTAACAAAAAATTATGCAAACATTCTCAATATTTATTACCATTTTTTACCATATTTTAATTTTTTTACTAGATTATTTTTTACTAGCTTATGTAAGCTTGTTAGTTTATGTGACTTCGTTTGGCTGATACGTTTAGCTCTATACATGAAACCAACATTATTAAGAATATTTAACAGATCCTTTTAACCACTATTAACACGTTGACTGTCATGGCGGTCACCCGTGACCGGTAGTCGACTTGGCTACAGTGCCTTGGGGACCACCGGTTACCGGCGTAGCAGGAAATAATAAAAGTACATAATTATAGTAAATATGGATACTAATACATTTTTCAATAATACCATTGTTATTATAATAGTTTGAAGAAATTAATACAATATAGAACATACAAAAATAATTTTATTAGTACATGAAAAATATACATTTTATGAATGCATATTGCGATGAGTCAGATTGAAACATTCAAGGCAAAGAAAAAGTAAATCAATGCAATCGGAACAATATGTCAAAATTTTTTAAGTCAAATTCTTTGCTCTAGTTCTTCTTAGCTTCTTTGAATGGACCACTTAGGAGTCAAAGCCCTATTGTTTTGAAAAAAAGGACAATTGTAACAATTGCCTACCGCGCTGTGGGAATCACCGATGACCTCCACCAAGAAAACTGTTTCAAGCATGACTTTATAACTCATTTTATCTGATGCAAATAACATTTCAGCATATGCATCGCATAATGAAAAGTTCACGTCAACACCTTGGGCAAACCATCGAAAATGCGTATGGCAGTCAAAGTGTTAAAGTATATGGTGTCCTAATATGCTCCTAACTTCAAAGTTTGCACTTCAGTAAATGTATTTTACATATTACTACAAAAGACTTTAATTGGAATTTTAGTTTGCATTTTTCGTTGTGCTATATAAACATTTTAAAAGCATTTTTATAAACAAAATTTCATATGCAGCGGTTTGATAAGGTTAGCGTTTTCTTTCAAACTTTTTTCCCCTATTACTGCAATTTATTTCCGGTTTCTGCAGCACGTATAGATTTGTACCGGCTGTTAGATCCATTTGTACTCTGCAATAATTGAATATTTCTTAAGTGAATAACTGTCCAGTCCGTATTCTCCGATTTATTTAGATTACTCCAGATAGCTGTTCTGTAAGAATATTGTAGTTTGTCAATAAAACTATTATTAGGTAACTTTCTTCGCACTTTGAAGCCTGTTTTTATTGTTTATAGCTTTTTTAGGCCATAGCTTTTCAACTATTGCATATATTTCTATGTGAGCCATGATAGCTCAGTCGGCAAAAACAGCGTTCTCGTGACTTAAAAGTTGCGGGGGTTCGGAGCTCGTGCCGGCCTAAGATCCAGGCCTAAGATTCGGTAAAGGGGACTGATACACGTAATATATGTTTTTGGTCACAATGTCCTCAAAGGTATCAAGCGATACCTCTGGGGGTGGCAGGCCAAGCCTGGGGGATCTTTGCTTGGTCCCTGCTTCTAAATTATGAGGACCCAGCCGGGGTTCTTGAGCTACATGTGCTCCCGACGGCTGCTAAATGGGTAACAGCTTACCAGCCTTGTATTGGTATAAATGCATACAGTGCCTGTAATGTCAGTAGCGTTTGGAAAAAATATATTTATATATATTGCCACATTTCAAAACGAAACTACGTCCTTTAAGTTTTCAAGGAAATTTTTGAATTGTCGATGATTTTTTGCTTTGGTGCGAACGTAATTTACAATGTATTACACTGTTTTTTATAACATCAAGATATTTTAAATATTTTGTAACGAGATGTTCTCGGAGAATTATGCAGTGAATCGTATGAATTGTGCAATTTGAGAATCATCTTTTAAAAACCCAATAAGACCGATTTTTTTTAGCCAGCATTGACGGAGCTCCATAAGTTGTAATATTTTTTGAAAATATAATAACACAAAAATTGAAAGGGAACTCGGGTACATTTACGAGAGCCACAAATAATCCTTCAAAGTGTCGCAGGTTAGTCACCCTTGCTCTAGACTCTTTTGTGTATTTAAGAAATGAACAAAACGTTGGGATAAATGCATTTCTTTTCATGGTAATTACTTTGAAAAATATCACTTAAACGAAGACGATTAACGTTAATGTTTTCTGCATAAAAGTATCTTAAAACTTTTTAAATAACACTGGTGTATATTTCATAAAAAAGGAATAATATTTAAAAAGATAAATTATTAGATTTATTTTTAAAATTATTATGAGCCTTAGTAGCTCACTTGGTAAAAGCAACGATCTTGTAACTAGAGTTTAAAATATCTAATTCAGGATTGCGGGTTCTAAGCTCGATCCGGCCTAGGATCAGCTAAAGGTGACTAGGGGACATAAAATATTTTCGGGGTCATAATGTTCACAAAGTTCTCAAACGATATTTTTGAGGGTGGCAAGTTAAGCCTGGGGACCTTCTGCTTGAATCCTGTTCTAAATTACGAGGAAACACCTGAGCTAAGACTACTTTCACCCTAGCAGTGCTTATCTAACGAAAGGCTTACCCCTTAGTTTTAATTAGTGTGCTAATTTAATTTACATGATTGGCCGAACGATGGCCGAACGGTAGAGCGCTGCTCTTCGGAACCGGAGTTCGTGGGTTCGAATCCCACTATGGCATGGATGTTCGTAGCCGTTCGGAATCGGATTTAAACTGTAGGTCCCGGTCTCATTAGCCCTCGTGTGCAAAACAGTAGATCGTAGCTCTCCAAACCAAACCAAACCACTTACATGAACTAATATTGAAAGTCTGTAAGTTTTAAGACATTATTGTTTTTAATATGTATATACTCATCCTCAATTCAGTACTGTGTTAACTTTTTCTTTTTAGTCGAAATAGTAGAAAACAGTGTAAAAGAAAGCACAAGTAATTAAAAAAGTATATATTCGTAACATTTGGAGCTTACATGTTGCAAATGTTTTTTTTTTAAATTTTATAAGAAATAACATGCAAAAAACGAATTTTGAAAAAAAAATATTTTTTGAAAAAATTTATTTTATTACTTTTAACAAAAAATTACGCAATCATTCTCTAAAAATTTATCCCATATTCATATAGTGCTTCTTTATTTAGCTCATATTTAGTCTTTTTAGTTTTTTTACTAGACTATTTTTTTACTAGCCTTTTTAAGTATGTTAGTTTATGTGACTTCATTTGGCTGAATCATTAAGCTCTATACATGAGACCAACATTATTAAGAATATTTAACAGATGTTTTAAACCACTATTAACGCGTTGACT
Source organism: Pardosa pseudoannulata (assembly GCA_032207245.1). NCBI lineage: Eukaryota > Metazoa > Arthropoda > Arachnida > Araneae > Lycosidae > Pardosa > Pardosa pseudoannulata. The sequence continues at coordinate 53,582,303 of CM063510.1, read as the reverse complement.
GCCGTGGGGACGACCGGCGACCGGCGATGGAGTAAATAATAAAAGTACATAATTATAGTAAATATGGATACTGATAATTTTTCAATAATACCATTGTTATCATAATGGTTTGAAGAAATTAATGCAGTATAGAACATACAAAAATAATTTTATTAGTGCATGAAAAATATATACTTTATCAGTGCATATTGCGATAAGTCAGATTAAAACATTCAAGGCAAAGAAAAGGTGAATCAACGCAATCGGAACACTATACCACCACTTTTTTAGTCACATACTTTGCTCTAGTTCTTCCTAGCTGTTTTGAATGCTATAGAAAGAGAGTAATCACTTAGCAATCCAAGCACGATTGTTTGAAAAAAAAATGGACAATCGTATCAATTGCCTACCACGTGACCCCTACCCCGAAAACTGCTTCAAGCATGATTTTATAACTCATTTTATCTTCTGCAAATAACATTTCAGCATTTGCATCGCGTAATGAAAAGTTCACGTCGGCACCTTGGGCATAACATCGAAAATGTGTATGGCAGTCAAAGTGTTAAAGTATATAGTGTTCTAATACTCTCCTAACTTCAAAGTTTGCACTTAAGCAAATGTATTTTACATATTACTACAAAGGACTTTAATTAGAATTTTAGCTTGTATTTTTCGTTGAGCTGTACAAATATTTTAAAAGTATTTTTATAAACAAAATTTCATATTCAGCGGTTTGATAAGGTTAGCGTTTTCTTTCAAACCCTTTTCCCCTATTACTGGAATTTATTTCCGGTTTCTGCAGCACGTATAGATTTGTACCGGCTGTCAGATGCATTTGGATTCTGCAATAATTGAATATTTCTTAAGTGAATAACTGTTCATCCTCCCGTATTTTATGATTTATTTAGATTTCTCCAGATAGCTAGCTGTTCAGTAAGAATTTCGTACTTTGTTAATAAAACTATTATTAGGTAACTTTTTTCGCACTTTGAAGCCTGTTTTTATTGTTTATCAGCTTTTTTAGGCCATATCTTTTCAACTATTGCATATATTTCTATGTGAGCCATGGTATCTCAGTTGGCAAAAACAGCGTTCTCGTGACTGAAAAGTTGCGGGTTCGGGGCTCGAGCTGCCTAAGATCCGCCGTAAGATTCGGTAAAGGGGACTGCGGCACGTAATATATGTTTTTGGTCACAATGTTATCCTCAAGTTCTCAAACGATACCTCTGGGGTGGCAGGCCAAGCCTGGGGGATCTTTGCTTGGTCCCTGCTTCTAAATTATGAGGACCCAGCCGGGGTTCTTGAGCTACATGTGCTCCCGACGGCTGCTAAATGGGTAACAGCTTACCAGCCTTGTATTGGTATAAATGCATACAGTGCCTGTAATGTCAGTAGCGTTTGGAAAAAATATATTTATATATATTGCCACATTTCAAAACGAAACTACCGAGCTCCATGGCACAATGGTTAGAGTCGTGGGCTACTAATCGAAAGATCTCCGGTTCGATCCTGAGTCAGGCAAATTTGTTTCGGGAACTTTATGTTAGATTTGTTAAGTAGTCAAGAAGACTTCTAAATTATGCTAATTTTCTGTTACATTAAAATAATTCTAGAAGGTTCTGTTACCATATAATTCTAGAAGGTTCTGTTACCATCGCCTCTGTAAAAACTGCGAGCGGCAGTTGTTGTTTGAGTACGAGCTATGTAGCTTGGCTTTTAATAAACAGTGTTATTTCTTAAGCTTGACTCTTGATTGGGTTACAACTGTACTTCTACTCACGTGACAATATTTTCTAGAAAAATATCATGAAATGAATAATTAAAATATATGTAATTTCTTTTGAAATCACATTAAAGATTGCAATCAGACTGTGAAGAACTATGGAAAAAAAAAGACTAGTGACTTTTCAGCAAAAGAGGGAAATGAAACTAAATATGTTAAATAATCTTGAGAAATAAGCAAATTTAAACAAGAGGACGAATATAAAGCTTATTTACAAAGCTTTTTCTTTAAATACAGAGTAAATATCATTTCTTTTAAATGTTGAAAGAGAAATTCTTCAGGTTTAAAACGACTGAATGCAACCGTAACCATTTATAATTATGCATTATGAATTTTTACCTATAGAATTATGGTTAATTTTCACTACTTTTAATGATACAAAAAATAAAACAATAATGGACTCTGAAAAAAAAACCTAACTTCAAATCATTTCCCAAAGAACGCGTTCACTCCCGAAAATATTATACACATAAAATATTAAAATAAGCAAACCACACATAGCTTCATTTAAATATTTTTTAAAAACCATATCAGTTAATGGAAAACAGTTAAATGTCTAGACATCAAGTAACATAACTAGCAATGTTAACATTTTCTTGTGTCAAACTACTTAACTTTTAGCAGAGTATTCAATGCTGTTTAATCGATAAGATGCTTCGTTTTTATCGGAAAACAAGATGAGGTAAAGCTTTTGTTATTACGACCCCATCATTGCATATATAGTGGGACATAAAACATTAAAGATTTTACCACGCATCTGTGATTTTCGGAAAGAGATGGCGGATCTTCCATTCTAAGTCTCGCTCAAATTCTTGTTATTAAAATGTTCTTCATGCCGTTTACGAGCGTTACTCACTCATAAATTCCTTCGAACAGGTCTGAAGTGGTAGTTCCGTTTTCAGAAATCTACATGTAATTGTGCCATAATAATTATATAAACTGAGGGATGTTGCAGTTTGGAATAGGTATATGAGTTAGGAAAATTAATCAGTTAATTGGCTCAAATTGTTTCATTAGAACCTCTTCGTTGCTATATAAAATTTGTTCATTGAAATTTAGAGATGGAGCTCTTTTACTTTGGGTTATTATTTAGGTCAAGAATTAGAATTTGTTACTTGAATCTTAAAGTATAGAATTTTTTTATAGTAGTAAGAAAATACATTGAATTAAATGCATTAAATGATTAAAATTTACTCCTTTGTAGAGAAGCATTTGGGAGTTGATAATTATCATTTGTGTTAGCATTTTGGGATAAGAAGGATGAGTTTCTTTTATTGCAACAAGCTAATGGAAGGTATAAAAAGGAGTCGTTTAAAGGTCTGACACATTTTGGTAATTAATAATATAAAACAAATACTTTTACGAGCGTTACTCACTCATAAATTCCCTCGAACAGGTCTAAAGCAGTAGTTCTGTTTCCAGAAACCTACATGTAATGGTGCCATAATGATTCTATAAACTGAGAGATGTTGCAGTTTGGAATAGGTGTATGAGTTAGGAAAATTAATCAGTTAATTGGCTGAAATTGTTTCATTAGAAGCTCTTCATTGCTATGTAAAATTTGTACAGTGAAATTTAGAAATGGAGCTCTTTTACTTTGGGTTATTATTTGGGTCAAGAATCACAATTTGTTACTTGAATCTATAAGTACAGAATATTTTTATAGTAGTAAAAAAATACGTTGAATTAAATACATTAAATGATTAAAATTTACTCCTTTGTAGAGAAACATTTGGGAGTTGATAATTAACGTTTGTGTTACCATTTTATGATAAGAAGTATAAATCTCTTTTATTTCAACAAGAAAATGAATGTTATGAAAAGGAGTAATTTAAAGATCTGACACATTTTGCTAACTAATAATATAAAAACAAATGAATATAGATTTGAATTAATAT
>CM063510.1:53571143-53573643 GCA_032207245.1 Pardosa pseudoannulata | reverse complement strand
GTCCTGTTGTGGGGAAACGTATGAAAGTGGATTTATCAGACTAAATAATTGTTCCATTATGTGGAGATTAGCGAACTGTGCTGGCCTAGGTAGATGTTTTACTATAAATAAAATCATTACAATACACTTGAGTAGGTGTTTTCCAAACATGAACTTGTCCTGTTGTGGAAAAACGTATGAAAGTGGATTTTTCAGACCACATAATTGTTCCTGTTGAATCATAATTGTTCCATTATGTTGAGATTAGGGAACTGTGCTGGCCAAGATAGATGTTTTACTATAAATAAAAGCATTATTATACACTTGAGCAGGTGTTTTCTAAACATGAACTTGTCCTGTTGTGGGAATCGTAGTAAAGTGGATTTGACAGACCACATAAGTCTTCCACTAACACCTCGAACAGTTTATGTGGTTGCGGTACCACAATAGACTATGCTTGCATGAATATTTCATTAAGCGTCTTCGGAAATGCTTCCTTTCTGTAAACATTCTGTTTATATAGGTGATTTCTAACTGTAATAATTTACACAGGAGTATTCAGAAGCTGATTTAGGTTTGTGATAACTTTGACTACATTTTTTTTTCTGTTTAGACTTATAATCAGCTTCAATACTCCAAGTATCTTTTTTACTCTGCTTCCCCTTTCAAACCACGTGTTGCTTCTTGACCGTGCTTAAACGTGGTTTGAGTACGCTGTCATTGCTTTGGACACTGTACCTCTCGAAAATGTCTAAAACTTAGTATGTTTTGGTCACAATTGCTCCACCTAATTGGGCTCTGACAATTCTGCTTTTTCGAATGTTTGTGAGGCCTGACATTGTACTTACTTGAGAAAAATTGAAGACTGCTACGTAATATGCTACTTAAGTGAATGAACCTCATAGTACATTAATATCTTTTAATTCTTACGAAGCGCATTTCTAAAATATTCCTTGTATCCACCAGTTTTTCCATAAAGGTGATAAAGACACACACACACACACACACACACACAACACACACACACACACACACACACACATATATATATATATATATATATATATATATATATATAATGCCAATAAAGTAGCAAGAAATATTCGAACTCTAACGTTTATTTTTTATTTTGGTTCAACAGAGAAATTTATTCATATTCAAAACCGACAGTGATAGAACAATTTGAAATACTTTAAAATTCGTTTGTGGTTATTGCACGTGCGTCAGAGGAGGTAAGTAGAGGTTAGTTGTAACACCATAACTTTTTAAAATCAATTTTAGAATGTAGGTTATATTAAACTTGTCTGTTCTTACGTTTATATGGTTGCAATATAGACTAACATCATTCGCTCGGTGCATCTGAAAGTGACTATGAACCATCATTAAATACTAATTGATATAATTTTTTAAAAAACTAAATTTTGCGGGCATAATTCCTCGAGTTCATAAGTTACTGCGCATTTTGTATGCCTTACATTGTTGAATAAATCTTATAATTAAAACCTATTAACTGCATTATATATGGATACATATATGTGTACACGTGCTTGTTAATAAACCAGTAAGTAAATCAGTGTGGTTTGTGTTATAATTGACCTAATAGTAGAAGGAAAATTAATATTTAATTGTTAGTGTTATGTTTAGTATATTTTGAAAATCTAATATACAAATGTCGAAAAAACCGTTAACTATTTTATAATTTGCCTTATTAGTAATGTTCTGCTGATCACAACCAAAGTACACTTGAATGCATTTTCTTTCCCTGAAACATCAAATTAGAAAGGAAAAAACAGTTTTACAGGAAATCAATGAATTTAAAAACAAGTCGGATAATATTCAATTAGTTTCAGATATTATTTTTATTGATAAACGAGGAAAAAAATGATGCTTGAACTGCGATTTCCATAATTTACATTTTTAAAAACGAACTATTAAGATACATCCTGTTGAAGAAAAGGGCAAGTGATTAATTTATTTTAAAAAGGGAGAATTTTATTTTACCATAGAAATTTTTATTCATTATTGGAGTTAATATTTCTTTACTTACTGCTCATTTTTATGAAATAAGCAGAAAAAACAACTCCTCTTAATTCTACGTAGTTTTTGTTACGTAATATAAGCCGTTTTTTGTTTAAGTCTTAATAAGGAACTTCGTAAAGAGTTTTGCTGATTTTGTTGAATTCTGCATTTTTGAAAGAAATTATTTTCATTTAAGAATACAGAGTACAAAAATGGCTTTTTATAATTGAATTCAAGGTCAAAGCATGAAACGCAAGTGAATTATTTCAAAAATAAATTAACAAATGGATTTTAAAAGAATAACTAACCAAAATATAACCCTAACATTTATTTAATTATTTTTCATATCTTTTAAATTCATAGTTTTCGTTTTTTGGTAAGCACTTTTAAAAATATATTTAAGAAAGTGTATTCAGATTGTAACTAATATAAGAATAGAGATATTTAAAAATAATTACTCTGAAGCTTTATATATTGGGACTTTGAAAAATGCTGAATAATT
>CM063510.1:53533643-53566143 GCA_032207245.1 Pardosa pseudoannulata | reverse complement strand
TAAAAAGTTGATCAAATGAGCAGTGGTGACAAAGATAGTTATGAAAAAATATGCGCTGATAGATTATCAGACTTTAATTTTAAAAATCGTTTTTGTGATTTCGTAAAAATATTGTTTTTTTTTGTTAAATAATCATACAGTATATATTAAAGTGTAAAATAAAAAAAAGTGTCGTTCATAAAAACAAAGTCGTTTTCGATTTACTGCGATTTTTCTGGATAACTAAACTTTCGCGCGATTTACGGTAAAATGTCCGCTACACGCGTAAGTTGACGATAAAGTATACCCGCATTTCAAGTGTTAAAACTGGTGAAAATTAGTTTCGAATACTAATCTAGTTTTAGGTACTTTTTAATGTTTTAAAATTAAAGAAATTCTATGATTCTGTATACCACACAGACGTGCTGTTTTTCGCCGTTATCTTTAAAAATATCCACATTTATACAGAACATTTGATAAAAGTGTTTTATATTTTTTTTCTTGATAACTTATTATGTTAAGTTTTCCCTTGAATAAATATTTTCAGTATTTCCGGATGAACACCAAATTAAACTTTCTTTGAAGAAAATATTGTATTACGAAAACAGCTATAATCTTTTGTGATTAAGAAGTCCATCTTGTCTTATGCAATAATAAAAGTAATATAATAAAGGAATTGTTATAATTACTAGTAAAATATCTATAAAATCAGTTTAAGTTTATTTTAATTGCTTTAGGGCACTCATTCATATACACATTCTATAACATTGCCTTTTGATGTATGTATTAAAGTGCTTAAGAATATAGGTGAATGATGATGTAATTTCTTAAAACAACTTAACAGAAAAAAATGGTAGAATACATTCTTCTTTAATGAAACAGAAATGAAAAGAGCTAACATTTACCTTTCTTTATTTACATTTGTAGCTTTTCTTCCTTCATTCTTGGGAAACACTTTGTAGTTGAAAAAGGGAGGAACCATAGAAGATTTTTCATGCAGAATGACACTTCAATAATCCCTTTCAATACTGGTTAACAATAGCGTAATAATTAAACATTCTATACAGGTATTTTTTAACTTGCCCTTGTTTCCCTTCTGTTGATAGGATTTAATCTTATATTGTTTGATTTATTTCAGCATAGAAGAATGCTTACTACTTCAAGTTTTCGCTGTGGTTAATTTGGTATTAGAATAAAAGGAATTTCATTTAAAAAAGCCTAATGCCTCACTAAACTGCCATAATAAAATTAAATACTGTTAAAAGCTACAAAAATGTTATGCTTGCGAGAGGTATATTTAATTTTCTTTGGTTCTTTTTACATCTGTTTTGTACAATATCCAAATTTTAAAAGTTATCTTTTTGGCATATGAACACGTTATTGTTTTGAATTAATACTAAACGGATGATTAACTAATAGTGCACTGCCTTTGGTGCGAGATTTCGAGGGTAGAAATCAGCTGTTGGTATGGGTGTTCGAAGATATTTGTAAACGGTTTGGAATGGCAGAAACTCATCAAGAATAAAAAAGTTTTCTTTATCAAAAAAATTAAACTCTGCGTATACTTTATAAAATAATTAAATTAGATTAATTAGAGATTACAGACATTAAATTTTTCTCGTTTTATTTTAGAACTTGGCTTATTTTGTTCTTTATTGGAGATATTCAAATGATCCAGGCGCATTACATTTTTCTTAACCTTTCTCATATACTTGGATGAAATTTTGTCAAAAAACTGGGTTTGATTATGAAATTTATTTTATTCTTTATTGAGTTATATTGTGCAATACTGTGAAGCAAAGGAAAAGAGAAAAATTTACTAAAACAACTCACAAGTGATTGCTTAATATATATGTTGCGCTTAAAGTAAAAGAAGTTCGATACCAAATTTTTGTTTTTATATAAATCTCCAATTTGCAGCAAATATCCTAAAGGAATTCACTAATATGTAGTACACTAGGAGCTATTTTAATGACTGTTCTTGATTTAATTTTTATTAATTTTTTTTTATTTTTATTAAAATATATATTCTTATATTAGCATGTTATGTATTTTAGATAACATTATTAATATTCGTAAAATATTGTTAGAAGTTAATTAGTTTAAAATTAAATATTTAGGGTATCTTGTCTCTTTGAGATCAAACAATGGCCGAATACTGCATATCAGAATCGCAGTAAGTTGGTTTGTGTGGTACTGCTGACATGGACTTAGCCATTTGGTTGGAATTTAAGTATTAAGTCTTTAGCAAAGAAGTAGACCGTAGAGCTCCAAAATGACCAATCGTATTGGAGTAGGTCCTAGTCGCATTAGGCCTGTTGTAAAAAATTAGTAGACTGTAGGTCTCATTGAAATCAAACCAAAATTAAACTTAATTATGCCTATAGCCATCCTCAAATTGTAAGTAAACATACATGTTAGTACTTGAAACTCCCTTATCTTTCAAAACTTCTGTTTTTCGATATTAGAGATTCTATTGAAAGAAACAAAAATTTATTGTTATGTTATACAAGAACCTCCTTTTAACTAATTTGTGAGAACTTTTCCCTTTTTTTTTTAAAGAAAATTATAAAATTGATTTTATTAAAAATTATAAAAGGTTTGTACATGAAACTCCCATACCTTTCAAAACTTCTGTCTGTCGATCTTAGAGATATCTACTGAAAGAAACAAAAATTGATTGTTATGTTATACAAGACCCTCCTTTTGTCAACTTTATGAAAACTTTTCTAATTTTTTTAATGAAAATTGTAAAATGTTTGAACATGAAACTCTCATATCTTTCAAAACTTCTGTCTTTCGATCTTAGACATATATCTACTGAAAGAAACAAAAACTGATTGTTATGTTATACAAGACCCTCCTTTTATCAAGTTTATGAAAACTTTTCTCCTTTTTTTAATGAGAATTATAAAATTTTAATGAAAATTAAAAAATGTTTGAATATGAAACCCCCATATCTTTCAGAACTTCTGTCTTTCGATCTTAGAGATATCTATTAAAAGAAACAAAAATTAATTGCTATGTTAACCAAATCCCCCCTTTTATCAACTTTATGAAAACCTTTCTCCTTTTTTTTTAAATGAAAGCTATAAAATTTCCTCCTGGCTCAATACATTATAGTATTAAAAGAAATTTTATTTTAATAAGTGAATAGTTTCTCTTTAAAGCTAAAATTTTGCAACTTATAAATTTTTTTCTTTTGTTAACTGAAAAGTGTACTCAAGATACAGTTTTAAAAAGATGAGTATTGAAACATTAGTTTTTTAAAACTATTATATGCATCTAAATTATAGATTATTAGCTTAAATCAGCTACTTGTTAAGTTTTTCTGAAGTCATGGTTAGCGAATTCTTACAGCTTTCTGTATTCTGAATGTGGCTTAAAAACGGCCAGAATTTATCAAGCTTCTAATTATAAATTATTAAATATCGAAATAAAATGTTATTTGGTGATAAACTTCTTTTTTATTTATTTTCTTTAACATCAATTGCTGTAATTGAGCAAAATTTTTTAACTGAGAAGTGAATTCACCGAAAGGAAATAATTAATTGCCTGGAGTTAGAAAACCTTACAAGTATTAGTTGCTTACTACACAATTCATTTTTAAGCTTATTATTTAATGGTTCTAAGTTTACTTTTCTTGACAAAGGAAAATCAAAATATAATTTTTCATATCCTGTGTGATAAATATATTAAATTTTTAGAAGGAGGTAATGTAAAAACGAAAGCAAGGTTGCTGTAGTTAAAACATTTTTATGGATTTATTTTGCAGATAAAATATTTCTTATGACCTTAAAGGTATTTGCGTAATTATACATTTAAAGAAATTTCTTATACATGAATTCCGATTAACGATGTTTTAATTTTTTAAGATAAACTATAATTTGTCTATTTGTAATCGAATATTTGGAAGAAAGGTATAGGGATTAGATTTATTTTATACCAAAATATGTGGAATGCAAATTAGGTTTTTATAAATTTAGATTATTACTCATTATTCTTTAAAACACTTGAGGACCAGCACATAAATGTTATACGAGTGGACCGTTGTGGAAACCGTTGCCGTTTACGCTCTCTAGTAATTAAATCTAGTATTTAACAACTAAAATAAATCGGTTAGATCTCCTATTCCAGTTCAGAATCCTACGCCAATCTCTCAATTTCAATCGAAGATCATTAAGCGGTGGCGACGCTGAACTGATAAGAGTGAATTCGCTGGGTTGTATATACGAGACGTTGGTCGCGAAGGGTTATATAAAAGATAAAAATTTTCATTAGTTGTGTAAAAAAAATACAAACCTTACGTATAACTTTTTTGTGATCCAGTATATTATAAAATGCAAATAGAACGTAGTAAGACAAAAATAGAGGGAGAAGGTGTAAAGATATCTGTTTCATTCATTCGACTGAAAAATATTCTCAGTTAAAGAGTTCTGAATTAGTTGCTTCTAAAAGCAAACTGAGAGCTTCTACTTTAGCCCAGTTTACCTTTTACAGTGGTAACATAGAGGTTTTTAAATTGTGCACTTTTAAACCGAAGAGAACTTGGATTTCAATAACTTCTCTTCGTGAAACGTTTTTTTATAATTTTTTTCAATTTTTATCTTAATGCCGATATTGTAACAAAGAATTACACTTCTACGACGCCAGCGCGAAAATGACCTTGAGGCGAAAGTGATGCGAGTGACCCTCCTTCGACCCTATTGGTGAAGAGGGGTGCTAATCGCGGAGTAGCCATCTTCGCCCCATGCATAGAACTGCCAATGAACTTTTTCGGAGAGTTCTGCAGGCCCCCACAGAGAGTGAGAGAGAGCAAGGAAGAAAGAGTGTGTAGTCTAAAATCTTTTGTGGCTGTTCTATCACCATTTTCTTTTATAAGACCAAGACACCTTGTTGGGCAGATCTTCGACTGAGTATGGTCCCTTTGGCATGATGACCTAATTAGCATTTTTATTTCCTATTTACACCTTTATTTATATTCAAAATAAAAAAAATTCAGCAGGAGGAATTAGTTCTCATACAAATTTGTATTTTCTCAAGTTGACTCCACTTATACGTGCGTCTGCCGTAGACGCTCAGTCGGTCTTCACCTTAACACATATGTCTCAGCATTAATCTTAGGTTTTTATCCAACAAAATAAAGTATTGCGTGGAAATTCTGCAAAAGAGCTGAGAGGAGCTGTGTCCAGTTAAACTCTACAATTAAAGGAATAATGTACTGATCAACTAATAATCACTTAACTGTAAATTATATTTATTGAAATTTGTGTTTTAATGTGACTTAAAGTGTATTATATTTTTAACACATTGTGTGCTGGTGCATTTAGCAGCGGAATTGTACCGAGAGCGGGCGATTTGCTCGTAAATTTAGCTATTAAGTTAAATCTGAATAAATCGAAAATTATTCAATTTTTTAACCAACATTTCATATTTTATATTGAAAAATATAAAGAAATATATAAATAACAACATAAGATTTTTGTGGACAAAATATATATTTTTCAGTGGATAAATTTATAATAGTATCGTAAATAGGAAAAATCAAATAGAAATAGTAGTATATAGTTTTAATTATTTCCCGTTCTGTGCTTCCACATCGACTGATGTAAAAACTAGTTTTTATTTGTCTAAATATTTCCAGAATCTATGTAGTACATTCGGCTTCGTTTTCATGTATATAGCGTTATTTTTGTACCCACAAATAAACCATGTTGTTACACTAACCCGTACTAGTACGTGACCCGTTCTCCAGTATCAATCGTCAGAAAACGTTCTAGTACGTGTCCCACGCTCAAATATCAATCGTGAGAAAACATACTAGTACGTGTCCCGCATACAATGTGTAAACTGACATAAAGATAATCAACATATTCGTCACAGCTGAGGTGCTTTCGGCTCACTACAAAATCCATTCCAAGTTGCCATTGATATGATCCGAAATCTTCCAATTTCTGTTTTTGAGCTAGGCAACGTCATCATATGGATGTGCTATGCTAGTAATTAGGAATAGAATATAAGAGTATAATTTACATGAACAGTATTTTGATATTTTAGTGTTTTCATATTTGGACTTCTTGACATTAGAATTTTAACTTCCTATTCATGGTACTAATCTACAATAACCAGCTTTGCAATTTCTTTATTTTCGTTGTGCTTAGTATTAGAAATATGAATATTTATCGATCAAGAATGTATAAACAATATTTTGTTAAGTTAATGTATAGGATTGAAATACATAACAATAGTCATTTTTTCAAAACCTATTCTTTAAAATGCTACTTAAATGCTTTGGAAATATATGGATTCTCCAATAGTACCGAAAGTCGAAAAATAACTGTTTACACATACACACAGCACAGGAAGGTATGAGAATGCACTAGCAGTGAAAGAATAAATTATTCTGAACAAATAGCTGTTTTAATTATACCTCATCTGTCATAATTAAAACTTTATTCTACATTGCTCAGAATTCATTAATATTCTTAAATCCAAATAAGTTAAAAATTAATTGCATGTTGTTAAATGATTTACTACTAAACGCGGCATTTAATACTGTTAAAACGAAAAATCTCCTAATCGGCTTTAACAGCGACATGACTAATTAATGGTGTAGCGTGGTCTTAAAAGTGCTAACAGTGATGAATGTTATTATAAACTGTTTACCCTTAATTATTATTAAAACGAGATTTTAATAAGTGTGATACATAAATGATTAACCGGTCATATATTTATGGGATTTCTTATTATGGAGTCTCACTTTCAGCTTTACAGTAAATAACATTTGGGAAATATTAATTAAAATATAGCTTTCTTTGACTCTCTAGGTTTCAATTATTTTTGTACAATTTTTATTTACAGTTTCACGAATGGTTATAAAATTTCGTCCTAAGTCAATATTTAAATTTTATTTTTATTCATATTTAGGGCAAGTTTCAAGGTTTAAGAATTTGATGCATTATATAAAAATAAACAATTGTTGCAACTGCGAAAATAGAACACACACACACACATATGTGCAACCCGGATTGCATAGCTCGGTGTATATATATATATATATATATATATATATTATATATATATATATATATATATATATATATGTCTATGCAGATATGTGTACACATACACAAATATATAAGTATGTGTGTGCTTGCATATGTGAGTATGAATCTATAAATGGACGCATATATGTTTGTGAATCTATATAAACGTATATGTGTTTGTGAATCTATGTATATGTCTATCTATCTATCTCTCTCTCTCTCTCTCTCTCTATATATATATATATATATATATATATATATATATATATATATATATATATATATGTCTATGCAGATATGTGTACACATACACAAATATATAAGTATGTGTGTGCTTGCATATGTGAGTATGAATCTATAAATGGACGTATATATGTTTGTGAATCTATATAAACGTATATGTGTTTGTAAATCTATATAAACGTATATGTGTTTGTGAATCTATGTATATGTATATGTGAATCTATGTATATGTATATGTCTATCTATCTATCTATATATATATATGTCTATGCATATATGTGTACACATACACAAATATATAAGTATATGTGTGCTAGCATATGTGAGTATGAATCTATAAATGGACGTATATATGTTTGTGAATCTATATAAACGTATACGTGTTTGTAAATCTATATAAACGTATGTGTTTTTGAATCTATGTGTATGTATATGTCTATCTATCTATCTATATATATGTGTCTATGCATATATGTGTACACATACACAAATATATAAGTATGTGTGTGCTTGCATATGTGAGTATGAATCTATACATGGACGTATATGTGTTTGTGAATCTATGTATATGTATATGTATCTCTCTTTCTCTCTCTCTCTCTCTCTATCTATATATATATATATATATATATATATATATATATATATATATATATATATAGGTATATATATAGGTATATAGAGAGAGGTGTGTGTGTGTATATCTGTACGTGTAATTATGATCGTATATGTATATATGTATGCATACAATATATATGTATATATATATATATATATATATATATATATATATATATATATATATATATATATATATATATATATATATATATATATATATATATATATATATATGTATGTTTATGCACACACACATCAGGATCCGTAATGCTGGCAACTAATAAGAAGTCCCTTTTTCTTTTTAAACCATGCTCTATTAATTTCAGTCCTTTCTTAACGCAGGCTTGCTGCCAGAAGGGGGAGGCTTGGGAGGTCAAATGATTGTGTTTACTTAAAATTTAGTTAATACTTACCTACTTTAATTACATTAATTAATTTAATTAAATCCTTTTCTTAATTTAGTGACAATTACCCCACAACAAGCGAAAAATTTCTAGTTGCGCTGCAATCTTAAAGATGCAATAAACGGAAAGAAAAGTGAAGGAAATGATTCTTACCAAAACATTTATTTTTTCATTAATCTATATATTTAAAATTGTAGTTTGTTAGCTAAATCTGAACTTGTTCCGTGTCTCTTTCCTGTGCTATTGTTCTGCGGAGAAGAGTCATCGCCCGGAAAACATCATCACTGACATCCCTCGCTTCAAAAAAGGTCTGCATTTTTTCAGCGAACTCCAACATCGTAGAACAAGCTGAGGGTGTTTCACATCCTTTATATTCACCAGCGTCCTCATCGCTTTCGTCATGTTTTTCCTCGGAATTCGCTTGTACGTCAGCTATAATGTCTTCGGTGGTCAGTACATCTGAGGTCATCAGTTCGTCGTCGATGGATATATAGTTTTGAAATTCTTCTTTGGTTATTTCCAAATTTGCTGTTTTGTATGAAATTGTCAACCTCTTCTTCATCAGTGGATTGACAATCTTGACAACTCTCCAATCCAACCTTATGGAAACACTTGATGATGCATGTTGATGTGACATTTTCCCATGCATCGTTCATCAAACGTATCGCTTCCAGTACGTTGACATTAGTATTTGATGCTTCTCCACTTCTATCTCTTCGGTCCAGAATCATCCAAATCAGTTGCTTACGGAAGTGGCACTTAAAACTTCTTATGACTCCTTGGTCCACAGGCTGGATAACAGATGTAGAATTTGGTGGCAAAAATTCAATTGCACTGGATTTGTGAACCCTTTCTATTGACATTGGAATGCTGGAGGAAATTTTCCTATAAAAGTATTAACCCATATTGTACCACACCAACTAAATGTTTCTGTAATTTATTAAAACTTAATCCATATCATTAATATGGTGTAACTAAGTATATAAAACCAAAATTTTGAAAAAATATTTTTAATTTTTTATGTAATTGGCTGTCCTATAAATAGGACAACGGTCCATTACACTACTAAAACTTAACAAATATCACTTACATTGCATTAGGCTTATTCATAGATGAAATTTGGGGAAACAGTCAAAACAAAGTCCAATATTACATTTTAAGCATACTGTTGTAGGTTTTCTCTTGCAGTTATTGAACTGGCAGTAAGTTTATCTTGCCAAAAATCTCCAATTTTCTGAATAGAATAGACATCTATTTACCCCTTGTTGTGCCCAGGTGTGTGAACAGGTGTTTGAACTGGTTTTCATTGAAAGATAAGAAAAGAATGTGCGCTATCAATGCAATATCGAATTCATAGAAAAATAATCAGGATCGGACCGTCGTCTTAATTTTAGGGCACCTTTTTTATACTTACAAAATACACATGTAAAATATATTTTTCAAGAAAAACTTTCAGCTACATTATTAGCTCTGTTTTTAAACTAAAAAAGTAATGTCCACAATGTTTAAATAATAATAATAAATATAAAATTAAAGATTAAAAAATGACAATTTTTAAAAGGTTGCTAAAAATAAATTTTACGATACAATATAATTTGATTTTTCTTTTTTTTTTTTGTTACTATGCTAAAATGTGTCTATTTTAAAGGTGTTAAAATAAAATCCACCCAGAAAATATTTATACCTTTATTATTAAATGGAATTTTATTTGCTGTCCTTTTTATAGGACAGCGGTCCAATATAGGTTAAACCACGGAGAAGAAAAAAAAGGACAAGGCAGAAAGACTAGGAAGATGAGAAAAAAGATTGTAAGACAGAAAAATATTGCTCGCTAAATTCAGGTCTTGCTTGTTAAAAGCGACTTCTGCTCCATAAAACTTAACATTGATTCAACAAAATATTCTCGCTTCCCTCGGTAAATCCAAGTTCTCGTTAAATCCGAGTTCGTTATAACCGAGTTTGACTGTATTTAATTTAAATAAATTTCATATAGATGTAGTTGCTTAAGAAATATTTGCATTAAATTTGATTTATTAAAATTTCGCTTTTAGATTTAAAAAATAATATCTAAAACACAATAAAACAATAAACATTTATCTACCAGAGAACTTTATATCCTAATACTACACACAAGTGTTGAATAGATGCATCTGAGTGTTAACAATTTATCTCAAAAAGGATTCAAAGCTATTGACAAGTAACGTGGGAATAAAGTTTGTAAACCACATTTCTGTGCAAAGATGTGTGCAGCACTTACTGAATTCCTAGAGCTTTGGGATTACGTTCTCCACTATTAAGAGAGAAATGGCTTTGAAATGTCTCATTTATGATCTCCAATTGCGCACCAGATTACCCGTTCATTATTTATCGTTGCTTTTGTGTTGCGGATTTCAAATGATGAATTTTCGCTCCGTAGGCTTTCACATTAAGTCATCAGTTGTAGAACTGCTAGATGAAAGGCTGGCAGTAAGTACTAGAATACAATACGTTTTTGAAGTTATTGCGATTCACACCATATTTTAATCTTTAACCCTTTAGTGGACAGTGGTTTCGCTACCAAACCACCTATTAAACATCTTTCTTTTAAACTTTACTTTTTGGAGTACTTTGCTTTATCTTTGCATACTTATTTACAGCTCCAATCCCACACATCTGTGATGTATGGAAGCCAATAATGTAGAAACAAGAGCTTCTGCAATTAAAAGAAACATTTTAGAGACATGGATGATTTTTCAATTTTTTTTTTATGTTTTTGACATTTTAAATTTACAGCAGATAATAGCTCTACATTTAATTTATTTTTTCTTTTATAATATATGTATTTAAACTTGCTGTACCTGAGAAGTAAGTAATTCAATTTATCCTTCTTATAACCCCAAATAAAAGTATCTATAGAAACCCTACTTATAAATTGTTAAGCTATTTATTTATTATATCATTTTAAGGATTAATGTTTATTGTTCTTCTAGTATAGTTACACATTTAAAAAGTATAATGTTCAAGCTGTGCAAGGGGAGGGGTTAGTTAGTGAAACAACTCCTTAAAACCTCTTTGCCTAACGATGGCCGATTGGTCAGGGTGCTGCCCTTCGGGACCGGAGTTCATGGGTTCTAATTCCACTGGGGCATGGTTGTTCGTAGCCGTCCGGAATCGGCTTTAAGCAGTAGGTCCCGGTCTCATTATCCCTCGTCTTGCAAAAGAGTAGACCGTAGCACTCCAAACCAAATCCTTCTTAGGTATCCTCTAAGGCAAACCCTCATAAAGAATGTAAAGAAAACTTATCATATATTTTACATTTACAAGGTTCATAGATAACATTTATAAATTAATTACGCTAAATTCCAATGAATTTATTTTCGTGATCTTTAAAGGGTTAAACCGGAAAAGTCCCATTCATGACCTAAAGTTTTTATGAAACTAGACTTTTTTTCTTATATATCATAAAATAAAGAAAAGCTCCTTATAAAATAATGTTTTACAAATTTTTTTAACATCTATATAGCATTAAAATCAGTATTTAACACATTGTGTGCGGGTACATTTCGCAAAGGAATTGTACCGGGTAGCGGGCGTTTTTCTGGTAAATTTAGTTATTCAGTTAAATCTCAATAGATCGAAAATTATTTCATTTTTTAACAAATTTTTCGTATTTTATATTTATAAACAAATATATAAATATAAATATATAAATAACAATCATAAGATTTTTGTAAACAAAAAATATATTTTTTAGTGGATAAATATATAATAGTATCGTAAATATGAAAAATCAAATAGAAATAGTAGTATATATTTTTCATTTTTTCTCGTTCTGGTCTTCCGTATTGACTAATGTAAAAACTAGTCTTTATTTTGTCTAAAATTTTCCAGAATCTATGTAGTAGACAAGAACATTTGGCTTCGCTTTCCTCTATATACCGTTATTTTTGTACACAAATAAACATTTGTTACACTAACCCGTACTAGTACGTGACCCACTCTGAAGTAGCATTTATCAGAAAACGTACTAGTACGTATAAATAGAAATATATAAAAAACAACCATAAGATTTTTGTAAACAAAAAAAAATATTTTCCAGTGGATAAATATATAATATATCGTAAATATGAAAAATCAAATAGGAATAGTAGTATATAGTTTTAATTTTTTCTCATTTCTGGTCTTCCGCATCGACTAATAAAAAACTAGTCTTTATTTGTCTAAAATTTTCCAGAATCTATGTAGTAGACAAGAACATTCGGCTTCGTTTTCCTCTATATATTATTTTTGTACCCACAAACAAACCATGTTGTTACACTAATACTAGTACGTGTCCACACACACACACACACACATATATATATATATATAATATACATATATATATATATATATATATATATATATATATATATATATATATATATATATATATATATATGAAATATTTGTTTCATTCTATGAACCAATATTATACTGTGCAATACTATGCTATAAAATATAATATATTCCTCACCTTAATATAATTGAGTTTCACAGAATTTTTAGTTTCTGATTTGTTTAAAAAATGAGATTTTTTTTGTTAGTGTACTTTTATGTTTCCACTTCATGCACATATTTTATATTTTTATAAAATTTTATGTCTTCATATAAAAATTAAGTAAATTTTATTAATGATAAAAGAAGACTTTCTTATTTACCATAAAATAAACAATACTTAAAGAATAATGTTTTACGAATTCCTTAACAACCATATAGAATTAAAATCATTTAGTTAATATTATAAAGTGTTCTTATTTGAGTAATATAATATTTCTAACATAAAAATGTATAACAACTAATATATTTACTTACCAACAAGATAAATTTTGAAATATATATATATGGCAAACTAAATGTTTCTGTCAACTTGAAGTGAAATATTTATTTTATTCTGTGATCCAAAGTTATTCTATGCTATATTATGCTATAAAATAAAATATGTTCCTTATCTTAATATAATTAAGGTTCAGAGAATTTTTAGTTTTTGATTTGTTTTAAATTTACAAATTTCAAAAATTTTCCACTTCATGCACATATTTTATATTTTTATAAAATTTTATGTCTTCATATAAAAAACTAAACATTTTTTAAAATTTAACACTGTTTTCCTCGGTTAAGAGCAGGCGATTAAATTTATCAATTGATTACATAATAAATAGGTAAAAATAATATTTTTTCTAACATAATGACGTCATTCTTTTAACCACCCCATTTAATCATTTATTATTCTAAATTATTTAAATATCATCAGCATTATTTTCACACGTTTTATCACTGAACTTAGATATTACGTAAATAATTTTCTTTTATATTTGGCTTAAATAATAGATTAGGTACATATGTGATAATTTTAAATTTAACCATCTATTATTTTTTGTTGCAATGAAAATTTTATCACTGGTTTTAATAACAAATTATTTTCATAAAAGTCTGGGAGTATACTTCGTGGATTAATAAATATCTAACGTTTAAGCTGTATAGCTTTAATTATTATGTTAAGTATAAAAGCTTTTGAAAGTGGTGCTAATAATGCTGGCAAAACATAGTAAAAATATTAAACTTTTTATGTTCTCAGAGCGTTTTTAATCGTAAATCTACTAATAAC
Organism: Pardosa pseudoannulata; assembly: GCA_032207245.1. Classification (NCBI taxonomy): domain Eukaryota; kingdom Metazoa; phylum Arthropoda; class Arachnida; order Araneae; family Lycosidae; genus Pardosa; species Pardosa pseudoannulata. Next base: position 53,552,224 of record CM063510.1, on the reverse strand, counting down.
TACTGAGTACTGCGATTTAAAATGTGTTTACATTTGATTCTGGGGTGAACAAATGAATACAGAATCAGTACAAGTGATATAAAAAGTTTTGTAAAGGATAAGGACAAATTTCAAATTGAATAGAAAATTCTAGAAGTTTTTCATATCTAAATTTTTCATAATACCGTAATATATACTGTATTATGAAAAATATAGATATGAAAAACTGTCTGTGTTACTTTAAACCGGAAATTAGTGTTTCTGCAATCATTTGCACTGTATATCTTCAAGTTTTTATTTTTGTAACTTATCACCCTTATTTTGGAGCCTCAATTTACCTTGAAAATGTTTCAAAGAGCTTGAAAATCAATACGGAAGCTGAGTTTGCAAACCGTATAACTGCCTAATAATGTACGCATCACTTAATGAATTCGAGTCATGGGATTTCGTTCGCAGCTATTGAGAGAGAAATGGCTTTGAAATGGATTTATAAGCTCTATCTGAGCCCCATATAACATGTTTATTATTTATCGTAATTTTTGTGTTGTGGATTTCAAATGACAGATTTTCGCTACCCACTCAATCATTGAAATGGATATCTTTTATAGGATTGGACAGGCTGAATATGATCTTTTTAGTACTCTTGAATATCATGAATTTTTAACTCTACTACAACTCACGTATTTTTTAAAACATTGTGACCATTTTTAGATATAAATTACAAATTGGTTTGAAGGGAAGGGGTGGATTTTGAAAATTTTGAAAATCCACCTCTTCCCCCTTTTTCAATCGTTTAATGCCATTATTTCAATACCTATGTTTTCAGGTTAAAAGCAGACGATTAAATTCATCAATTTCTCACATTATAAGTAAATGAAAATAACATTTTTTCCCTAGCATTATGACGTCATTCTTCTAACCATCTCATTTAATCATTTCTTATTTTAAATTATTTAAATATCGTCTGCATTTTTTTATACGTTTTATCACTGAACTTAGATATGACGTAAATAATTTTCTTTTATATTTGGCTTAAAAATAATAGATTCGTTATAAATGGGATAATTTTAAATTTAATCATCTCTTATTTTTTGTTGCAATGGATATTTTATCACCTTTTATTAACAACAAATTTTTTTCATGAAAGTCTAGGAGTCTATTTTGCTGATAAATAAATATCTAGCTTTTAAGTTATATATCTTTGATTATTATGTTAAGTATAAAAGTCTTTGAAAGTGGTGCTAATAACGATGGTAAAACATAGTAAAAATAATAAAACTTTTATGTTGCCAGAGTGTTTTCCATCGTAAAACTAATAATAACTATTGACTACTACGTTTTAAAATGTGTCAACATTTGAAGCTGGGATGAGCAGAGGAATACAGAATCAGTACAAGTGATACAAAAAGTTTTGTACTTTGTCCTTATCATGATAAGGACAAAGTTCAGAACAAATAGAAAATTCTAGAAGTTTTTCATATCTATATATTTCATAATACAGTAATGTATACTGCATTATGAAAAATATAGATATGAAAAACTGCCTGCGTTACTTTAAACCGGAAAAAAAAAATTTTTAGTGTGGTATTTTGGCAAATCCTTTTGGCCACTGGATAATTTTAATATGGCTCATAATATCTCAAATTACATCTACCATATTATTTGTACTATGGCTTAATCCCCATATTATCTATATCTTATGCCTATACACTATTATATAAACATCTCAAATTATTAAAAACTTATCAACCTTATTTCGGAGCCTCAAATTACCTTGAAAAAGATTCAAAGAGACTGAAAATCAATACGGAAGCAGAGTTTGCAAACCGAATAACTGCCTAATAATGTACGCAGCACTTAATGAATTCGAGTCATGGGATTTCGTTCACAGCTATTAAGAGAGAAATGGCTTTGAAATGGATTTATGAGCTCTCTCTGAGCCCCATGTAACATGTTTATTATTTTTCGTAACTTTTGTGTTGTGGATTTCAAATGACAGATTTTCGTTCCCCACTCAATCATTCAAATGGATATCTTTTATAGGATTGGAAAGGCTGAATGTGAGCTTTTTAGTACTCTTGAATATCATGAATTTTTAACTCTACTACAACTTACGTATTTTTTAAAAAATTGTGATCATTTTTAGATATAAATTACAAATTGGTCTCAAGATGAGTTCAATTACATCCCTCTTACATATATCTATGCTTTAAACTTAAGCAATTTCCCAAATTTAATAAGTAACATAATTAGAAGCTATTTTGTTGACAAAGAAAAAATTTTTTTTCTTGTATTTATCGTGTGAAATGATACAAATCACTTTTTCAGTGATATTATGGTAAATTAAAAACTCCTCAGGGCAACAAGCCCTAGGGCTACGGTGTCAATCTCCGTTTCTGAGACCAAAGGCCCTGGGGTGCGATGCATACCCAATTTAGTTTGCAGAGATAGCAAATTTAGTTTGCAGCAAACTTACAACAGTCTTGCTTTGCAAGTCTGTAAACTTGCAGCAAGTTTAGCATGACAAATCTGCAAGTTTGATACAAGACTACAGCAAGTCTAAGACTTTTCACTTGCTTCAAGGTTGTTATGACAAGGTTGCCACAGTTTTGCAGCAAAGTAGTGTTGCAAAGGATTGGCCGCTTTATGTTCCATACTTCTTGCAGGAGTTTTGCTGCACGTTTATCACATCAAATTTGTTATTACAAGATATTATCCAGAATAATTCAAACTTGCTGCAAGTAAGGATGCTATCTGGGTATGTTCCGGTTAGGTGGTCAACCTTACGCGGAACCCCCAGTGTTTAGATCCAAAGCATGCTTGATCCTCAGTGTGTCTACACACTGAAGGGATGAAATTCTGAGTCAACCTTGTCTAGCCTGGTGATCGAACTTTGGACCTGTATCGTGGGAGTGCGATGCCCTATCCCAACGCCACTGAGCTTCTATCCCTATGTCATAATAGCCTAAGTTATCTGTCCGTCTGTTCTCAAATTTATGAAGCGGTTGAACCTGGAATGGATAGAAGCATTCATATTGGATTCTTGATGAGTTAGGGTTAGCAAAATTCAAAGCGAATTCGAAAACGCTCGAAATCCACCCCTACCCCCTTTTTGATCGTTTAATATCCTTATTTCCAGCCTTTTTTTTCCTTGGTTAAAAAGCAACGTATGAATGTATTACATTATAAGTAGATGAAAATAATATTTTTTCTAGCATTATGACGTCATTCCTTTAATTTAATCATTTCTTATTTTAAATTATTTAAATATCGTCTGCATTTTTTTCATACGTTTTATCACTGAACTTAAATACTACATAAGTAATTTTCTTAAATAAAAGATTAGCTACATATGTGAAAATTTTAAATTTAATCTTCGATTATTTTTTGTTGCAATAAAAATTTTATCACCGGTATTAACAACAAAGTCTAAGAGTCTATTTCACAGACTAATAGATATCTAGCGTTTAAGTTATATGTTTGAAAATTAAGAAGTTTGTTCGTTTGTGTGTTTATTTTTGATGCATAACCACACGGTTTGCGATCGATTCGCTCAATTTTGGACATCATTCATATATACCACCAAATATTCACTGTCAGTAATAAAACGTCTGCTGTTCATCCTATCACGTATTATGAAAAGATAAATTAAAGTTGGCAGCTAACATGCGGTCAGTAAAGATAGACAAATTATTGAGCGTATACCAGATAATTCTCAGCTAAAAAACAAACCATTTTTTACAAGCCTCATAGGGTATTTTAGAATTCTCTAATATTAAAAAATTGACTGATCCCGTCATATGACTGGCTATATGATAGTTATTATATATTACCAGATATTAATTACATCACATACGTAATTTAAAGCAAAATTTTATAGAATATACACACTGAGAATAGGAATCTGAAATCATCTTTGCATACCGTCATTAGCATATAAAAAACATATAATCGAAATTTATGCATTTGATTAGATTATATGCATTTTATTACTATATATATACTAGCATATAGCCCGTCATATGACAGGATCAGTAATTTTTAATTTTCTGAAATTCTAAAGTACCTTATGAGGCAGGTAAAAAAATGGTTTGTTTTTGGCTGAGAATTATCTTGCAACAAAAAATAATCGATGATTAAATTTAAAATTATCACATATGTACCTAATCTATTATTTAAGCCAAATATAAAAGAAAATTATTTACGTAACACCTAAGATGAATGATAAAACGTATGAAAATAAAGCATAATTTAAAATAAGAAATGATTCAGAGAGATGGTTAAAGGAATGACGTCATAATGCTATTTTTATCTATTTATTATGGGATAAATTGATAAATTTAATCGTTTGCTCTTAACTAGGGTAAATAGGAGTTGAAATAATGGTATTAAAGGCTCAAAAAGAGAATGGATTTCGAACGTTTTAAAGACGGCAGTATTTTTCGCTGTGTTATGAAGCATATTTATACCAATTTATTTTAGAATCGTATCTATAGTTTAGGAGAAGATAAACTTTACTAGCTTTGAATTTTGCTAATTATGGATGTCTCTATCCATTATCCAACTTCATAAACAGACGTACAGATAACTTAGTCTATTATTATATATATTCTTAACCTTTGTTTTGGATAAATCCATATGTTTTTTTCCTTGGTATAAAATTTTTGTTTATTTTAAAAAGAAATAAATTACTTTGGGAGCAAAACATTTAAGAAATATAATATTCAATAATTAACTATAAATTATCAGCATTTAAATAGATACATTAATGGTGTTTTTAAATAAAAAATGTCAGATTTAAGGCAAAATGAAAATGCAAACCCTCTATCTACCTGAACTTGAAATCATAAAACTTGGACCGACTATAGGCGCTCTGCAGCTGTATAAGTGTTAACAATGTATCCCCAAAAAGATACAAATATCCTGACAAGTAAAATGGAAACAAAGTTTGTAAACCATATTTATGATAAACACAGATACAATCAACATTAATTTCATTCCAGAGCCATGGGATTTCATTTGTTGCAATGAAGAGAGAAATGGCTTTGAACGCTGCATACATGAGCTCCAATTGCGCAATAGATAACCAGTTCATTATTTATTGCAGCTTTTGTGTTGAGGATATCAAATGATGTATTTTCGTAATGTAACACTTTCCTATTAAGTTATCTTTAGTAGGATTGAAAGATTGAAAATTAGTACTAGAGTAAAACAAATTGTTTACCTAGTGCTTTTCACGTATTTTTAAAATCCTAAACTACCCCTTTGATTTTGGAATTAAAATAGAAAGTCATTCAGCTACTAAGTGAATTATGTACCACTTTAAAATTTGTATTTGGTCGATAAAACAATACCACAATCAATAATAGATCCAATAATAAAATCAATTTTATACTTTTTATTATATGAAATGCGCAATTCATTTTGCTTATCTGGATGTATTGACTACTAATAAAATATATCATATTCACCGAAGTGACAAAATATTATGATCACTCTTCAGTTTAAACTTAAAAAAAAATTCTAATCAAATACTCGATGGTTCGTTCTCGAACTTTGGCTAGATGAAGAACGTATTTAAACACACACCTTCCATGGAAGTTTTGGAAACTTATGCATTTAGGAATTCATACACATATAAAAATAGGAAAATGATAGATTGTATCATATTTTCGCATTGTAACACTTTCTCATTAACTTATCTTTAGTACGATTGAAAGCTTGAAAATTAGTACTAGAGTAAAATAAATTGTTTACCTAGTGCTTTTCACGTATTTTTAATCCTAATTTAACCCTTTGATTTTGGAATTAAAATAGAAAGTCATTCAACTACTAAGTGAATTATGTACCACTTTAAAATTTGTATTTGGTCGATAAAACAATACCACAATCAATTAACACACAATCCACAATAAAATCAATTTAATACTTTTTATTATATGAAATGCGCAATTCATTTTGTTTATCTGGATATATTGACTACTAATAAAATATATCATATACACCGAAGAGATAAAATATTATGATCACTTTTTAGTTTAAACTTTAAAAAAAAATTCTAATCAAATACTCGATGGTTCGTTCTCGAACTTTGGCTAGATGAAGAACGTATTTAAACACACACCTTCCATTGAAGTTTTGAAAACTTATGCATTTAGGAATTTACACACATTTAAAAATAAGAAAATGATAGATTGTATCATATTTTCGCATTGTAACATTTTCCCATTAACCTATCGATCGATTTTACTTATTGTATATAACTTGTACGTTTGAAAGGTTGAAATTTAGTACTAGAGTAAAATAAATTGTTTACCTAGAGCTTTTCACGTAATTTTAAAATCTTAAATTAACTCTTTGATTTTGGAATTAAAATAGAAAGTCATTCAACTACTAGGTGAATTATGCACCACTTTAAAATTTGTATTTGGTCGATAAAGCAATGTCACAATTAATAATAAATCCAATAATAAAATCAATTTAATATTTTTTATTATATGAAATGCGCAATTCATTTTATTTGTTATCTGGATATATTGACTACTAATAAAATATATCATATACACCGAAGCGATAAAACATTATGATCACTTTTTAGTTTAAACTTAAAATAAATTCTAATCAAATACTCGATGGTTCGTTCTCGAACTTTGGCTAGATGAAGAACGTATTTAAACACACACCTTCCATGGAAGTTTTGGAAACTTATGCTTTTAGGAATTCATACACATATAAAAATAGGAAAATGATAGATTGTATCATATTTTCGCATTGTAACACTTTCCCATTAAGTTATCTTTAGTAGGATTGAAAGGTTGAAACTTAGTACTAGAGTAAAATAAATTGTTTACCTAGTGCTTTTCAAGTATTTTTAAATCCTAATTTAACCCTTTGATTTTGGAATTAAAATAGAAAGTCATTCAACCATGTGAATTATGTACCACTTTAAAATTTGTATTTGGTCAATAATGCAATGTCACAGTCAATAATAGATGCAATAATAAAATCAATTTAATATTTTTTCTTTTATTATATGAAATACCCGATTCATTTTGTTTGTTATTTGGATATACTACTAACTATATACTTTGTTATTTGGACTGACTACTAATAAAAATATCATATACACCGAAGAGTCAAAATATTACAATCAATACAAAATATAAAGTTTTAACTTTTTTTTTAAAATTTCTAATCAAATACTCGATGATTCGTTCTCTAACTTTGGCCATATGAAGAACGTACTTAAACACACACCTTCCATTGAATTTTTGGAAATTTATGATTTTAGGAATTTATACACATATAAAAATAGGAAAATGATAAATTGTATCATACATAGCTGAAATAATTTACAATTTTTAAGAAACATCTGACCATTGTCATTGTTTACATGATATTGATACACTGAAGGTACAAAACATTATGAATACATTTTAGTTTAAATTTTTTAAAAAATTTCTAATCAAATACTCGATGATTCGTTCGTTAACTTTGGCCTTATAAAACAAACTTAAACACAGACCTTCCATTGAAGTTTTGGAAACTTATGCTTTTAGATGATCATACACATATAAGAATAGAAAAAATGATATTGTATCATAAATAGCTGAAATAATTTATAATTTTTACTTAAAATCTGACCTATGCCATTTTTTACATGATATTTATACACCGAAGGTGCAGAACTTTGTGATCATTTTTTAGTTTAATTTTTTTTTAAAATTTGTAATCAAATACTTGATGAGTCGTTCGATAACTTTGGCCATATAAGAAATACATAAACACAGGCCTTCCATTGAAGTATTGGAAACTTATGCTTTTAGAATTCATACACATATAAAAATAGGAAATTTATAGATTCTATCTTACATAGCTGAAATAATTTACAAATTTTAAGAAACATCTGACCATTGCCTTTGTTTAGATGATATTTTTGAAGCACCATTCTTACATAAAATAAGATATGATTCTTTTATGTATTGTAAATTACTTTTCTCCCATAATTCACAAAGTGTATATTATCTGCTTACCAAATTTACGGATAAGATGTAGCTTTGCTACAGCAATATAATGATGAAATTGATTTGAGGACGATATATGAACAGGTAAAGTTAATAAACTTATTGCACATGCGCAAAATATGATGATGCTTTTATTATATTAATTTGTAGTCAATACTACCAAGAAACTTTTAAAAAGAGCACCAGTATATATTATGAAATTTTCAAAAGATATCCCCTTAATATTTAGCCAGATTTTGGGACCTTCAGAATTTTGGGCATCCGGATTTAAAGCTATCTACTGTACAAGAGTAATAATTTAAACTATGATTTATTACAAAACAATTTTATCCCCATAATTCTTAAAGCTTGATATCACCAGTTTGTGAAACGTACAGATAAGATGTAGTTTTGCAATAGGAAAACAATGAGGTGAATTGAATTGAATTGAAGATGATATAAGAACATGTAAAACTAATACTCTTACTGCCCATGCGCAAAATCTACTTATACTTTTATTATATAAATTTGTAATCAATACTACTAGGAAAATTTTTTAAAAAGAGTCTGAGTATATATTATGAAAATTGCAAAAGGTATCTGCATAATATTAAGGCAGATTTTGGGCCATTCCTAATTTTGGGCATTCGGATTTAAAGCTCTCTACTGTACAACAGTAATAATTTCAACCAAATTGTATTACAAAACAATTTTTGTCTCTATAAGTCTTAAAGTTTATATCACCAGTTAAGGAAAACAATCAGACGAATTGAATTGAAGACGATGTAATAACATGAGAAAGTTAATATTCTCTTACTACAGATGTGCAAAATATACCCTTACTTTTATAATATAATTTCCTAAGTTATAATACTGGGTCTGATTACTTACAAAATAGATCCGAGTATATATTATGAAATTTTCAAAAGATATCCACATAATATTGAGCCAGATTGTGCCATTCCAAATTTTGGGAGCCCGAATTTAAAGCTCTCTATTGTACAAGTTCTACAATTTCAACTATATTGCATTACGAAACAATTTTTATTCCCCTAATTGTGAAAGTTTATATATTGCAAGTTTTCGAAACTTACAGAAAAGATGTAGCTTTAAGACAGGAAAACAATCAGGTGAATTGAATTGAAGACGATATAATAATATGTACAGGTAATATTCTCTTACTGCAAATGCGCAAAATATACCCATACTTTTATTATATATTTTGGTAAGTAACAATAGTGGGACTTAGATAAATCCGAGTGTATATTTTAAAATATTCAAAAGATACTCTTTACGCTGAGTCAGAATTTGGGTCACTCTGAATTTTGGGCTTCCGTATTTAAAGCTCTCTACTGTACAACAGTAATAATTTGAACCATAATGTATTACAAAACAATTTTTATTCCTATAATTCTTAAAGTTTATATCACCAATTTAGGAAAACTATCAGACGAATTGAATTGAAGACGATGTAATAAGATGAAAAGTTAATATTCTCTTACTGCAAATGCGCAAAATATACCAATACTTTTACTATATAATTTTGTAAGTAATAAGACCCAGTATTATTACTTACAAAATAAATCCGAGTGTATATTTTAAAAATTTCAAACAATATCCACATAATATTGAGAGAGATTTTGGGCTATTCTGAATTTTGAGCTTTCTAATTTAAAGCTTTATACTGTAAAAGAGTAATAATTTCAACTATAATGCATTCCAAAAAAATTTTTATCCCCAAAATTTTTAAAGTTTATATCACCAGTTTGCGAAACTTGCAGAAAATATCTAGTTTTGCAACAGAAAAAATAATCATTCGAATTGAATTGATGACGATATATGTTATATTCTCTTACTGCACATGCGCAAAATATACATATAAATTTATTATATGATTTTTTAAATAATAATACTGGGGCAAAAATAAATCCGAGTGTATATTTTAAAAATTTCAAAAGATACACTATACGCTGAGTCAGAATTTGGGCTACTCTGAATTTTGGGTGTCCGGATTTAAAGCTCTATTTTCAACTATAATGCATTGCAAAACAATTTTTATCCCCATAATTCTTAAAGTATATATCACCAGTTTCAGAAACTTACAGAAAAAAGATGTAGTTCTGCAACAGAAAAACAATTAAGCGAATTGAATTGAACACGATGTAATAACATGTAAAGGTAATATTCTCTTACTGCACATGCGCGTAATATACCCATACTTTTATTATATAATTTTGTAAATAATAATACTGGGACTTAAATAAATCCGAGAGAATAAATTTAAAAATTTCATAAGATATTCGCATTATGCTGAGCCAGATTTTGGGCTGTTCCGAATTTTGGTTGTCCGAATTTAAAGCTCTCTACTGACAAGTGTAACAATTTCAACTATAATGCATTAAAAACAATTTTTATCCCCCAAAATCTTAAAGTTTATATCACCAGTTTCAGAAACTTAAAGAAAAAAAGATGTAGTTTTGAAACAGAAAAACAATTAAGCGAATTGAAGATGGTGTAATAATATGTAAAGGTAATATTCTCTTACTGCACATGCGCAAAATATACCCATACATTTATAACATAATTTTGTAAGGAATAATACTGGAACTTAAATAAATCTGAGTGTATATTTTAAATATTTCAAAAGATATCCGAGTCAGAGTTTAGTCCATTCTGAATTTTGGGCTTTCAGATTTGAGGCTCTCTACTATATAAGCTTAAATATTTCGATTATAATGCTATGATATCACTCCCCTTTCATTTAACACAAGTTCAGGAAAAGAATACAAATAATAGAATCAGCCTATCCTTAGAATTCTGTACAATCGTTATCTAGATGGATATCCTGAAAGGTAGTATCTGACCAGACTGACTAAATCGCAAATCTTAACTGATATTCAGCTCTTGAAAGTAGTAGAATCATTTCCAGGAACATTATTCCAACAAGAGACTGAATAACAAATGAAGCTGAGAATAATCAGAAGAAGAAAAAGAAAACTAGAAGGGGATTTCAGACGACATAGTTGAATGCCAAATACAAAACAAGGGAATGTTTAGTGTATAATTAGATTGGAGTAATATAGAGGGGACAGTGGACTATCAATACTTATTTTTTTATCAATAAACTTGAAAATTTAATGTGTTATTAGTAATATATTTATGTAAATGTAATTATAGTTTCAAGTAAAACAGCAATAATTTCGTAAATTATAAATTAGTTACTAATTACTTCAAGATTAGTTTTAAAAATTTTTCCATGCAAATACCTTTAAATTTTTCAAATAGTACGGTTCATTAAATTTCTACATTCCTGTTTAGAAATTAATTGTTAAAATATTCATTTACCCAGCATATAATATTTAAGTAGTTTTTTAAAAGTCGGTATTGTCAGAGTTTGGTTTACATCTTGAAAATCTTAATTAGAATAGAATTTAGCTCTAATTTATAATGGTTATTTGTTCTTCAATATCAAGTCCTTATTATTAAAGTTGCTGAAAGATAGTATCTCACATTTAAATAAAGGCAGTTTGTATAAAGTGCAGAAAAAAATGTATACAAATTCAATAGGCATATATAAGGAAATCAGATGGTGTTCACATCAGATTCTTTTTTAAATCAAAACAAGTTTGGTTTGGAGCACTAGAATCAATATTTTTGCTACACGTGGGCTAATTAGCTTTCGTGTTACAAAACATCATTCGTTTTTCCAAATCAACTAACGCAAACTCTATTTCCTGGTACTGTAAATTAGATTCGAATTTAGTTCAAATTTATAACGATTACTCTTTTGTTTAGCTTTCAGTCCACATTATTAAAGTTTCAAATGATCGCACCTTACATTCAAATAAAATATGTTTCAATGAAGGGCAGAAGAAAGTGTACAATTCAGAAACCGTACAAGGAAGTCATATGGTGTCTACACCCGATTTTTAAAAAATGATAACAGGTTTGGTTTCAAGCGCTACGGTCAATGATGCTAATGAGTTTCATGTTGCAAAACACTATTATAGTTCTCCAAATAAACCAACTCAAACTCTATTTCTTTTTCTAAATGATAATAGGTTTGGTTTCAAGCTCTACGGTCAATGATGCTAGTGAATTTCCTGTTGCAAAACACTATTATAGTTCTGCAAATCAGTCAAGCCAAACTCTTCTTTTTCTAAATGAGAAATAGGTTTGGTTTCAAGCACTACAGTCAATGATGCTAATGAGTTTGATACTGCAAAACTCCATTATAGCTCTCCAAATCGACCAACCCAAACTCTACTTCCTTTTCGAAATGATAACAGGTTTGATTTCAAGCGCTACGGTCAATGATGCTAATGAGTTTCATGTTGCAAAACACTATTATAGCTCTCCAAATCAATCAACACAAACTCTACTTCTTTTATTTAAATGACAACAGGTTTGATCTGAAGGACTACAGTCAATGATGCTAATGACTTTCACGTAGCAAAACACAATTATAGCTCTCCAAATCAACCAAACCAAACTTTACTTCCTTTTCTAAACGATAACTGGTTTAGTTTCAAGCCCTACGGTCAAAAATGCTAATGACTTTCATGTTGCAAAACACAATTATATTTCTTCAAATGAACCAATCCAAACTCTATTTCCCGAATCTCTTTATCAGAACAGAATTTAGTTCTCATTTATAGTTTTTTTTCAATATTAAGAGAAAGAATAAGAATTTACTTAATCTTTAAGTGTTTTAAATATCTTTATAAATTTATTATGCAATCGTTTTAAATATTAAAAAATCTCACGAAAACACGTCAGTACTGAGGTAAAATGTATTCTTATCCAAAATACTTTACTCAAAAACCTAGAATAATTTTCCAAAAGAAAAGCCGTAAACAACTAAAAATGAAACAACTGATTTAATTTAAAGTCTTAAAAAAAGGCTAAAGCGAGAACCTCTGAAATATTTCTTTACTTGCTTTGTACGGGTAGACTAAAAGTTTATGATTTTAATAAAACTCGGCAAAATTTGGAAAATATTTTGCATTATGAAACTTAAGAAATAAATTTAAAAGTTCATTCTTATTTTTTTATGGTTTGTAAAGAAATGAATATTGAGTTTAAAAAATTATAATTTCGCTCTAAACTGAAAATTTTCGACGCAATCACTTATAGATATTACACCACTGTTACCTTACAGTTTATATCGTAATCTCAAACTATCAACATCAAATATGTCATTTTCCTTTAAAATAATGTTGACGCTTTTATTATTCTCCTGTTAATGGAATTCGTCAACTGTATGAAATTTGTTCCTCACAGATATTATTCAATGTCCTTCATCAGAGATCTAATAGCAAATTACTGTGCTTCTTCTTATAAAAATAATTCCTTAAACCATCTGTAAATAGTATATGAATTTAGAGCAATCATGTTTCAGCTGCCAGATAAGTAGAGAGTTAATATTCATTACTCCGATGGTAAAGGCTATAGCATAATAACAATATGAATGAGAGATACATTCAATGATTACCCTTGATAATAATAACATAAACTTAAGTTTTATTTCAAATGCAGCTAGTCGGCTTTAAGCAGTAGGTCCTGGTCTCATTAGCCCTCGTGTTGCAAAAAAGTAGACAGTAGCACTCCAAACCAAACCCAATGCAACTGGAAATACATAGATATATCTTTATACTAAAGAAAGCTGCTAAACGGCTGCAAAACTGTTACTTATTTAGCACCTCCTGTGGATGTAGCTTAATGCTATTGACTCAAGTAACACCTTCCCTCTGAGTCCTCGTAATGTAGAAGCAGAGCGAGCAGGCAAAAGAAATGCAGATTTGACCTGTTACCTCCAGAGGTATTGATTGAACCTAGAAAAATATTGCAACCACGAAACTATTATGATTGTCCCAGCCATTGTTAATGAACACACAGTGGATCGTTGGCCTACTTGAGCCTTAAACTCATAACCCTCTGGTTATAATATAGATGCCTTTGCTGACTGAACTTACGTTGCTCAACTAAGAAGTATCAAGAAATGACCTGAAAATAATACGATTCCTAGATAACAATTTTTAAACAAGTAAAACTCATATTGAGATTTTATTGGCATTATCCTATCATTCTATGGAACTTATTTCTTTTTTAACACATAAATAAGATATGTTGCTCAAGAAATACTACTCCATTTTTAGACTAGTTTTTGAGTAGTTTATTCTAACACAACCATAATGAAAACCCTGAATTTACTATGACTTTGATGAGGGGTAATATACATATTTCTATATATTTATTTACTCTTTATACTTCTTGGCATTACAGCCCAACTTGACCTATGATGCTAATCTACGTTTTGGAGACCAATGGCCGTGGGGTGCAAAGCATATGTCCCGGTTTGTTGGTCAACCTTTACCCCAAACCCCACAGTGTTAAGTTCCTAAACACGATTGGATCTCACTTTATATCTTTGCTTATGGTATGGAAGGCTGAGTAAATCTTGACTAACCCGAGCACAGAACCTCGAACTTGTGCATAGAGTTCTTTGTACTGTAACCTAATTTAATTGTAAAAGAAATTTTATCTGAAATTGTCCCAGTAGATTATGTAATATGTGGTTAATAATCACGAAAACATATGGTACTTTATCAGAAATTATCTATAATTAATTACGATAATAGAACAGACAAACATTTTGCATGCAATGTTGTCTGTCAAATTAAACTTATTGATTTTTTGTTTTGTTTACGCACATGCACGTACAAAATGCCAGATCTCTTATGGTAAATTTAGATTTATTTTATTCCGTTTTTATATGAATTGTGACTAATTTCTTATATGAATATCAACTAAAAATAAATTTGTGAATTGTCATACGTAAAATTGTATTCTAAATTATACAGAAAGGTAATTTGTTCTGCTTTATATTACAAATGAAATTTAAAAAGCCTTATAAGAGGTTTAATGCCTTGAGGGAGGGAGAGGCACTTAAAAAGAAATAATAAACATAAAATACGATGATATTTAGATGATAAATTTTATAATTATATCAACATTTTACATTATTATACAATTATAATTTAAAATGATTAGTAATAAAGAGATAAAAATAAAATAGAAACGAATATTTGAAAACACAACGTCGTTTTTTCTAAGACATTTGAGGCATCAACTTTTCAATTTCGTGTTACCAACTGATATTAACAGCTCAATTAAATCGGAATCTACATATGCTGCCTAGATGTACGTGAAGTATCACTGAAGTTCAACTTCTGTTTAAAGATTAGCTATTTTTATTACTTAAATTAAGATGTTCATATCAGATTTAGGCGATCGAGACGATAAATTTACCGATATTTTTTAGTAACCTCTAACTGAAAATCCACTTTTATGCCGTAGAAAAGTTTTTTGGTGAAAAAAAACAGTATATAATATAATCTTATAGCTGAAAAGGACATTATTCTAAACAATATAAAATATCGGCAAAAGAGGATTCAAAATATGAATACATTATTGATCTTCTATCACAAAGAAGCAGTATATTGTTTATTAATCCATGAACCTACCATTCACTCTTCCTAGAGTTTCTCAAATTCCTTTAAAGAGTTAAAAATCATTAGATATCCAGCGAAAAACTTCTCTGATAGTTTTGAAGAGAATTTTCCTCCTCATTGCATGCTAAGAAACAATTTTATGGAAGTATTTTAAATTTTCCACGGTACTTTTTTTTCGAGGAAATTTTCCTGAACCAGAGATGTTTGCATGCTTCGTTTATTTACTTTTTATAACCTTTTCCTACACTAAATTATTGGTGAATGCAGGAAAATTAATCATATTTCGGCATTTTTATTACTTGTAACTAAGTATTTTTTTAAGGAAAAAGGAAATTTTATGAAATATTTCATAAAGGAGTACCTGATAAAGAAAATTTTATATTATTTTGAAACTAAAATCCTTTTATAAACCTTTTGAAAAGTATACACATTTTACGATTTAAATTCACAAAATCTAAATATAAAATTGTGACATAGGAAATCATTTTATTTCTAAATAATAATTTAAATTTTTTTATTTCTTTCCATTAAGAAAAACTGATTACAGTGCTTAGGAAAATATTTTCGATCATGGCCTTTACATCAATATTCATAACACCTATTAAAATCTAACTTCATGCTAAGTGAGAAGTTATCAGAAAATATTTTTAAATTTCTAATTAATACAAAATTTAATGAAAATTAAAATTGTGACATAGGTAATAATTTTATTTCTTAATAATAATTTAAAATATTTTATATCTTTGCTTTAGGAAAAATTGATTACAGTGCTTAGGGCAATATTTTCGGTCATGGTCTTTAAAAATATTCATAACACCTATTAAAAGCTAACTTCACGCTAAGTGGGGAGTTATGAGAAAATATTTTTAAATACCTAATTAATATAAAATTTAATAAAAATTAAAAGTGTGACATAGGTAATAATTTTATTTCTTAATAATAATTTAAAATATTTTATATCTTTGCTTTAGGAAAACCTGATTACAGTGCTTAGGAAAATATTTTCGATCATAACCTTTAAATCAATATTCATAACACTTATTTAAAACTAACTTCATGCTACGTGAGGAGTTATTAGAAAATATTTTTAAATTTTTAATTAATATAAAATTTAGTGAAAATTAAAATTGTGACATAGGTAATAATTTTATATCTTAATAATAATTTAAAATTTTTTATTTCTTTGCATTAAGAAAAACTGATTACAGTGCTTAGGAAAATATTTTCGATCATGGCCTTTATATCAATATTCATAACATCTATTAAAAGCAAACTTCCAGCTAAGTAAGGAATTATGTGAAAATATTTTTAAATATCTAATTAATATAAAATTTAATGAAAATTAAAATTGTGACATAGGTAATAATTTTATTTCTTAATAATAATTTAAAATTTTTTATTTCTTTTCATTAGGAAAAACTGATTACAGTGCTTAGGAAAATATTTTCGAACACGGCCTGTAAATCAATATTCATAACATCTATTAAAAGCAAACTTCCAGCTAAGTAAGGAATTATGTGAAAATATTTTTAAATTTCTAATTAATACAAAATTTAATGAAAATTAAAATTGTGACATAGGTAATAATTTTATTTCTTAATAATAATTTAAAAATTTTTTCTTTTCATTAGGAAAAAATGATTACAGTGATTAGTAAAATATTTTCGATCATAAACTTTAAATCAATATTCATAACGCATATTAAAAGCTAACTTCATGCTAAGTGAGGAGTTATAAGAAAATATTTTTAAATACCTAATTAATATAAAATTTAATAAAAATTAAAAGTGTGACATAGGTAATAATTTTATTTCTTAATAATAATTTAAAATATTTTATATCTTTGCTTTAGGAAAAACTGATTACAGTGCTTAGGAAAATATTTTCGATCATGGCCTTTAAATCAATATTCATAACACCTATTAAAAGATAACTTCATGATAAGTGGGGAGTTATGAGAAAATATTTTTAAATTTCTAATTAATACAAAATTTAATGAAAATTAAAATTGTGACATAGGTAATAAATTTAATTCTTAATAATAATTCAAAATTTTTTATTTCTTTTCATTAGGAAAAACTGATTACAGTTCTTAGGAAATATTTTCGATCACGGCCTGTAAATCAATATTCATAACACCTATTAAAAGCTAACTTCATGCTAAGTGAGGAGTTATGAGAAAATATTTTTAAATACCTAATTAATATAAAATTTAATGAAAATTAAAATTGTGACATAGGTAATAAATTTAATTCTTAATAATAATTCAAAATCTTTTATTTCTTTTCATTAGGAAAAACTGATTACAGTGCTTAGGAAAATATTTTCGATCATATTCATAACATCTATTAAAAGCAAACTTTATGCTAAGTGAAGAGTTATCAGAAAATATTTTTAAATTTCTAATTAATGCAAAATTTAATGAAAATTAAAATTGTGACATAGGTAATAATTTTATTTCTTAATAATAATTTAAAAATTTTTTCTTTTCATTAGGAAAAACTGATTACAGTGATTAGGAAAATATTTTCGATCATGACCTTTAAATCAATATTCATAACACCTATTAAAATCTAACTTCATGTTAAGTGAGGAGGTATAAAAAAATATTTTTAATTTTCTAATTAATACAAAATTTAATGAAAATTAAAATTGTGACATAAGTAATAATTTTATTTCTAAATAATAATTCAAAATTTTTTATTTATTTTCATTAGGAAAAACTGATTACAGTGCTTAGGAAAATATTTTCGATCATATTCATAACATCTATTAAAAGCTAACTTCATGTTAAGTGAGGAGGTATAAAAAAATATTTTTAATTTTCTAATTAATACAAAATTTAATGAAAATTAAAATTGTGACGTAGAAAATAATTTTATTTCTTAATAATAATTCAAAATTTTTTTATTTCTTTTCATTAGGAAAAACTAATTACAGTGCTTAGGAAAATATTTTCTATTATATTCATAACATCTATTAAAAGCAAACTTAACGCTAAGTAAGGAATTATGTGAAAATATTTTTAAATACCTAATTAAAATAAAATTTAATGAAATTCCGAGTTTATTTCAAAATATTTATT
>CM063510.1:53518492-53533543 GCA_032207245.1 Pardosa pseudoannulata | reverse complement strand
CTCGCCAATTTGTCGAGATAACATACAGATTACATTTTTACAGCATTCTTAATAATATATTTATAAGTGGGACTTTTATTATGCGGTCCCTGTTTATCGTACATATTTTTTATTGTGTTTCAAAAAATATATTTTATGGCTATTTATGAATATACGATTAAGCTCTTTATAAGTCGCTGTAAATTACTTGATTTTAATTATGCGATATCTTTATGCGGTCCCTATCCATCATACAAACACAGTTTCAGGTGCCGATTGAGCTGCAGTAGCTCAGTCGGCAAAGGCAACGCTATCGTAACTGGTGGGTTGCGGTTAGGAGCGCAAGCCAGCCTAAGATATGCCGTGTTCGATAAAGGTGACAGGGGCAAGTAAAATATGTTCGTGGTCACAATGTCCTCCAAATTTTTAATCAGTACCATTGGAGGTGGTAGGCCAAGCCAATGGTCTTCTGCTTGATCCCGAAGCAATCGTGCTCCAAACGATGGCCGATTGGTTAGAGAGCTGGCCTTCGGTACCGGTTTGGTTTGGAGTGCTACGGTCTACTTTTTGCAACACGACTGCTAATGAGACCGGGACCTACAGCTTAAAGCCGATTCCATGCCACGACATCCATGCCACTGTGGGATTCGAACCCATGAACTATGGTATCGAAGGCCAGCACCCTAACCAATCGGTCCTTCGGTACTGGAGTTCGTGGGTTCGAATCCGTTCGATGTTCATAGCAGTTCGGAATCGGCTTTAAGCTGTAGGTCCCGGTCTCATTAGCCCTAGTGCTGCAAAAAGTAGACAGTAGCACTCCAAACCCAAACTAAACCAATCTGCTTGATCCCTGCTTCAAAATTAAGAGGACCTACTTCAGCATAATTCGTACTTTAACCCTTGAGGTGGCAGTTAAAACGAAAGGTACACCCCTTTGCCCTAATACGAGTTGCATCCGGCTTAATTGTTCTTCGTTTCAACAAGTGGCATAAGTCAACAACAACAACAAATGCAGATTTTCTCAATTTTTTAACACTTATGTGCTTTTATGAAAATAACAAATAATAGAGATGAAGGATGATATAATTGATTTTTGAGACAGTTTAGTCTATATGTGTTATACCAGATGATGTCTATTCAGGTGCAATAAGTAAGTGATCGTTTTTGTATATAGTGACCAACGGGTTTGAATCTGGCTGAATCCCTAACCATTCAAAAAAGTGGGTCCCTGCAAAATTATGCTCTTTTTATTTTCAATAAAAATTGTCCATAGTGTTTCAAACCCAACCCAATCAAATGAAACCAGATGAAACAGTGAGCATTATATAGATTTACCTGTAGAGATATATTGATAGATTTACCAGTAATGTTATACAACTTTTTTGAAGACAACATGTAAAATGCAACTAATGTTCTTTCAGAATTATTTCCAAAAGACCTATAGTAAATTTTATCCTAGATTGTCGAGGGATGCCAGAATGGGTAGGGGGATGCTCGATGCTTTCTGAACTAGAGTTTATGGTTTCGAATAAAACTGCTGGCATGGCTGTTTGTAGCCATTTAGAATTAGTTTTTAAAAAAAGGTTCTATTCTTATTTACCTTTTTCAATGGAAAAGTAGACCGTAGATCTCCAAATAAAATATACTTACATCGGAACTATAATTTGAAAAATTTTGACTATCCGAACTATAACTTGATATCGGAACTATAACTTGAAAAGACTATTTGCTTGATGATAAAAGTTTTCTTTTGAATAATACACTTTATCTACTTTTATTTTATAAACTTTAATTAAATGAGAAACGACGTTAAGTAATTGAATGTAATCACTTTATGTACTATTAGATATCTCATATTTAAAGTATCAAATTAAATACTGATTTTTTCAAACAATTTAAGTACTTAGATATATATACCTTTCATACAAAAAGCTTTTATATTTTTATTTCACACACTTGCTATTATTCATTGAATTGTCGTTGAACGAAAAGAAAAAAAAAGTAATGCATGTTTAAACTACTTAGAGTTTCTCTGTTAGCTTACGAATTAAGGACACTTACTGTAATCAAATTACTTTTTTCTTTCCTATTGAAATGCTGTGATAGACTGCTTTCAGAACAAATCACTATTTTTTTATAATTTATTCATGGTATAAAAATAACTCATGAATAAAAAGCTTATTGTATTCACGTGAGAATTCTTGCTTACGGAATCCCTAACGTTCATTCTACCTCCATCCATTTGGTGGGTAAAATATGTAAGCGGAACGTATTTATTTCTATAAAATATTTTACATAAAATAAAAAATTAAATAGGAAATACATTGAAAATTTAGAAAATCTTATTTTTTGTTATAAAAAATTAGGTTTTTTTAATGAAAAATTAGATGAGGGAATTTTTTTTCATGACACCTAATTTCTTAAAGACATTAAGATTTACGTACACACACATATATACAATATCACATATTGCATCTGATAAAACACTATTTTAAATTTATACTTAATATTTTATTTTTATAATATTCCATATGATTAATATGTCTGAATGTCAGTATGTCGTGAATAACAATAGCCGATGGATGATACATACAGGCTGATATTCCGTGATTAAAAGCAATCTCAAGGAATAAGTCGTTATTTATGGACCAGACCGAAAGTTTTCAGGAGTAATGATTATCATGTTGAATAAAAAAAGAACCTGTCGAAGAAGGAAAATAAATTTTAACAATGTTGTACATTGGCTGCTGGACGTTTGGTTTTTTTGAATCTTAAGCTTATTACCAATGATTACACAGGCCTGCGATGAAAATAATACAAGGAATGTGACAACTGAACTTAACGTATTTTTAGTACTGATTTTGAAAAGAATCATTAAAAATGTCTATCACGTCACATTTTTTTGAAAAATTCAATTTTATGTGTTTTTTTATGAATATTTCTCACGTATTTTGCTTTGATATTTTCCTTCGTGTTTTGACATTTTACCGTGGGTGAAACCCTTAAAATACCCTTCTGTGGTAAACTACAAAAGCGCAGTTAGTATTTTAGGGCTTTTAAAGCTTCAATGTTGATCCAGATCACCGATTACACAAATTCCTGAAAGCGCTCGAGACTGGGAATGCGCAATGTTCCTCTTCATCATCCCTCCCTCCCGTCGCAATCGCTGTCAACCTATAGCGACCCTCGAATCCTTATTAGTGACCTCATATAAACACCAGTACTTACTCTGTGAAAATGGCTTCAAGTTCGAGAAACTGTGAAAATATTTTTGATGACTTTTGCTACATTTGCAGCGAATATAATGTCATTAAAAATCGCAAGTGGAACATCACAGGGTACTTATTACAGCTTTATTTTGCATATTTTGGAATGAAATTTGGAGACCAAGACAAATCTTGGGCTTCTCATAAAGTTTGTGTGCAGTGTGTCAATTATTTAAGTTCATGGTTCAAAGGACAGAAGACTGCCTTACGATTTGGAATTCCAATGGAGGGAGCCAAAAAACTACTTTGATGACTTTTACTTTTGTTCTTGCCATACCCGTAGATATAATAGAAAAAATTTCAAACTAATATCGTATCCTACAAACATTTCTTCGGCCATACGCCCCGTTCCTCATGGACCTGATGTGCCAGTGTCTTTGTCTCCGACAGAATTACCAGTTTTTCCTTCCGAATCTTCTGACTCTGAACATCCCGAAGTTAAAGAATCCGATACAGAATATAACCCCTTTGAAGACGACTCCCCTAGGCTTTTCTCTCGCGTTGAACAAGTTCACAGGTTCTCAGGTTCAAAGATGGTGATTGCTTTAAATATATGTGCAAAATGTTTCCTGGATTATCTGAAGCCAAATTGAAAGGGGGAGTCTTCGTAGGACCAGACATCCGAAAAAACTTATTAGGGATAACAAATTTGAGACATCTGTGACATTAAAGGAAAGAGAAGCTTGGGTTGCCTTCAAAGATGTATGAAAATTTCTGGGCAATCACAAAGATCCCAAATTTAAAACAATTGTTGGCAACATGCTAGACAAATTTCAAGTGTTGGGCTGCTCCATGAGTGTAAAATTGCATTTCCTCCAATCGCATTTGGACTTTTTCCCCGAAAATTTAGGATCCGTCAGCGAAGAACGGGGAGAAAGGTTCCACCAAGACATCAAGGATATGGAGAGAAAATATCAAGGTAGGTGGAATAGGAATATGCTTGCCGACTATTGTTGGATGTTAGCAAGAGATGAAGATAAGATTGAACATAAGAGAAGAACGTCAAAAAGAAATTTTAAAGGGAAAAAATGTACGTAACTAAATTTAAATGTCTTTGTTTCGTATTGAGTTTCAAATATATTTCAAACTTACCTTTATTTCATGTATAAACCTTAATAAAACGTAAAAACAGGTCATTAGGGTTTTTCTAGGAGTGTTTTTCTTATAAAATTAATGTAAAAAATTTAATAACGAGGGAACTTTTTGTCTCGCCCTAGTGCGGCTCATGCATTCTGGTTGCGATGGTTTTTATTCTTTATATACAAAATGTATACATTTTTAATTTTAATTGTTGTTTAAAAATTAATATGCCTCATCATAAACAGATTAAATAAACTCACATGAATAGATAAAACCCACTGTTTCCAGTCAAACAGTTAGAGAGCATTTTTTCCATATAGGACATTACCAGTAATATGTATATCAATTTTACAAAAAATCCTGACGTGATGGAAAAAAATGGAGGTCATTTTCGAAATCAGCATACCAAATAACTTAAAAATAAGGAAAAACTTCTCTTGTATTTTTCAAAAATTTCAATTTCGCAGGCCTGTGTTATTAACCCCTTCCGGTAAAATGACGAGTCTAGCTCGTCATTAGTTTTTCATTCCATACCGCACAATGACGAGCTACACTCGTCATGCGATTAAAGTTACTGTTAAATATGATAATTAATTTAGTTTAAAATTTCTAGTGTACTGAATTTGGCAACACTTTTATCACTTGTGAAAATCACAAGTCACTATTGCATATTGTTTGCTTGGTACAAGTCATTGCCAAATTAATGAGTCAGAATAAAAGAAAACCTACTAAGAAATGCCGTGTGTGTTACAAGAATCAAATTAAAAGTGAGACTACTTGGCGGTGTAAACAATTAAGAATTCCTTTGCACTTTGTTTTGAAAAGTACCACTAGCTTGAAGACTATTATCTGTATACCTTATTAATGTTTTGCTTTGATATTTTATTAATTTTACTGTTTCTGATATTATTTAACATTATGTAAAAAGTGGGTTTTAATTAAAAATATGTAAGAATTGTAAAATGAAACAAGTTTTTAAATAAAAATTAAATGGTTATTTCATGCACAGTTTTTCATTATTAAATCATACCGGAAGGGGTTAAGAATTAGTACAGTTTGCCACTTTGATGGACAGATTAGCACCCATTCTAATAGTGAATC
Organism: Pardosa pseudoannulata; assembly: GCA_032207245.1. Lineage (NCBI taxonomy): Eukaryota > Metazoa > Arthropoda > Arachnida > Araneae > Lycosidae > Pardosa > Pardosa pseudoannulata. The sequence goes on along the minus strand of CM063510.1, from coordinate 53,528,117 downwards.
GAACAGGGTCGAACTCTTGTCGATGAAAGACGAAGACTTTGTTAGTGTATAGTTGCAAAGTAGTGGTTTGAGAACTGTCGACTCTTTTATTATATATTTATCATACAACATTTTTGCCTTTTGGCTCCGGAGTCTGTTCTATCTTGTGGGTTTAAGAAAAATAATAACTTCTAATGTAGTTATCAATAGAAACATTTTTGTTTTAAAATCTGTAACCATTTTTAAAATTACAAATTTCTGAAAATTAAAAAATGATGATTTTTTTTAGAATTTCGTGTCCCGAAATCTTTTAAATCAAAAATGCGTAAACCAGTCTTTCGAAAATGTTCCGAATAAAACATTAGAAAGATTGAGTCTGCAATTAAAACGTCTCGGATGGTTCAGAGTAAATTGTTTTTTAACACGCGTGATGTTTTTAAATGTGGCTTTATTGCCTTTATAAACTGCACATTTACATCATAAGATATTTCATTGCGGCAGTTAAAATTTCAATAGGTAATTGCGTAACTTAAAGCTATTACGTAACTTTGTAGAATAATGAATGGATAGCTGTTATTATAATGTTACATAACTTAGAATTATTTAATCTTTAGATTGCACACTTTATACGCACGGGAGAGAGAAATTGTTCTTTAATGGAGATGAAAATTTATCAGATTAGTTTTCTGTAGACTCATTTACGGGTTTGCTCAAGTATTTTTTATGAATTAATGCGAGTTATACATTTATTAATTATATTTAAGTGCAGTTACTTCGCTGGATTTGAGATTTGACTTTCATTTAACGGTTTTTGAACCAGATTGCTATGTTGTAGCATTTACAGAAACAATGAATTTTGAATTCCTTTTATATATGTGATTGTTTGTTGCCCTTGTAAATAAATAAAGTAAACATACAAATTTTCTAAGCCTTTTTATATATGTACTAGCATATACCCCATCATATGATGGGATCAGTAAAATTTTTAATTTTCCAGAATTGTAAAGTACCCGATGAGGCAGGAAAAAAATGGTTTGTTTTTTGGTCGAGAATTATCTGGTACACGCTTAATAATTTGTTTATCTTCATACTAATCTAAAATCTTCCAATACTGTGAATGCAGTTTAGAATCACATTGAATTCATTTCGAAAGATAATTCAAAGTTTTCTCAGCTACATCGAAATTACCGTTAAGTTCTTCCCAACTTTTTCCACAGTAATTAATGGAAGTAAAGGAATGAAACTATCATTTCCACTACACCCTACAGGCAGATAGAATTTGTTGTTAATATCAGTGATAAAATTTACATTGCAATAAAAATAATCGTTGATTAAATTTAAAATTATCACATTGATACCTAATCTATTAAGGTTAAGTATAATTCAGAAAATTATTTACGAAACATCTAAGTTCTGAGATTAAACGTATGTACTATATATGTACTAGTATATAGCACATCATATGACGGGATCAGTAAAATTTTTAATTTTCCAGAATTGTAAAGTACCCGATGAGGCAGGAAAAAAATGGTTTGTTTTTTGGTCGAGAATTATCTGGTACACGCTTAATAATTTGTTTTATCTTCATCCTCCTCTAAACTCTCCCATTACTGTGAATACAGTTTAGAATCCCGTTAAATTCATTTAGAAAGATAATTCAAAGTTTTCTTAGCTAAGTCGAAATTATCGTTAAGTTCTTCCAATTTTTTTTACTGCTACAGTAATTAATGGATGTAAAGGATTGAAACTATCGTTTTCACTACACCCTGGATAGAATTTGTTATTAATACCGGTGATAAAATTTACATTGCAATAAAAAATAATCGTTCATTAAATATAAAATTATCACATATGTACCTAATCTATTAAGGTCAAATATAAAAGAAAATTATTTACGAAATATCTAAGTTCTGAGATTAAACGTATGTACTATATATGTACTAGCATATAGCACATCATATGACGGGATCAGTAAAATTTTTTATTTTCCCTATGAGGTGCTCTATGAAGTACCCTAAGAGGAAAGGTAAAAAATGGTTTTGTTTTTGGCTGAGAATTATCTGGTACACTCTCAATAATTTGGTTTATCTTCATCCTCCTCTAAACTCTCCCATTACTGTGAATACAGTTTAGAATCCCGTTAAATTCATTTAGAAAGATAATTCAAAGTTTTCTTAGCTACGTCGAAATTATCGTTAAGTTTTTCCTAATTTTTTTGTTACAGTTATTAATGGATGAAAAGGAATGAGACTATTATTTCCTCTAAACTCTGGATAGAATTTGTTGTTAATATCAGTGATAAAATTTACATTGCAATAAAAAGTAATCGTTGATTAAATATAAAATTATCACATATGTACCTAATCTATTAAGGTCAAATATAAAAGAAAATTATTTACGAAATATCTAAAATCAGAGATAAAACGTATGTACTATATATGTACTAACATATAGCACATCATATGACGGGATCATTAAAATTTTTTATTTTCCCTATGAGGTGCTATATAAAGTACCCTATGAGGCAAAGTAAAAAATGGTTTGTTTTTGGCTGAGAATTATCTGGTACACTCTTAATAATTTGGTTTATCTTCATCCTCCTCTAAACTCTCCCATTACTGTGAATACAGTTTAGAATCCCGTTAAATTCATTTAGAAAGATAATTCAAAGTTTTCTTAGCTACGTCGAAATTTTTATTAAGTTCTTCCCATATTTTTTGCTACAGTCATTAATGGATGAAAAGGAATGAGACTATTATTTCCTCTAAACTCTGGATAGAATTTGTTGTTAATATCAGTGATAAAATTTACATTGCAATAAAAAGTAATCGTTGATTAAATTTAAAATTATCACATATGTACCTAATCTATTAAAGTCAAATATAAAAGAAAATTATAAGTTCAGTGATAAAACGTATGTAAATAACGCAGACGATATTTAAAAAATTTAAAATCAGAAATGTTTAAATGAGATGGTTAAAAGAATGACTTCATAATGCAAGAAAAATATTATGTTTACATATTTAGTAAGTGACAAATTGATAAATTTATTCGTTCTTTCCTAACCGGGTAAAATAGGGTTTGAAAAAATGGCATTAAATGCTCGGAAAGGGGGGGGAAACGTGGATTTCGAACGTTTTAAAGACTACAGTGTTTTTCAATGTGATATGAGGCATATTTATAGCAATTTATTTTTGTATCGGATTGATAATTTATTAGAAGATAAACTTTACTCGCTTTGAATTTTGTTAACCCTAATTCATTAAGAATCAAGTATAGATGCCTCTATCCTCTCCAGGTCCAACCGCTTCATAAAGAGGGGCAGATAACTTAAGCTATTATATATATATATATATATATATATATATATATACATATATACATATATATATATATATATATATATATATATATATATATATATATATATATATATATATATATATATATACATACATACATACATACACCGGGTGGTCATAATTAAACTGACAGTGCTCACAGTGTTTTGTAGCTCGATCTATTTGCGAGAACGACGCCACATTTAGTAGGAAGATTAAACAAGACGGGGAACGAAGGATTCCACGAAAAACCAAATTAGTTCCAAAAGTCAACGATAGGGAATGTTTATCGCTGTGTAGTAGAAAATAGAATGTTAACAAATGCAATTCAATACGAAAATTACCTTTTATTTTGCATTCAATGAGATTCAATGTGTTTGCCTTTGTTGTGGACCACATATTGCATTCTGTGCACAATTTGCAAAATTTAATTTAACTCATGTAACTAATCATTTAACTTTTAATTTTAAAGAAGACGACTTTGGACGTTACACATTAATTTTATGAACTATTTACATAAATTTATAATAATTTTTGCACATATAAATTAAGTTACTAAGTAATTTAAGTTTAAATATTTTAAAGCAGAGGTAGCTCTGTCAACAATGGTGCTAATCTCACTACCGAAGGGTGGTGGGATCGAGGCTCGAGTCGGACAAAGATCCACCGTGTTTATTAAAAGCGGCTGAGACACTTGATATAGGGCCGAGATCGCAATGGGCTCGAAGTTCCAACGATACCTTTGGTGGTAGAAGGCTAAACCTAAGGTCTCAAAAGGTAAAAGAACAATATTCTAGCAAAATGAAAAACACATATATTGAGTCTTCGTTAGAAAACACAAAATTGAAAAATATTGTGAAAAATTTGAGGAAAACGCTGATTAAAACACACGTAACATCATGATTCATCATATCTATCATATCATAAGTGTTGGCAATAAAACATAATTCTCAAAATTTTGTACGAAAATATTTTTATTGCAGGATATAAAATCCCGTGACCTAGTTTCTAATATTTTGAAGTTTGGAGACTTTTTATTCAATAGTTTTCTTTTTATAGCGTTTTAAAAATCAAAATCTGAACTATATCTGACCCTTATTGGTTCCTGTAACTAACAATACTCCAAGACCGCTGAATTTGGATTTTCTAGCGTCCATTTCAAGTATTTGTCCATTTCGGTTGTGCTATGGATGTTTGCCCATTTTGCCTGAGCTCTCTTGTGGTATTTGTTTTCGTTTTTTAAATTTAATACTGGTGCTCACACCAATACAACTGATGGTTTGTAGAGCTCAATTAAGAGATCCCTCCTCACAGTTCACAAGTGTGAAAATCAATTTGATTCGTACTTTTGTGAATTTATGTGGAGGAAAATGAAAGCAAATCCGCAAGATGCTTTTCAGGATTTTTTAAATCAAACTTGTATATCCACCAACAACTCAGGATACTTAAATTAGGTTAGCGCTTTATTTATTTTATATTTTATGCTTAATTTTCGAAGGGTAACAAGTGATGTTATATTTCACATTTATATATTTTTATTTACTGCTTTTTGAACTTCATTCAAAATTGTGTCTTAATTTAATACAAAATGATAAAGAAATATTTTTAAACTATATTATTTTATAGTGTATTACATTGTTAAAAGTGATACGCTAAGTAATAAAAGTAATTTTATTACGACCGTCTACCGTTATTGTTACGGAAGATCAAGGGGAGCTTTACCTCACTTAGATAAGAAAAATCATTTCACTCCCTTAGTTTCTTCAGAATTTTAAGCTAAAAATTTATTATTTATTTAAAACATTTACTCTGTTCTTATATTTCCATTTTAAGCTAATAATTTCTAGAAGTAATTTGTACCTTAATTTATTTCTTTTTATTCTTTTCATAGTTTTAAAATAATTTCATTAAATAGTAACCGTATTTTATAAATATAACTATTTTATAAGCATAATTGCCTAAATATAACCAACTAATGCTTATATTTTGCTTAATTTGAACTTATTCCAAATATTCCGCACTGTTTAGTTCAATAAACAGTACAAAAGCTCCTTTAAAGCTCCTTTAAATACATTAAAAACTCAAATTTAAATTTGTATTCATATTAACAAAATTTTAAACTTTTTTGTTCAAAATATGCTTTGAAATTGGGTATAAACTTAATACACAAATTGTAAACATCACTTGGCGACAATTTGGTGATCACTTGTACACAAATAGAGCCAAAAACATAGCGGCGGGGCCCCCGGAACTTGGAATTTACCTGGTTACGAAGTATCTCCAATGAAACTCCAAAGAATTTGAATTTTATAGCAAAATACAAACTATTTCCTACATATCAAGAACCAGGATCAACTAAAAATGTATCACTAAGATATGAATTAGGTAATTCTTAGAAACCCTCAAAGCAGATGTGGAGAAGTTAATTTATCTGAAAATCTTAGTTGTTTGTTTATTAAGTATATGCATATCTTAACTGAATTGAATGAAAATTTCAAGTAAAATTAGTGTATAAGAATATACTGGGAAACTACTGGTTTCATTTACGGTTATATAATTAACGAAAATTTCAATTTAAGCACGTTTGACATGATCTTAAATGAACAGATGTTTTCTCAGTTTAATTATTAATTATTATACGTAAATAAATGCAGGTAAAATTAACTTTCTGGTATTTTGACTCTTTAAATAAGTTGTTTAATGCTATAATTACTAAAATGCAAATTAAACTCCTCAGTTTCTATGCCTTGTTCTGTAATCAGGCGAAAAGCATTAGAATTTATCCATGCAAAATGTTTCCTTTAGTAAGATAATATTTTGTTAATGGGAGAAATTTCATGATAATATTTGAATAATATAAGAAATGAATTCTAAATAAAAGCGTAAGTCGTATTTCAATGAAAAATATAGCCATATGAGTTTTATTGATTCTTTTTTAACAACTATTTTCGAATTAATATAATACTCTTCGATCGTATTTTATAATGTAACTTTTCTGAGCTCTTTATGAAAGATCATTAAATCGTATTCTATTAAACCAATTAAATAAATACAAAACCTTCTATCATCAATTTTTAAATTTTAGTATAATATGATGACATTACAATTTGTTTGTTTTAGGTACACTGACCATAGTAATTATTTTGTATTTTTGATTTCAATTTAAGGATTATTAACCCTTAATTTGACGTTTTTTTCAAATATTTTTAAATTTCTGTTATTTTTACTTGTCTGTATAGACATTAGGATCTCTGTAAAATAAACAAAAAAAAATATATCATTTTCCATTTTTGAGATAATGTTCGCTGGGGCGAACACTGACAATTATGTTATATAGTAGCTATAAATATACATGTCCGGTGTAGCTGCCAGACTTAGCCAAATTAAGGGCTAAAAAATTCAAAGTCTTAGGACATTTTATCGCATCAAAATTAAATTTTTATAACATTTGTAAAGTTTTCTAAATTTTACTAACTTTAAACTTTTTAAAAATTTTTTATTAATAAATTTAAAAATAAATATTAATAATTTTGCTTCAAATTTTTAAAAAATCTAACAAAACCTTCTACACAGGACTAGATAGTGATTTTCAGATACATCAAAATACCTATTTTATAAAAAAATTGTCTGACACCAAAAAAAGAAAAAAATTTCTTCAGTTTAAAAAAAAGAAATAAGTAATTTGTTTCTGATTCTGTTTAAAATTTTATTTTATACAATATAAAAAGTCTGCATACGAAAGATAGAACAGTGATTTGAGCCAGTATATTCCATATTAAGTCCATATTTGTGGTATTTTTTTCATCTATTTAAGGTAGTTTGATTTGATGCATTAAGATGAATAGCGTTTCGAGATTTCGTTATTTTATTTTAATATTTTCTCAAGATTCGTTAGAAACTATCTCGTTAAATTTTAATATATATGAGATTTAATTTTATGATCATATTGTAAGTTTATGGGTTGACTGAATGAATAAACTCATTCAAGCAAGTCAAAACAAATCAGAAGTTTATTGAATTAATTGAATAAACAGTAATACAGATTAGTAAACGGAAATAATCTAATAGGAATATAATATGCACGAGCATAGTGTACTTTAATACAATAGGCTTTGTGTATTTCCCTATCTTATATTAGAGACTCCCTTAATACAGATCTACTCCGAAAAACTTTCGGAATGTGACTTAATTATTTATATCTGGCTTTTACAGGACCGAAGATTTTTTTTGGTCACGGAACCTTTTCTAAGACACCAGAACCTAAAAGTTTCTAAATTGCATTAATTTAGAGACTTTTGCAACCTTAGAAAAACGTTTGGCTGCAAAATTAGTAGCCAAAAACATCGCTAAATACCCAATGCCTTGCGCATGTGGGGAACTGCCACAAAAACGGAACGCCTACAAAAATTCGTTATTTCGGTATTTTTGCCCCTCCCAAAAATATTCGGAATATATTTATTTTATTTTATAAATGTCGAACAATTAAGAGATTAGTTCACGAGCTCTTCAATATTTTTTGACAATGCCCTCATACTGAGAAATTATAACACAAATATTTAAATGTTCAAAAGTCATTGGATGACTAGAGTCCTTCAAAACACAGTCAGGTGAGTCTACCACTTCAGTTCTGTAGTGATGGTCTTGTAAGCAGGTCGTGTACAGTCAGACCAACCAAAAAGAGTCACTGCAGTGTTTCTGGGAAAACTGGGAACAGCTCTCTCTTCTCCAAAAATATATAATTAGTAGTACATATAATTAGCCGGAATGTATAATTAGCATAAATTCACTTTGAGTGTGAATCTTTTTACGATTGCTCACTTAATGACACTTTTGTCATACACGTTTGGACCATTCTCCAAGCGATAGTGCAGTGGTCTATTGACTTCCAACACGTCTGAAGGTTTTGGACTAAAAGGAAATTTAAGCTTTCATTTTTAAATGTAAAATTTGGTTTTCGTCTCCTTATTTTGTTTGTGTAACATAATTACCCGCACTGGATTTTGAAATAATCTGCTTTCAAATCTGAAGGTAATGTTTTAATATAACCGCCAGATTTGAAAGATAAAATACTTACAAATATCTCTACGTCACAATGTATGTCCTATTTCCTGGAAATTGAGATATTATCCGGTGTTAGGCTTGATAAGCAGTTGAAAAAAAATCCCTACTAACGTAGGTTTGAATAAACAGCACATCTGTTAAATATTCAAACCAATGTGAATAGCATTTTGGAAGCCTTCTAAAGGAAAAACTAGGAGGTCTGTTAATAATTCGAACTAAAGCACGAAGCGTTATTGGCATTTAAAATGAAATGCCAATAAGCATGTTAATAATTAGAAGTAAAGAACGTTTCAATTTCTAGACTCTAATGTGGAAAATGACAATATGTCGATAATTCAGACAAAAGTAAACAGTGTTCTGGCCCTCTGAGGAAAGCAAAGCATAAAGATACGTTAAAAGTTTTTTTCAGTGAACCATGGATTGTTTAACCGATAACATAAAGGGTTCAATGAACCTAACTGTACTACCAGAGATGATTATGAAAGAATGCACGCTGAAGAAGATAAAATATGGATGCACTTGACGAAACTGTTGTGAATAGTGTTACTTTCCAAATAAATTATTTAAATAGAACGAAATATTTTATTTATCTTCAAGGAAAGGAAATAGTTAAGTTCATTTGGATGCAGTCATTTTTTTAAAAGCTCTTTGTTAAAAGTGGAAAAAATGAATTGGAAGTTTTATCTTAATCAGTACAAAATAAGTATACAGTAATATAGCAAAAGTAGGTATAAATAATTAAAATATGCTAAAAAATATTTAAAATTAATATTTCTTACACACAAAATATTTATAGATAAAATTCTCTTTCAATACTATACATCTCGGCTATAGGATTCCACGACATTAAGGCAGTAGGTTTGTGTTTTTGACTTATAGAAAAATCATCACTTGTATGTGTATATTGTAACGATCCGTTACATGACCCTAAAGAACGAGGAGCGGAAGGTGACCTTTCGCAGCGGACAATTACGGTTAGCGGCAGGTAGAAACGGGTGGTCTAAGAATACACGTTGTGTACTAGGTCCCGGACTTAATTGAAAACTGTCCGCGTGCTGGAGCCAGCGCGTCTGAGACTTTGTGAGACTATTGAGTGAAAAGACTCTATGAAATGATTGTAAATAATTACAGTGCCTCATGTGCGCCCATTAGCGGTAGCAAAAAAGGCAATTAAGTTGTTTGGGTCGGCTGATTTAAAGACGGCTTTTCGGCCACATATGGAAACGAAACAGCTGATTCAGGCT
>CM063510.1:53495992-53515992 GCA_032207245.1 Pardosa pseudoannulata | reverse complement strand
TTTGTAGGTACAAAAATAACGGTATATACAGGAAAACGAAGTCGAATGTTCTTGTCTACTATATAGATTCTGGAATGTAAAAGTGGTTATATATAACATAATTTGAAAAAATTAAAACTATATACTACTATTTTTATTTTTTTTTTCATATTTACGGTACTATTATATATTTAACCCCTAAAAATATATTTTTTTTGTTCACAAAAATTTTATGGTTGTTATTTAAATATCCTATGAGGCAGGTAAAAAATGGTTTGTTTTTTGGCTGAGAATTATCTCTGGTACACTCTCAATAATTTCTATATCTTCATATTTCTCTAAAGTCTCCCGATACTGTGAATGCAGTTTAGAATTAAGTTGAACTGTGTGATTATGTATAAAAAACAAACACACAAACGAACAAACTTAAAAACTAGTTTTTACATTATTAGTTTTATGATTGCTCTTTTCATTTTTTATAATGTAAAAATGTACATATATAACATAATTTAAAAAAAATAAAACTATATACTACTCTTTTTCTTTCGTTTTTCGTATTTACGATATTATTATTAATTCATCCCCTAAAAATATATTTTTGTTCATAAAAATCTTATAGTTATTATTTATATATTTCTATTTATATATTTGTTTATGTATTTCAATATAAAATACGGAAAGTTGGTTAAAAAATTAAATAATTTTCTATCTATTGAGATTTAGTTGAATAACTAAATTTACGCGTAAAACGCCCGATCCCGATACAATTCCGCTGCAAAATGTACACAATGTGTTAAAATATCTCATATTAAACAGTTCTGTTTGATTTTAGTCTTCTAAATGTCTTTAAAACCTGTTCACGTCTATTTGCTTACTTTTATGCTGAATGCTTCAAAAATGTCTGGATTCGATACAGGTATCTACAGACTTGGAACATTCTATGAAACTCATTTCGCTAAGCCTCATTTTTGTAAAATACTAATCAACAGAGATATTGATTAATTACCATCCTAAATATAAATTTATTAGTTGAAATGTTTGTTTTCTGAGAAAATAATTCATTAATATTCATGGAATTTATGGGTTAATGAAAGCCATAGAGTTGTGTTATTACGTAACAACTAAATTTCTTCCGAACAACCAGCAAGACTTGTAAATTTTCTGGCAGATTTAAAGAGGGGGGGGAAATTAGACTATATAAGTTTTGGTATTACATAGTTATGTATTTGTATACTGCAGAATTTCTATTCAATCCCCCGATCCAAATCAACGAGTGGGCAAAGCAAGCTAGTGTCTAGTACAGAAGAACAATTATAAAGCTGCTGAGGTGCAGTACATTGCTCTTGTTACTTCACATCCATTTATGTACGTTAAAATAATAACCCAAGTTTGTTTTATATCATCTTTAATACTAATTATAGCAAAATGGCACTGATCTGTATTACAAAATACATATATATTAGTAATAAGAAAAGTTAAGGAAAAATGCTAAAAAATTAGAAAAAACAAAAAGTAAAAGAAGCACTCCACGTGCTACACCTAAAAGAAAAATTGCCAAAGTCCATGAGCATGCTACATTCTCTTCCTTCATTCTCAACTACTCCAGCAACCCTATATTTTTTCCATTATCCGTTGTGCTATTGTCCTGTGCACGATGCTTCCTTTCCCGTCTATGTTCAGATTGACCGGAACTCCAGGCATGTTCCTGAAACGTCTCCTGGTGATCAATCACAGCTCTCAAAACTTGATGAAGATTAAGTGTAATCTTTTCCACTGGCCGCACCACATGCCTCCTGAAGTCGCGAAAAAAATAGGGCATGCAACCCACGATATGTGAATGCGGCGAGAATCAGTTTCGCAAACCTTATGTAAAACATAGCTTCCCTCTCACAAAAGTTATATAAACAAATATATCGTTATTGGGCCAAAGAGACTTCTAGTGAAATAGAAGAGTGAAATTTGTATTTAGGACTGTTATAATATCTACTGATGCACCTTCATTTTAAATTGCAGTTTGAATCTTGACTTTTAATATGTTCTGCTTTTTATCTTATTTTTAATAGCAGCATAATATTACTTCAGAGAACATACGAGTATATCACTAAATGTACAAGTGTATACATCTTGTTATATTGAAAAATATTTTTCACAAAATTTTATTTGTTCAGCAACGTTTTTTTAACACATTGTATGCGAGATACGTACTAGTATTTTTTTCTGATAATTGATAACTGAGCGCAAGACACGTACTAGTACGGGTTAGTGTAACAACATGGTTTGTTTTGTGGGTGCAAAAATAAAGGTTATATACAGGAAAAGGAAGCCGAATGTTCTTGTCTACTACCAAGATTCTGGAAATATTTAGACAAATAAAAACTAGTTTTTACATTATTAGTTTTATGATTGCTCTTTTCTTTTTTTTTATAATGTAAAAATGTTTATATTTAACGTAATTCGAAAAAATTAAAACTATATACCACTCTTTCTGTTTGATTTTTCATATTTACGATACTATTATAAATTTATCCACTAGAAATATATTTTTGTTTACAAAAAACTTATAGTTGTTATTTATATATTTCTATTTATATATTTCAATATAAAATAAGAAAAGTTGGTTAAAAAAAATTTAATAATTTTCGATCTATTGAGATTTAACTGAATAACTAAATTTACGCGTAAAACGCTCGCTCCCGGTACAATTCCGCTGCGAAATGTACCAGCACACAATGTGTTAAAAACACTCCGAATATACTGAATATTTATAGAATACCTGAATATTAATAAATTATTTCAATTGTTTTACAGTCTATTTAATATAGAGACATAATCGAATATTGCAACTGAATTTAGAATATCTCTTATGTTTAACTTAACTTATATAAAACAATTATTTGTGGATCATTTTAACAAAATTTTATTGTTTTACCATATTATATTCACCGTATTTCAAGAAAATACTAATGTTTTTCATAAATCTTATCCAGTTTTATAAGAAACATCTTGTAAACGCTGTCTAAATAAATGTGAAAAAGTTTACAATATATCACAGTTAGAATTAGTTTAAAGCTGTAAGTAAGTTGAAAAACATAACTCCTTTAATGATAGATTTTTACTCACTTTCATATAGAAAGACACAAAATATTGGGTAGCATCCCTGTTCCGGGGGCCGGCAGCCATGTTTTTGGCTATATTTTTGTACAAGTGGTCGCCAAATTGTCGCCAAGTGATGTTTACAATTTGTGCTTCGTTTTGTATTAAGTTTATACCCAATTTCAAAGCATATTTTGAACAAAAAAGGTTTGAAATTTTGTTAATATGAATACAAATTAAAAAAAAAAAAATAGGAAATAAGAAATAGAGCAAAGTTTGCCAGAAAACTGGGTTCTAGAATTTGGCGTCATCGCCCACCCTTGGCGTGCCCACTGAACTTGGTTCGCGGGCCCCCAGAATTGGGATACGGCCAAATATTGTAATCGCAAAAGAATCGCAGAAAAAATGCGTTTAATTTAATATGGGTACAAGGAATTTGTATGGCGTCACACAAGATTTTTAAAACTTTAAATCAAGGGAGTACAAGTAAAAGTAATTTTAATACAATAAAATTGTTATTGTGAAATTACGTTTAATTATGAAAGAGGGAAATAAAAATAATATATTTTGAATCTTTGGTTAAATTCTACACCATTTCTAAGGTCATTGTAAACAGATAAATAAAATAAAACCACGAAAATAAGATTTGAAACAATGTAAATGTACAATTAGAGCAATTGCATAAAAAATACTTTTCTCATCTTTAAAACTGCATTTAAGAAATGCTTACATGAATTTTTAGGTCAGTCTTTTAGGTATTGTATTTTTTTTTTGTATCAATTACAAATAGAATGTAGTAGATTACTTTGAAATATTTAATAATTCTTATTAATGAATTCTTTTTAAAGTGATAAAATTACAAGAATAGAATATTTTTAGGAATTACAGTGCATGAATATATAGCACCATTATTAGAATGCAAAAGTTTTAAAGTTTAGTGACCTAGATTTACCATTTATTTTATTAAATAAATAACATTTACTTTGAAAAGATTTAATCAGTTACTAAGATTATTGGTCAAAGAATTTAGAAACTGAAATTCTTAAATAAACTGTTTGTTTGTCTATCCAATAAATCTTCCTAAACTTTCTACTCAAGATAATTTATAACGACAGTTATCTATTTAAGCACATCTATGTTTCAAAGGTCGAATATTTCGATGCAGAGATTCAAAGTTAGGAAATTAACTGGATGTAGTAAAATATCATTTGAATTCATGGAGTTACGTGATCTTTCAAGATGATTAGCAACGGCGATGTCATATGTGTAGATTGAACTCGAAGGTTACCGGAATGAGTTTTTGAAGAAAATTAACTTTCGTTATTTTTTAATAAAATAACAATTTAGTTGTTATGTGATCTAATTTAGAATAAAAATAACAAGATGTTGCTAGATTTTTGTCATTATTTTCTCCCTGGAGGGCAATAGAAAGTATTAAATGCAGAAAATTCTTCAGTATTATATATAGATAACTTAAACAAAAATTTAATTACCTGCTAGATATAAGAATTTTCCTCATATTATTAATGTTTGAACATTTTTGCTTATACACTAAGATAGTTTAATTTAATAAACTGTTCTTTTTAATTTTTTCAAGATTTATGGTAATATACATTAATTATAAAACATAAAATATAGATTTAAGTTTGAAGCTATCCAGTTGGTTGAAAATTTAGTCAACAATGTATTAAAATACTTAATTTCTCTCCTGGTAAAAATAATCTCTAATTCCTTTATATATGAACACTGCACGCTTTTAAGCAGTTTGTCGGAGGACTAATTCAGGATTGTAAAGTAAAACACAAATTAAATTATAACAAAATATAGAAGTAAAATTCAATGCATAAAACCAAATAACCATTATATAGTTATTTAAGTAGAATCCACATTTAGTAGGCCGGCCGTCATGTTTTTGTTGAAGTGATCGCCAAATTGTCACCGACTGATGTTTATACACGTTTCGAAGCATATTTTGAACAATAAAGGTTTGAAATCTTTATAAAGTCAATGAAATTGTAAACTTCAGTTTTTAATGTATTTAAACGTACTTTTGTAAAGTTTTTTTAAAGGAAAAAGCGGAATTTTTGCAATAGGTAGAAATTAAGCAAAATATAAGAATCACTTGGCTATATTAAAAACACTGTTCAAAACTATCAAATAACTATAAGATGATGAGGTACGTTACAAATTACTTTCTGAAATTACTAGCTTAAAATCGGAAATAATAAAAAACGGGGTAAATGTTTTAAAGAAAGTATTAGCTTAAAATTCTAAAGACAATTCTAAAGGGGGTCAATGATTTTTCTAATCCAGTCAACTTAAAGCCCCTTTTCATCCTCCCAATACAGTAATAGCTTCAATTTTATTATTTAGCCTATCACTTCTAACAGTCTTCTTTATAATATAAATTAAAAATTCAAATCATTAAATATACTTTTAAAATAATATAAATTAAAAATATATTTATATTAAGTGTATTTTTCCCAATACCGTAAAATAAAGGCACAGATTGGCACCCCCGACCTTTCTTCGGGGGCTTTGCCAGAGATCTTTGTTCTAGAATTTTGCGATTGTTTGCGACCACATTTGCAACGTTACTGATTTTGGGTAGTTCTGTTTTGCCATGCACGGCATACTTTCACCAAGACGGCCTGCGAACGGTTTACAAAATTAGCTCTTTCGGAAATACTTCCACCCTTGACCCGGAAGTCAATGATCATGCTATTTCAGGCGTCGGATATATCGCTCAATTTGTGTATGACCGAAACAATGAAATGTTTTTCGAATGCCTACAACATTCTTAATATATACACCAAATTTTCTGGAGACACATGCCTTCTGCGATTGATTATTTCATGCTTATGTCAAAATTAGGCGGTGGTCACATTAATATGACTGGAATGAAATGTGTTGTTTACAGACATCAACAAAGTATTTATATTTCTGAACAATGTTCTATAACAATTTACACTTTTACACTTAGGGATTGTGCAGCGAAACTATGTTGAAGAATTTTTTCTCTTCTTGTTAAAGATAAATGGCATTTTAATTGTTATTCTATGATTTTAATACTTTAAATTAGCAACAGAGAGCAGTAATATGCTTAATTTTGTTTTTCTTTTGAAATATATGCATTTAAATATTTAATGTGAAATTAATTATTACGCTTATAATAACATATAAAAGTAAGTACTAAAAGAACCCTTATAAATTATTTATCTTTTAATTAATGCATAATTTCAATGACAATAACACATGTCTCTCAAATAACTCGAAAAAAATGAAAATTAAAAAAATAATATAATTTTCATACAGAGCAGAGGAAGTGCTTTCCGCATTAAACCTTACTCAACTCCCACCTTCTCAGAATTTAATTTTTCTGTTCATATATATTGAACATTTATAAGGTTCATGGATATCATTATGATTAATACCTAGAAATTTCATTAAATCTCGCGAAATTTCTAATCGTGCTTATCAAAGTGTTAAAGCAATACAATATTCAAAAGCCTCTGAAAATTGTGATACTTTAAATAATAATCTCCATTAGACACAAATATTAAATTATTCGATAAATAAACACTTTAAAAGCTTTCTCTTCATTTACACACGAAAACATTATTTCATAGGTTTATAGAAGCGAAATTACATAAAGAAAGTGTATTTGAGAAAGTAAATAATTCTCTTTACACTTACTGCACTTTCTCGGTGAATGTCATTTTTAAAGAATCTGGGACTATTTTACTAATATAATTTAAAGCGTTAAGATAGTTCCAGTTTTTGATCAAATGATACTTCGCTGAAAGTTTGTGGAACTTAACATCTTTTAAAAGATCTGTGAATTTTAAGAACCTTTCCATTAATCAATTAATGTGGAGAAATAAATCACTTCCTTTGGGATTATAAAGGTTAGGAAGAGTTTCCTGCATGTGAAGGTGAAGAACACTTTCTTTAACAGAAATCTCGTCTCAAATCAAATGCGATAGAAGTAATTTTTTTTTAAATTATATGTCGCGATTTAAATTAAAAGCAGTACAAGGAAAGATTACCAATAGATATTGCTATGTTAAAGAATTCACTTTCAAGTATTTTCTTCACCAAACTAATGCCAGGGTTTGCTAATTAATTAGTAATAACCTTAACTGCTGATCCGGTATTGATTTCAGGTAGTACCACTTCCAAAAATATATTAGTCCAATAATATCGAATTTTAAATACAATAATAAAAATTGATATTGTGGTTCATTTATATGATTGGTTGTTTGGTTTATTGGAATTTAGTTGCTCTAATTCCTGAAAGGACAAATTGCGGTAAACGAGATGAAATTAAAAACAAAGTAACAGATAAAAACAAAGACAAAAAAAACACAAGAGAGGAATTTTGAAGATGAAATAGAAGAAACAACAAATTGAACGTTAAAAGCATATAAAAGTCAGACAAACGGAGATAGTAAAATAGAAAATATATAATGATAGATTATTACAGTATAAGACAATTAAAAACAAAATTGAAAATTGATAAATTCTAAATTAAAAAAATGTTAAATTGAAAATTAATAATTAAAAATTGAAAATAAAGATTAACGTACAAAATAAAAATCACAAAATTCAACCTGTACAGGGAAGAAAAGGAAACAAGCCCATTTATAAGATTGATTATCTGCTTAGTAAATAATTTAGAGCTTTAAAAATTCTACTTTTGTTAATACTGGGAGACAGGGTTTAAAATGAATCATTAAAGGTAAGAAATATTTTAAACTTCTTCACTTTGTCCAATAATAGAAACTGATTTTAAAGACTTCATTTTGTGTATCATGTTTGTTACTATAACACAAATCCAAACACGTGTTATGTATATTGTAAATACCTTAAAAGCAATATCATGGATCTGGAGTTCAGAAGGAGACCTAGGGCATCTTTACTCATTTAAATTCTTTAGACTCTTTCCTCAAATACGTTTTCAAAATTTCTATCATTTTATGACTATTTTTAGGCACTTGTATGATTTAAACCCATTAATATCTAAGCTAAATACTTTTGTCTACCCATCACTACAGTTCTCTATGTCTTGAGCTAGGTCCGCTGTATAATAATGTTACTTTTATATGTCCCTCTTCCATACTGTAAAATTTTACTTATAGACTGTAAATTTAAATTTTGTTTCTGTACGATTCTCTTATTATTATTTTCATTATTACAGACATTTTTATTTCTTTTTAATCATATTTCATTTAACCGCTTTTGATATTTTGATTAATGGTCTTTTTTAACTTAAAAAAAATTTATTTACTTATACATAAAATTTATTTTCCTTTTTACTATTGTATTATTACACATATTGTAACTGACATCTTGATGTACATATATCCATTATGAGCTTGTCCTTTGTTATATATTTTAATTTGATTACTGGATATATGCCCTACCTGGGCAGGCGCTCCGAAGATTACACCTTATAAGAAAAAGGTTGCTGTAAGATTAAAAAAATTCTTTTATTTAATTATTGCTTCAAACTTTTGAGCTAAATGTGAATTTAATCTTTTTTAACTTTTCTTATGTTTTGTCTGAATAACGTAACGTGTAAACATATGTTGTAACTGTGTTCTCATCTTAATATTTTCCTATAGTTTTAAACCCCACTCTTTTGAATTATTATAAGTATGTAGTAACATTGTTCTCCAAGTCTTGTTAGTCCCTGTACTGTCCCTCTCCTAGTTCATGCAAATTATCATAATATAATTTTTTTAGTTTTCTGAGTACTGGATAAGATAAAATTTATAAAACCTTTATAATATCTATAATTTTTTAACAATTTCTATTTATTTTCTGTTTTGAAAATAATAGAAATTAAAACCTCCGAATCTTTTAAGTATAATTTCATGTTTTTATCTGTGAAATTTTTTAAAACATAATAATCAGATAAAAAATTTAGTTTAATTTTTAAAATTATTATACGCTTTTTCACATTCATTTAAAAGGTAATATAAATTACGAAATATAAAAAACTGAATGTACAGAAAAGCATAAAACAATGAATTTAAACAATATGAAAAAAATCGTAATTCCCTTTATAGATGAGAAAAATTCTAGACAGAATGTAAAGGGATTAATTTATGATTAAAAATTTCGAAATAAGAAAAATGTAATTGCTCTCAAATTTCAGATAGGATAATTATGAGAAGAGAATGATTAAAAAACTGTTTCTGTTTTAAAAATATGTGCATTTAATGATCTCCCATAACAAGTGTGAAGTGGATATAATTGAAAGATATTTTATTTAATTATTGGAAGATTAAATTTACGTATATTTTAAAAAAATCGAAAAATTAAATTCTGCAAATAATATTATATATTTCATATATATGGATGTTTATATAATTTATTTTTAATCTGTAATTTTAAAACAATTTTTATTCGTTTGCCGTTTTGAAAATAATAGAAATTAAAACCTTTGAATCTTTTAAGTATTATTTCACACTAGCATAGAGCCCATCATATGACGAGATCAGTAAAATTTTTATTTTTCCAGAATTGTAAAATATCCTATGAGGAAGGTAAAAAAATGGTATATTTTTTCTAGCTGAGAATTATTTGGTACGCGCTCAATGATTTGTTTATTTTCATACTCCTCTAAAGTCTCCCGATTCTGTGGATGAAGTTTAGAATTTCGTTAAATTCATTTAGAAAGGTAATTCGAAGTTTTCTTAGCTGCGTCGAAATTACTGTTAAGTTTTTCGCAATTTTTTCCACATTAATTAACGGAAGTAAAGGAATGAAACTATCATTTCCACTACACCCTGGAGGTAGGTAGAATTTGTTGTTAATATCGGTGATAAAATTTTCATTTCAACAAAAAGCAATCCATGATTAAATTTAAAATGATCACATATGTACATAATCTATTATTTAAGCCAAATATAAAAGAAAATTATTTACGTAATATCTAAGTTCAGTGATAAAATGTATGAAAATAATGCAGATATTTAAATAATTTAAAATTAGAAATGATTAACTGAGATGGTTAAAGGAATGACGTCATAATGCTAGAAAAAATGTTATTTTTACGTATTTATTATGTGATAAATTGATAAATTTAATCCGCACCTCTTGACTGGTTAAAATAATGGCATTAAAAGCTCGAAAAGGAAGGCAGGGGTAGATTTCGAACGTTTTAAAGACAACAGTATTTTTTACTGTGATAGGAAGCATATTTATACCAATTTATTTTAGAATCTAATCAATATTTTAGAAGAAGATAAACTTTACTCGCTTTGAATTTTGCTAACTCTAACTTATCAAAAGTAGGTCCCGGTCTCATTAGCCCTCGTGTGGCAAAAAGTAGACTGTAGCGCTCCAAAACCAAACCAAACTAACTCATCAAAAATCCAATATGGATGCCTATATCCATTCTAGGTCCAACCGCTTCATAAATTCGAGAACAGACGGACAGATAACTTTGGCTATTATTATATAGGGGGATTTTATCTGTCAAAATTTTTAAAATATAATAATCAGATTAAAAATGTAGTTTTATTTTTTAAATTAGTATACACTTTTTCACATTCATTTAACAGATTATATAAATTACGAAATACAATAACTGAATGTACAGAAAAGCATAAAACAACGAATTTAAACAATATAAAAAACCGCAATTACATTCATAGATGAGAAAAATTCTAGACAGAGTTTAAAGGGATTAATTTATGATTCAAATTTTCGAAACGAGAAGAATGTAATTGTTCTCAAATTTTAGATAGAATAATTATGAGAAGAGAATGAATAAAAAACTGTTTCTGTGTTAAAAATATATGCATTTAATGATCTCTCATCACAAGTGTGAAGAGAATATAATTGAAAGATATTTTATTTGTTGGCAGATTAAATTTATGCATATTTTAAAAAATTAAAAAATTAAATTCTGCAATGATACTATATATATGATATATATGGAGGTTTGTATGATTTATTTTTTATCTATAATTTTTTAACAATTTCTATTCTTTTGCCGTTTTGAAAATAATAGAAATTAAAACCTTTGAATCTTTTAAGTATTATTTCACATTACCATATAGCCCATCATATGACGGGATCAGTAAAATTTTTAATATTCTTGAATTGTAAAGTACCCTATGAGGCAGGTAAAAAGTATGGTCTGTTTTTCTGGCTGAGAATTATCTGGTACGCGCTCAATAATCTATTTATCTTCATACTCCTCTAAAGTCTACCGATTGTGTGAATGCAGTTTAGAAACTCGTTAAATTAATTTAGAAAGATAATTCAAAATTTTCTTAGCTGAGTCAAAATTGTTAAGTTTTTCACAATTTTTGGAATGAAATTATTATTTCCACTACACTCTGGATGTAAATAGGTTTTGTTGTTAATACCGGTAATAAAATTTTCATTCAAAAAAAAAAAAAACATGATTAAATTTAAAATTATCAGATATGTACCTAATCTATTATTTAAACCAAATATAAGAGAAAACTATTTACGTAATATCTAATTTCAGTGACAAAACGTATGAAAATAATGCAGACGATATAAAATAAGAAATGATTAAATGAGATGTTTAAAGAAATGACGTCATAATGCTAGAGAAAATGTTATTTTTACGTATTTATTATATGATAAATTGTTAAATTTAATCTACTCCTCTTGACCGGGGAAATCAATGGCAAAAGGAGGGCAGGGGTGGATTTCGAACGTTTTAAAGGCAGCAGTATTTTTTGTTGTGATATGAAGCATATTTACACTAATTTATTTTATAATCAGATCGATATTTTAGGAGAAGATAAACTTTACTCGTTTTGAATTTTGCTAATTCTAACTCATTAAAAGCCCAATATGGATGCCTCTATCCATTCCAGGTCCAACTGCTTCATAAATTCGAGGACAGACGGACATATAACTTTGGCTATTATTATATAGGGGATTTTTATCTGTCAAATTTTTTAAAACATAATAATCAGATTAAAAATGTAGTTTAATTTTTAAAATTATTACTAACATCCATTTAACAGATAATATAAATTACGAAACATAAAAAAATAAAGAAGAGAAAAGCATAAAAACACTGAATTTAAACAATATAAAAAAGCGTAATTCCATTCATAGATGAGAAAAATTCTAGACAGAATGTAAAGGGATTAATTTATGATTAAAATTTTCGAAATAAGAAGTATATAATTGCTCTCAAATTTCAGATAGAATAATTGTGAGAAGAGAATGATTAAAAAATTCTTTCTGTTTTAAAAATATATGCATTTAATGATCTCTCATCACAAATGTGAAGAAGATATAATTGAAGGATATTTTATTTAATTATTGGAAGAGTAAATTTATGTACATTTAAAAAAAATCGAAAAATTAATTCAGCAAGGAATACTATATATATGATATATATGGAGGTTTATATGATTTATTTTTTATCTATAATTTTAAAACAATTTCTATTCTTTTGCCGTTTTGAAAATAATAGAAATTAAAACCTTTGAATCTTTTAAGTATTATTTCACACTAGTATGCAGCCCATCATATGACGGGATCAGTAAATTTTTAATATTCTAGAATTGTAAAGTACCCTATGAGGCAGGTAAAAAAAATGGACTGTTTTTCTGGCTGAGAATTATCTGGTACGCTCTCAATGATTTGTTTATTTTCATACTCCTCTAAAGTCTCCAGATTCTGTGAATGCAGTTTAGAATCTCGTTAAATTGATTTAGAAAGATAATTCAAAGTTTTCTTAGCTTCGTCGAAATTATTATTAAATTTTTCACAATTTTTTTCCACAGTAATTAATGGAAGTAAAGGAATGAAAATATCATTTCCACTACACCCTGGAGGTAGGTAGAATTTGTATTTAATACTGGCGATAAAATTTTCATTTCAACAAAAAGCAATCCATGATTAAATTTAAAATTATCACATATGTACCTAATCTATTATTTAAACCAAATATAAAAGAAAATTATTTACGTAATATCTAATTTCAGTGATAAAACGTATGAAAGTAACGCAGACGATATTTAAATAATTTAAAATAAGAAATGATTAAATGAAGTGGTTAAAGGAATGACGTCATAATGCTAGAAAAAATGTTATTTTTACGTATTTATTATGTGATAAATTGATAAATTTAATCCACTCCTCTTGACCGGGAAAAATAATGGCAAAAGGAGGGCAGGGGTGGATTTCGAGCGTTTTAAAGACAACAGTATTTTTTGCTGTGATAGGAAGTACATTTATAACAATTTATTTAGAATCGGTTCGATATTTTAGGAGAAGATAAACTTTACTCGCTTTGAATTTTGCTAACTCTAACTCATCAAAAATCCAATCTGGATGCCTCTATCCATTCCAGGTCCAACCGTTTCATAAATTCGAGGACAGACGGACAGATAACTTTGGCTATTACTATATAGAGGGTTTTTATCTGTCAAATTTTTTAAATCATAATAATCAAAATTAAAAATATAGTTTAATTTTTTAAATTAGTATACACTTTTTCACATCCATTTAAAAGATAATATAAATTACGAAATATAAAAAAAACTGAATGTACAGAAAAGAATAAAGCAATGAATTTAAACAAAATGAAAAAAATTAATTCCATTCATAGATGAGAGAAGTTCTAGACAGAATGTAAAGGGATTAATTGATGATTAAAATTTTCGAAATAAGAAGAATGTAATTGCTCTCAAATTTCAGATAGAATAATTATGAGAAGAGAATGATTTAAAAACTGTTTCTGTTTTAAAAATATATGCATTTAATAATCTGTCATCACGAGTGTGAAGAGGATGTAATTAAAAGATATTTTATTTAATTATTGGCAGATTAAATTTATGTACATTTAAAAAAAATCGAAAAATTAAATTCTGTAAGGAATACTATATATATTATATGATTTATATGAAGGTTTATATGATTTATTTTTTATCTATAATTTAAAAACAATTTCTATTCGTTTGCCGTTTTGAAAATAATAGAAATTAAAACCTTTGAATCTTTTGAGTATTATTTCACACTAGAATACAGCCTATCATATGACGGGATCAGTAAAAGTTTTAATATTCTAGAATTGTAAAGTATCCTACGAGGCAGGTGAAAAATGGTTTGATTTCCTGGCTGAGAATTATCTGGTACACTCTCAATAATTTGTTTATCTTCATACTCCTCTAATGTCCCTCGATTCTGTGAATGAAGTTTAGAATCTCGTTAAATTAATTTAGAAAGATAATTCAAAGTTTTCTTACTTGCGTCAAAATTACTGTTAAGTTTTTCACAACTTTTTTTTGCCCCAGTAATTAATAGAAGTAAAGAAATGAAACTATTATATCCACTACACCCTGGAGGTAGATAGAATTTGTTGTTAATACCGGTGATAAAATTTTCATTGCAACAAAAAAAAATCTATGATTAAATTTATAATTATCACATATGTATCTAATCTATTATTTAAACCAAATATAAAAGAAAATTATTTACGTAATATCTAAGTTCAGTGATAAAACGTATGAAAGTAACGAGACGAAATTTCAATAATTTAAAATAAGAAAGGATTAAATTAGGTAGTTAAAGAAATGATGTCATAATGCTAGAAAAAATGTTATTTTTACAAGCATTGATTTGTTATTTTTTATTTATTATGTGATAAATTCATAAATTTATTCCTCTCCTCTTGACGAGTGAAAATAATGCAATACGAGGGCAGGGGTAGATTTCGAACAATTTAAAGACAACATTATTTTTTACTGTGATAGGAAGTATATTTATACCAATTTATTTAGAATCGGTTCGATATTTTAGGAGAAGATAAACTTTACTTTCTCTGAATTTTGCTAGCTCTAACTCATCAAAATTCCAATATGGATGCCTTTATCCATTCCAGGTCCTACCACTTCATAAACTCGAGGACAGACGGACAGATAACTTTGGCTATTATTATATAGGGGGTTTTAATCTGTCAAATTTTTTAAAATATAATAATCAGATTAAAAATGTAGTTTTATTTTTTAAATTAGTATACATTTTTTCACATCCATTTAACAGATAATATAAATTACGAAATACAAAAACTGAATGTACAGAACAGCATAATTTAAACAATGTAAAAAAAAGCGTAATTACATTCATAGATGAGAAAAATTCTAGACAGAATGTAAAGGGATTAACTCATGATTAAAATATTCGAAATAAGAAGAATATAATTGCTCTCAAATTTCAGATAGAATAATTATGAGAAGAGAGTGATTAAAAAACTATTTCTGTTTTAAAAATGTGCATTTAATGATCTCTCATCACAAGTGTGAAGAGGATATAATTGAAATATATTTTATTTAATTATTGGCAGATTAAATTTATGTACATTTTAAAAAATCGAAAATTTAAATTCTGCAAGGAATACTATATATTTGATATATATGGAGGTTTATATGATTTATTTTTTATCTATATTTATAATAAACTGGAAATGATTTCATGAAAAACTGGGAAAAATTCCCAACTCGAAGTACAATTAAATATTCTGTCAGACGGTGATCAGGAAATTTTAAAGCGATTTATAAAAATTTCCGAATATAAGAATTAAACATAACAATACATTCACTGCTTTACTTTAGTACGTTTTACTTTTGTAAGAAATGTGATTAAAAAAAGTTCTATTTTTAACAAGTGTAGATTAATATATTCTATGTGTCCATATCTCGTACGTATTGTAAGAAAAAACTAGCTTGAGCTATTCTCAAATTCTAAATTTATTTATTTTGTCTTAATAGATAGTTTAACACATTGTATGAGGGATACGTACTAGTACGTTTTCTGACGATTGATACTTGAGCCCAAATAACATACTAGTACGGGTTATTGTAACATCATGGTTTGTTTGTGGGCACAAAAACAACGGTATATACAATAAAACACAGCCGAACGTTTTGGTCTACTATATAGATTCTGGAAAAATTTAGACAAATAAAAACTAGTTTTTCATCAGTCGATGCGGAACCACAGAACGGGAAGGTTGATTAAAGAATCAATTTAGATTTAAAATTAACTTTTTATTTATCCTTGATAAAATGATATTATATATATATATATATATATATATATATATATATATATATATATTTTCTATTTATATATTTGTTTATATATTTCAATATAAAATACGAAAAGTTGGTTAAAAAATTAAATAATTTTCGGGAAAATGAAGCCGAAAGTTCTTGTCTACTATATAGATTCTGAAAAAATTTAGATAAATAAAAACTAGTATTTCATCAGCCAATGAGGAAGCACAAAACGGGAAGGTTCATTAAAAAATCAATTTAGATTTAAATTTAACTTTTTATTTATCCTTGCTAAAATTATATATATATATATATATATATTTGTTATATATTTCAATATAAAATACGAAAAGTTGGCTAAAAAATTAAATAATTTTCGATCTATTGAAATTTAACTGAATAACTAGATTTAAGCGTAAAACACCAGCTCCAGGTACAATTTCGCTTGGAAATGTACCCACACACAATGTGGTAAACTATTTTAGGTATAAAGTGAACGTGAAACAATTTTAAAGAATTTTCGACTTGTGGCATGTGATTTATCATTCGTGTTGCAGTTGGAATAAAATACTGTTTAATCGGCAAAGATAGGTTATAAAAGTTTAAATCGTGGGAACGAAGTATGATAAAGTGTTTGGGTCCTGATTAATAAAGACCGAACTATAGCTGTATGAATAGGGCGATGATTTACGGTAATTCAGTTCATGTGTTTGAATACTTCTGCTCTCAGGGTTGTCCGTAGTAGTTCCGAATCAGCTTTAAGCACTAGGTCCCAGTATAATTAACCCTCGTGTAGAAAAGTTGAAAGTAACGTTACATACCAAACCTGAATTTCAATATCGTACCTAGTCTACGAACATTTTGAAGATGAATTTAAGTCATATTTAATATTTAGTTTTAGCTTTTCATAATGATCATCCGATAAAAATGGATTTTTGAGCACCACTGACTGTGTGTCTATAATAACTACTAGCATATAGACTGCCATATGACGGGTTTAGTAAAATTTTTAATTTTCCAGAATTGTAAAGTATCCTATGAGGCAGGTAAAAAATATGGTTTGTTTTTTGGCTGAGAATTATACGTTACACGATGAATAATTTGTTTATCTTCATACTTCTCTAAAATCTCCCGATACTGTGAATGCAGTTTAGAATCACGTTAAATTTATTTAGGAAAACCGTGTGGTTATGTATAAAAAACAAACAAACCAACGAACAAACTTCTTAATTTTCAAAGATGTATAACGTAAATGCTAGATATTTATTACTCCGTGAAATAGACTCCTTGACTTTTATGAAAAGAATTTTTTGTTAATAACGGTGATAAAATTTTTATTGCAACAAAAAAGTAACCGATGATTAAATTTTAAATTTTTACATATGTAACTAATCTATTATTTAAGCCAAATATAAAATAAAATTATTTATGTAATATCTAAGTTCAGTAATAAAACGTATGAATATAATGCAGACGATATTTGAATAATTTAAAATATGAAATGATTAAATGAGATGGTTGAAGGAATGACGTCATAATGCTACATAAAAAATGTTATTTTTACCTATTTATTAGGGGAGGAATTAATAAATTTAACTGCCTGCTCTTAACTGGGGAAAATAATGTTTGAAATAATGGCATTAAACACTCAAAAAGGGGGGAAAGGATGGATGTTGAACGTTTTAAAGACTTACTTTGAGTTTTACTAACCTTAACTCATCAAGAACCCAATATGGATGTCCTGAACTATTCCAGGTCCAACCGCTTCATGAATTCGAGGACAGATGGACAGATTTCTTAGGCTATTATTATATATTATTATATATATTATTATAGGGGAAAGTCAGGCATTAATATTTGTGTTCATATCACACACACACACACACACACACACACACACACATATATATATATATATATATATATATATATATTGTGTGAATATACATTTGGATGCATATTATTAAATGCTAGATATGACTTAATATGCAATCAGATTTCTATGTTTATAATATGAGCATAGCACAGTCTGCTCAGAGAATAACTAAAATAAAACATTTAGAAATTTCAGATAACAGTTCAATACAGAATATTTTTTCTAAGATAATCCATTATGTGACCATATATTTTCCGTTGAAACCGAAGACTACTTTATATAAAACAGTAGTTTATTTTTAAGAGCACTTAAAACCTGAGTGTATTTTTTCAAATACTCCTAAAAGTATGTGAAATATACTCGTAGTTTTTTTTACGTTGAGAATAGATTCTTGGAAACCAATGGATTTTTCATTCATTGCATTCCAAGAATATATTCCTCTTTTAACGTTGTCTGAAATAAACGAGAAAGCCATTAGTTTATTTATGACTAAACTCATTTTAATTACACTTTCTTTTAATGATTTTAATATCATTAACGCAATAATCCCAGGATTAAATCGTTTATAATTTATTACCATTTTCTTGACACAATAAGGTTTTATTTCGCAAATGCATTTTGTAACTGTGGAAATTCGGATGTTTTCCTATAAATGTAGCAGTACATTTTAAAAATTGTTCTGAAAATAAATCATCACATAATTGGTTTTGTCAATTTCGATTTTTCCAATACTTAAGACAGACGAACTTTAGAATTAAAATCTCCAAGTGATGTATAAGAATTATAATTTACTACATCATGTGAGATACTGGTAAACACATCAATAAATAACCCGACAGCTATTACACACACACACACACACACACACACACATATATATATATATATATATATATATATATATATATATATATATATATATATATATATATGTTAATGAGATGCATCTACATATATCTTGCCTAAAATTTAAGAATTTCTTTCCATTTTACTATAACATATCTAATTTTTAGCATTGCTATTTTTATAGGGTAATGTGAAATTTAAACTTTGATCTTTCCTATTTTATTGCTTTGAAGATTCAATATATCTATACCTTAAATGCATAGAATAATTGAACTCAAATGGAAATATTACAAAATTGGTTTTACAGTATAAATATACTACATAAAGCATTATATATATATATATATATATATATATATATATATATATATATATATATATATATACTGGGCAAAGTGAAGCCTAATCAGCTTAGCAGTAATAACGATGAAGTCGGCCCACGTTGAAGAGATCGGCACAAGTCTAATAAAAACTATTTTTTAGAGCTGCTAAAAAAGAACATTTTTACTAGTCAACGACAGACAAGAAAAAGACACAAAAATCAGTTTACTCGAACAGAGGTGACACCCAAAAGCGAAGACAGATAGAATTTTCACAAGGGAGAATAAACTTAGTCCGCGAATTTAAGTGTTAAGATCAGGAGAAAAGCCGAGATATTTACCGGCGACAGCTGGACAACGTGTTGAGTGGACAGAAAGTTTTGAGAAATGTATTGAAAGAATTTTAAGTCGAAGACACTCTTTTTATTGACATTTAGAGGCTGTGAAAAAGATTTTGAGGAATTAGGATGCTAGAGAGAAAATTTTTAAGGAAAGATTAAAGTGAAATAATTTTGATACATTATATATATGTATATATATGTATGTATATATATATATATATATAATATATATATATATATATATATATATATATATATATATATATATATATAATATATATATATATATATATATATATATATATATATATATATATATATATATATATATGAAAAAGTTTTAGGGGTTTTCAAAACTTAAATCAAGGGTATAAATTCCCGCGTCATTTTCCATTCCCCTTTTTAACCCCTAACCTAAATTGACCACTGGGGCTACAGGTTACGCCCTCAGAGAAGGGGCCTGGCCAATTATAAACCT
>CM063510.1:53435992-53493492 GCA_032207245.1 Pardosa pseudoannulata | reverse complement strand
AAAATATATAAATAATTTAATATTACATATATATACATAAACATAGTTACCTATTGCATTTATATTTCTATCTTTAAATCCACATAGTTTGTCGTACAGCCATCCAGTTTTGTACAGGAACTCTTTGAAACTGGAAAAAAGGACTATCAATATAAAATGGATCTGTCTAACCTATCAGAGCATATCATCTGTTTGCAAATATTATCATTGCCATTCGACGATATATTGCATTACATTAGTATAATTTTAACTTGTGATAGCGTGAAATAATATATACTATATAATATATAGTCTGCAACATCGGATACGTAAATGTCTTTTAATATTATTTAAAAAAATTTAAAATATTTCAACTTACGTTTGATTACTAATATGTTAAAACTAAAACCTAAAAGATTTTACCTTATTGAATAGAGCATAACGTAGACGTTTGGTAGTGAAAGTACCTTAACAAAAATATATTCAATTCAGTGATTAATCCCTATGACACTTCAAATTCGATGAAAAGTATTTTAATGCATTCCATTAAGACTGGATTTAGAATGATAAATTACCTCCAGGACTTCATTGCTTTGTTTTATGTAATTAGACTAAATGATTTAAGGAGAAAAGATATTTAAAAATCGTAGTTTTATGCGATTCTATCGAATGGAAAACGACTAAACTAAGTAGATTTCCATAGTTTATGTAAGATATTAAATAAAAGATTTGAAAGATCAATAGAATAGGTATTACCTCCTTTATTAAGATTTCAAAGTATCCCTTATGATTACTTGAAGAGGGATTAAATATCTTTTTAGGCTAGAGATTACAGTTATAAATGCGCACTTGCGTGAAATATTTATTGCAATATGAATTAAGTTTGTCTTTAGTTTTAAGCGGTTTCGAAGATTATTTAAATCAAACTAAAATACCCGAAAGATATAAGCACTCAATTTAAAAAAATGATAAAGAAAATAGAACACCGTTAAAAATGTAATTTGATAACCTCGAAATTTTATCGCCAATTCCTTTCAAGTTTGCAAATGATTAAAGTTGGAAGAGCGATGAATAGGGATTTGGGTTATTGCGAAAGTTGCTATAGTGCGCATTTATCATTTTCAAAATGGCTAATTCAAAAACTGCTGATTTTACACCCTTGAACTAAATTTTACGAAACTAGTAGCAGTATTACAAATAGGGTTAGACCCATCATAATGAATTGAGTGAATATATTAATTTTTCTGTGGGATATGATCTGTGAAAGTACAGGATGTTTCATATTGAATGGGACAAAAAGAATAGCGCAGTGTGACTGCCGTAATGGATTTATTCAATCGAAACAAATTTATTTTGCAACTACAATTATACAAGTTTTATTTAGCAACAGAGAAAAATTATCGAATGACGAACTCGCCGCTAGAGGCGCTGTTTAACAAAATGTCGTCCATGCAGAAGAAAGCCTACTGCGTTTTCGAATATGCCAAAACCTCCTCGGTAACGGTTGTGCAAAGACATTTCGTAAAGAACCACCGCATCGGCATAACATAAGCAGGTGGGTGAAGGAATTCCAGGATACCGGCTGCCTATGAAAGAACAAAAGTCCAGGAAGAAAAGAAACAAAATCTGAAGTGGGTGAAAGAATTCGTGATTCGTTTTTACGGAGTCCCTCAAAATTAACGCTGACATGTCGGTGACATGATTTGACATGTCTTCATTGGCCGCCGAGATCACTAGATTTAATGCCCTGTGATTTATTTCTCTGGGGTTTCGTTAAAGACAAGGTGTTTGTGGTTCACTTCCTCAGGACTTAGAGGAAGCAGCGGATAATTGCAGTAGTGAACTCCATCACAAGGGATATGTAATTACGAGTGTGGCAGGAGCTTGATTACCGTGTAGACATTTGTCGTGTCACCGGAGGGGCACTTATTGAAAATCTGTAGAAACTTGAATAAATCTAGTTTTGAGGGGTAAATTTGAATTTTCTAAATATATTAATTACAACGTTCACAATCATGTTTCCTTTTTGTCCCATTCAACATGAAACACCCTGTAAATAATTTGTTATTGCGCATGTATAAAAATATTATGCCATGTTATAGGAAAGGTTAATATAAGAATAAAAATGCAATCGAGCAACACATCACATGCTTGGCTATAAACCAGGCCAGTTGAGAAATTCAAGTTTCTCTGATAAAAGTAGTATGATTTTGGTTTTAATATGACTTACTCAATCTTTACATGTTTTGGAGTTAGTTTTATGCAAAATTAAAATTATAATTTATCTTTTGCTCCTGAAAAAGTATATAAAATGATTGAGGTCTGTAACTTCTGTACTGAGTAGTCCTCTGTAATTAAAATGTTGGCTATACTTCCTCGCAAGAATTATGATAAATCATTCCAGCTAAAAAATCCTAGTTTTTTCTTAGATAAAACACAATTTTGAGGAGGAAATTATCTAAAGTATAAAATAGTAACTTACATATTCACTTAATAAGAATAACATGTACTCCATTAAGTAAACTCTGTTTGCTAACATACTATTCTTCGTTACTCGAATTATAGTCCCGTTACTTTCTGACAACAATTCGGAAAATGCTTCTTGGATTAATTTTTATTTATTTTAGAAAGTCTGGTCGTTGAAGTTTAGACAATTGTATATTGGTAGGGAATTATTCAGTCAAGAGGGTCAAAGACAAGCCAAAGAGCTCAATCGTGTTAGTATATGCCATAGGGAGCTTTTGATGATTTGTTGGAATGATCTAATAAAGACTTAGTATTTTTACTAGTCAATGTGCTCTCAGGAGGCATTTTATCCTGATCCTCTGTGTCTTGGCTGCCGTCTTTAGGAATAGACCTCTTTCCATATTCGGTGTGATTGTGGGTTTATTTCGTCTCTTAGGTTTGATTACCTTGGAAATCCCCTTCTTGAGCCTTGGGATATTGCAGTTAGCTGTCTGCTGAGGCTTGTTTCAGCTATTTGTTCCTTTTCTTGGGTTTGGTAACAAGATAGTTCTAGTCTGAGTGCTTTGATTTTGTAGAACCTCCCAAAAACTGCCCAAGAGCTGAATTCACTCACCCGTATATGAAGGGTTTAATTTGGTAATTCTGATAATATATAGACAATAGAATATTTCAGTAAAAAATTAGACTCGTCATCAGTAACTTAGTCCAGACAAATGTTTCCGAAGTCTGGATGCAAACATACTATCAGTCGTTACTCGAATAATAGTTCCGTTACTTCCTGTCAACTATTTGAAAAATACTTCTTGGATTAATTTCTATTTATTTTAGAAAATGTGGTCTTTGAAGTTACATATTTAGACACTAGTGTGTTGGCAGGGAATTATTCAGTCAAGAGGGTCATAGACAAGCCAACTCAATCGTGATTACCCTAGTGTACGTCATAAAAATCTTTTGATGATTCGTTGGGATGGTACAATAAAGGCTGCTGGTCTTCTTACTGGCCAATGTGTCCCCAGAAGGCATTTTAACATGATCCCTTGCGTCGTGGCTGCAGTCTTAAGGAGAAGACCTATTTCCATATTCTGTGCGATTGGGAGTTTTTCTCGCCTCTTAGGTTTGATTACCTTGGACGCCACCTTCTTAATCCTTGGGATATTCTAGTTAGCTGTCTGTGGAGGCTAGATTTCAGCTACTTAATCCTTTTATTGGACTTTATCTTTCTTGTGTTTGGGAACAAGATTCCTCTGGAGTTTTTCTCGCCTCTTAGGTTTGATTACCTTGGACGCCACCTTCTTAATCCTTGGGATATTCTAGTTAGCTGTCTGTGGAGGCTAGACTTCAGCTACTTAATCCTTTTATTGGACTTTATCTTTCTTGTGTTTGGGAACAAGATTCCTCTGGTCTTAGTGCTCTGGTCTTGGAAAACCTCCCAAGAACTGCTCTAGAGGTGGATTCATTCATTCATATATGCAGGGTGAGTTGTGTATAACCTGGCAAACAAAAACGGGTGAGAAAAGACTCTATTTGAATTCGAAAACTCCGAAATTTCCATGTGTTATCACTGAAAGTATCCAATTTATGGAGAAATGATGAAAAATGCAATGAATTTTGACAAATTTTATTTCTTATCCCTTTGTGTACATATATTTTAAAAAACTCTTATGTTTGGAACGGATTTATTTGCTAATGCTGATAATAAGTAGATAATACAATATTTCAGTAATAAATTAGACTCGTCATTATTAACTTAGTCAAGACAGATGTTTCCGAAGTCTTAGTCGTAAAATGTACCCTTTGAGTACAGATTTATTTGAATTTTTATTTTTGCTTGTAGAACATATTTACATTTTTTTATATATATATCATAAATAAAAATATATTATTTTGAAGAATAAATTTATTTTAGTGATAGACGTACATAGTTGTTGAGGATGATATTGTTAAGAATGCTGTAAACATGTAATTTGTATGGTATCTCACCAAATAGGCGAGATATTGGCTCCTTGGCGAAGTTTTGAGAGACACATTTTTGGAGCTAAATTTGTCGATATATCGCAAAATTTGGCGACTTGGCGACATTTGCTGCCGACCCCTCCTTTCTCTGGATTTTACTAGAAGTTTGTGAAAATTTCCAGAACCCTCAAAGTTATATAAAGGGTCCTCGAGTTCTCATAAAAAGTCAGTTCACGCTCAGGTCTGGTGAAAGTAGGACCTGTGTTAATGTCCTCCGCATTGCTCTGAAAAAGTTCTCCAAAAGTTTTATCGCCATCCGTTTTTATTATGATTCATTTAGCGTGTTAATAAATTGTTATTATTTTTGTCTTATCCAAAGTCTATTCAATCAACGAACTTTATGCGAGAATTTCGCAACATTATATTTTAAAGACATAATCTTTTATCTATTTTTAATGTATCCATTTTTCATTTATTTTTGATATAATTGCTGAGTTAAACTCGCCAACTGTAACTGGGCAAACTATGTACATAACAAGTGTCATTATAAAATAGTTCAAGGAATTTAAGATAATATGAACAATGGGGAAACAGAAAAGTTGAAATATAGCTCAAAAATGAGTAATCTTTAATGAGTAATGAGTAAATTAGTAATGAGTAATTTATCAAAACTGATTTAATTGAAACCCATCAAAGTGTTATACATGATTAGACATTTTACGATTAGATAAAATTAATATAGCTAACAATAATAACGATATCTTTTCATAAAAATTCTAAGCACGCCTAATTTAATTCAAATCAAATCAAATTTTATAGAACAAATTGAGGGCACTTCAAGGTCTTTCATTTAAAGATTGAAAGTAACTGTAATCTAACTAGTTTAAAGTGCGGTGTCAACATTATGATTTAGTGTCCTAAGATACCCATTATTTAAATTTGAAGTTTTGTACAAACTCAAAGATGTTTGAGAAGAATAAACCCATCTTTTCGCCAAGAATAGTGTTTGCTTTATTAAGAACAATTAATTAGTCTTATTCCGCTTTCGAGAAGAGCTCTTTACACGACATGATGGATGATCAGTTAAAACATTTCTGAAAACTTTTCACTGTCTTGATCCGTCAGTCAAATGACGTGAGGAGAACTTCTGGGGGAAAATTCATTAAGAAATGTACAAGACAATTTGCGGAGAATGACTGAGAAGACGTGGTGTATCGGAAAGATATCAGGTTATAATGGGATGTGACGCTGCTATGAACTTTTTCTTTGTGGCTTTCAGCATATTAAATGCGCTGGAATTGTATTAAGCTCTGATCGATCACTAAGGAATAAATTTCGTGTAACACAGCAGTATCATGCTTTTTGAGTCTCAGGGCATAGTTGACAGCCTGATATAACATTCTAGAAACATGCGACAGCTTGAAAAATTTTATCACTTTGACATGAACGTAGTGAAAGGACCGTGAATGAAAACTAGGTGTTCCACAAGACATGACATTTTGGTATCAGAGTTTTTTCTCTTTTAGAAACACCGTGAATGACAGAATATTTAGGAAATAGACGGTATTTAAAAGAGGTCATTACCAGTCAAAAAACATAACTAAACGAGATTATTCATAAGTTGAGAAATTTGTATTCTGTATACTGAGTGAAAATAAAAGGACAATCTTACATGAATCTAACAAGTCTATATAAATAAAAAATATACAAATCATTACAATGAAGATTTATTGCATTATGACAATGCTTAACTCATCGTACATGGATTTAATGAATTTAAATCCTTAGGGTGACCAGATATAAAAAAAAAAATCCAGGACTCATTGTAAAAATGTTGAACACTACATGGCAGTAAAAAAAAAGTATTATAAAGAAGTTTCGTTAAATACATGAAACTTAAAAATATTATGTTGTAGACACCCAAAGGACGAACGCTTGACGAAACGCTGGGCATTTCATCCCTGTTCCTGGAAAATAAGGACGATTTGTCACTTTATTTACAGGGTGATTAACACATTGTGTGCTGGTATATTTCGCAGCAGAATTCTACTGGGAGCGGGCAATTTACGCGTAAATTCAGTTATTTGCTTAAATTGCTTGAAAAATTAAAAGTATTTACATTTTATTTTTATCGTATGCTTAGTTAACACCGGTGTCACGGAAGTACATTAA
The DNA here is from genome assembly GCA_032207245.1 of Pardosa pseudoannulata. Classification (NCBI taxonomy): domain Eukaryota; kingdom Metazoa; phylum Arthropoda; class Arachnida; order Araneae; family Lycosidae; genus Pardosa; species Pardosa pseudoannulata. The sequence continues at coordinate 53,486,922 of CM063510.1, read as the reverse complement.
AGCTAATCAGCTATCATTTATTATATAAATATAGCAAAACTTTGATTTTCTTTGAGATCGGGCCCCGATATTTGAATTTGTATATGTACCTTGATTCTCTTTAAATAATCGTGCAAAAAATCCAAGTCCTTTATCTAAGTGGAAAGATAAATCACGAAATATAGTGTTACGTTTATGAAGGAAATTAAAAACAAACGTGTTGTTGGGATTTGAGTTTATTTATGTTTGAAGTTCTTAAAATTTTTTGTGTAATATATTCTAAACATGAACTTAACACCTTGTGTGCCAGTAACTTTCGCAGCGGAATTCTACCTGGAGCGGGTGATTTACGCTTAAATTCAGTTATTCACTTAAATCTCAATAGATCAAAAATTATTTAATTTTTTAACCAACTTTTCGTATTTTATATTGAAATATATAAACAAATATATAAATAGAAATATATAAATAAATGCCATAAGACTTTTGTTAACAAAAAATATGTTTTTTAGTGGATAAATTTATATAAACCTTATGTATAACTTTTGTGACCTAGTATATTATAAAATGCAAATTGAATGTTGTAAGACAAAAATAGAGGGAGAAGGTATGCAGACATCTGTTTCATTGATTCGACTGAACGAGATTCTCAATGAAAGAGTACTGAATTAGTTACCTCAAAAAGCAAACTCAGAGCTTCTACTTTAGCCCAGTTTGCTTTAAACAGTGGTAACATAGTGGTTTTCAAATTGTGTACCTTTTAACCGAAGAGAACTTGGATTTCAATAACTGCCTTTCGTGAAATGTTTTTTTATAATTTTTTTCTCAATTTTAGCTTAATGTCCATATGTCACAGAATTAATCTTAGGTTTTATCCAGTAAAATAAAGTATTGCTTGAAAATGCTTAAAAAAGAACCGGAGAGGATTTGTGTTTAGTTAAATTCTACAGTTAAAGGAATAATATACTGATCAACTAACAATCACACAACTCTAAGTTATATTTATTGAAACTTGTGTTTTAATGTAACTTAAAGTGTATTATATTTTTTAGCACATTGTGTGCGGGTACATTTAGCAGCGGAATTGTACATTTAGAGTGGGCGCTTTGAACGTAAATTTAGTAATTCAGTTAAATATCAATAGATCGAAAATTATTTAATTTTTAACCAACTTTTCGTATTTTATGTTGAAATATATCAACAAATATATAAATAAAAATATATAAATAACAACCACAAGATTTTTCTAAACAAAAATATATATTTTAGTTTATAAATTTATAATAGTATCGTAAATATGAAAAATCAAATAGAAATAGTAATATATAGTTTTAGTTTTTTCGAATAATGTTATATATGAACATTTTTACATTATAAAAAAGTGAAAAGAGCAATAGTAAAACTAATAATGTTTTACAGTGTGGTAACGTTCAAAACATATTTCTCTATGAAGGCGTACACGGCAAAACTTGCATATGTAAGATGTTTCACTCCGCACTTTTTTCACAGCACTCATACGACATTACACATACGGCACATATGGCATTGCGCATACGGCACACATACGTCTTTGCGGCGTTTCCTTTTTCCCAGTAGTAACAATTTTTTCCAAAATATGTTTCCGCATATCCAATGATAATTTTCCAGGAAGGTCATATTTAGGATTTTAATCAATCTTCCTGTTCTGTGGTTCCGCATCGACTAATGTAAAAACCAGTTTTTATTTGTCTGAAATTTTCCAGAATCTATTTAGTAGACAAGGACATTCGGCTTCGTTTTCCTGTATATACCGTTATTTTTGTACCCACAAACAAACCATGTTGTTACACTAACCCCTTCTAGTACGTGGCCCGTGCTCAAGTATCAATCGTCAGAAAACGTACTAGTACGTGTCTCTCGCTCAAATATCAATAGTCAGAAAACGTACTAGTACGTGTCTCTCGCTCAAATATCAATAGTCAGAAAACGTATTAGTACGTATCCCACATACAATGTGTTACCAGCTGTATATACAAATTTCATTTTGCATAACAACATTATGTGCACAGATTATTTGGATTAATTAGTTGCACAATAATTTACACATTGTTACACTTGTCCCGCAAACAATGTTTTGATATTATTTTCGTATGTTTTTTCAAATAGACAGAATGACAGTATATCTGTGCATCAAACCTTGTAAAGCTGATTTTAACCCGGAAAAGAGACATTCTTTTACACAAATTTCGATCATAAAAGAATTCATACATTTTCACCAATTTCACACTATAACATAATTGATAACAGAAATAGCTTTTTGAATTTATTATCATTGTGAAATAGAGAAAAAACCGTATTTTTTGGTAACCGTAAAATTTGGTGTTTAATACAGATCATATTGTTATCAAGTTTTATTTTTAGAAACATCATCAGTGGCAGAATTTGTAGGAAATAGGTACTATAGCATTTTTGTCCTGTAATTTTAAATGAAATAAAACAACACAATATTTAGGACGGGTATATTATAATACTTATTACATTTACAACTTATAACTGGGAAAGAAATATGTGTTTATGTGACTGTCACTCCGAGGTTTTGGAGACATATCTAAAGGTTAACCTTACAAAATTTTAAGAATAATGAGTTTAATCCCGATTATCAATATGCGAAGGAATATATTGTTCTGGAATCTTATACGTTATATATTTTACTTTATGTCGTACATAAGATATTTAGATTCTAATATACGTGATTCAGAAGCTATTTTGCGAAATTAGCCTTTTCCATTTGGAGTATATTTTTGTTATTTTAAGCAGTAGGCTTTTTAAAGTAGAAAAAATTGCACAATATTATTAATAAAACTTACACAATATACACAGACATTAGCCTTTTTTATTTGGAGTATATGTTTTGTTATTTTAAGCAGTACAGTATTGTGTAAGTTTTATTACTTTAAAAAAAAGTAATAAAACTTACACAATATTACTTACACATATTATAATATATGTATTATATTAAAATAGCCTTTTTTAGCCATTAGCCTTTTTTATTTGGAGTATATGTTTTGTTATTTTAAGCAGTAGGCTTTTTAAAGTAATAAAACTTACACAATATTACTTACACATATTATAATATATGTATTATATTATAATATGTGTAAGTAATATTGTGTAAGTTTTATTACTTTAAAAAGCCTACTGCTTAAAATAGCAAAACATATACTCCAAATAAAAAAGGCTAATGTCTGTGTATATTGTGTAAGTTTTATGAATAGTATTGTGCAAGTTTTATTACTTTAAAAAGCCTACTGCTTAAAATAACAAAAATATACTCCAAATGGAAAAGGCTAATTTCGCAAAATAGCTTCTGAATCACGTATATTAGAATCTAAATATCAAATAAAAATAAATTAAATAAAAATAAATTAAATAAAAATAAATTAAATAAAATAAATTAAATTTAAATAAATTAAATAAAAATTAAATAAAAATAACTGTATTATATATTTATACTCTATTACAGTATAATTATATATTACATATATATTAAATAATATTAATTGCATATAATAACATGTATATTAAGTTATATATAATTATAAATAAATAAATAAATATATATATATATATATATTAAACTTTACACACAGTATAATTTAGTATAATATATATTATAATATGCATACACATGTAATAAATTACAAAACAATATTATATCTAAAGTATAAGAATTTTCTAAGAATTTCATTCTAAAAGGTGTAAAACATTTTGATTTCTGCTTTATTTATTTCTGTTAGCTTATTTTTTATTTTTCTACTCTATTGGTTTCATAGACTTAAAAAATTAAAAATTCTAAAATTAAAATAAATTTTAGTTTTTGATAAAAAAGATTGTTTTAATATTCGAATAACATAGTTTATTCCATGTTGTATTTATAAGTTCAACAAAAATCTTTGATATAATTTAGTTACATTTATTGGCACAAAATATTTTTAGGAGAATGTAAATGAAAATTATTAAAATATATGCTTAAAATTATTTTAAACCTTGCTCTCAAATATTCTATACTAGTTAATTATTTAGATTTTTATCAATTTTTGAACATTTAAAGTATTTTAACATAGAAAAGTAATATTCTTCTAAATTTACAACATTAAATTGGTTAATTTTACATAAAATTAAAATTACATATATCAAGTTGAAAAAATGTTAAATGCTTTTATATGGATTTCTAACACAAACAAACAGAAGTTCTAAAAATCGCTAAAATGAGAATTTTAGTTTCCTATGCCCCATATAATATTTTAAATCAAAAATAGGTTTAAATCAGTTTTGGAAGTTTTTGATCTCTGTTAGAAGAGTTGAAAAGAAATTTGGAATTTTTTAGTAATTATCACCTTCCTAATTATGTCATTATAACAAAGTTTTTTTTTTGTAAAAGTGATAAATTTTTTTTCAAAGAATTTCGAAAAGTTTCTTCTTAGTCTGTACTTTGCGAAAAAAGTTTTTAGATTGATATTACAGATTTTAATTTATCTATCCTTATCTGTAACTTATGTTCGCAGTTTTTTTTTATAAAATTTTCTTCCTCCATTAGGTTTATCTGTATAATGATCTGCTTAAAATTAAACCTTATATTTAGTTATAAATATATGGATATAAGTTTTCAAGTATTTGTGTAATACATTTTTAAAACTATAAAATAAAGGAATTTCGCATAATTATCAATAAGTATTTAATTATATTCCTAAAAAGAAACTGTATAATGTTAGTAAATGCTATGCATTTATGTTTTACAAATGAAAACGATTTTGAGATTTTATGAATGCTAGCTGTAAATCTAAATTTACTAAGTATAGTAGACTCCGCTTAATGTGATCGCTGTTAATGTTATCAATCGCTTATTGTTATCGAAATCCCTTGGTCCCGATTTTCTCTATTCATTTGTTTGTTAAAATTATCGTTTTATGTGATCATTATATTGGTTAATGTTATCAGTTTTCGAACCTCATTTTAACTGGCAAAGGTATATTCACAATGTATTCAGGATTAACCCAATTTTTCTTTCCCTTCGCTGTTATTTTAATTTCCGAGCATTCACCCTCTTCCACCTAGGGAAATGAGGAATGAACAAAGGAGTGGGAAATTACACGTTTCTGGAATTTTTCAGAAATACGCACACCCTGCTGGTGGTCAATGGTTGTCAGATAAGCAGAAGGCAACACATTCTTATCGGAACTGAGAAGGAGCGTATTCACATTTTATGCCTTGCTCGCTTACATGCAACTCGTCGATATGGAAGCCAGAAAGGTAAATGATGTAACATTAAAACAAAAGATCGAAATATTAAATCGTTATGACAGGTTACCAAAAATGAGTCAATTTAATGCTGCAGTGCAGTAGAACATTTCTTAGCTTCTGAAAGTGTTGAAACGTGGATTACAACATCGCTCCGATGACTTTAAAAAACGTTATGATTACGAGCAATTTATCAATGAGCTTCTTAGACAAAATTGTAGACAGTCAACAAATAATCAATTTTTTAATTATGTATACAATTCTTATATTTTAAAGGATAATATACAGTACATAAATATAAGGTGAGTTTTTTCATTTTATTTTGAAATGTAGTACTTGTAAATTAAAGGGGGGGAGTAAATTTATCTAATTTTGCATACCTTTTGTTGTTACTATCGGTTATTGATATCAAAATCCCGGTGTCCCAAACTGATCATACTAAGCCACTGTAGTTTGAATTTCGAGTGTATAAAAGTCAAATAGCTGACAGCTGAAAGTATTGTTACATACAGTGGGTAAAAATTTCACGCTCTTCATGCACGTTGTGAGAAATGGTAGTCAAGAACACTGGTAATGTCTTAGTTTCCTGACGTACAGACTTCATGGATGAGTGCTAGAAATATGTTATTGATTTCAAATAAAAAAGTATGCATCAATAAAGAAAAATTCAAACTATTGGGAATAGTTTAAAATTGTCTAGGGAAAATATTAGCATTTATACTTTTGAAATAAGTATTTGTGGCCTTTTTTTTATAAATTCCAAAGTATTTGTCATCGAAAGTTCGACAAAAAGAGTAAAAATATTACAAATATAGAGTAAACTACATTTATATTCCACATCCTATAAGAAAGTGGGGTTCCGAGCGGTTTTCAACGCCCTGCAGTCGTGGAACCTCGCTAAGAGGACGCAATCAAGACACTGGAAAATTAAATCTAACTTTGTTTATTTATCGACATATCAAAATATTATACGAAACCTTAAAAGAAATTAAGCCATCGTTTTGAAATTCCAGGCATCTGCTTAAATAGTCATTTGTGCCGACCAACCATCTATTACTTCAAGTCACGTGGGTGATATATCACACACGTTAGAACTATATTTTTAGATATTGAACCGAAAGAATTTCTGCTAGCAAACATTTGAGAATATTCGCAAGGTTCCTTTAGAAGAATTACCGGGAAAATAGAATCTAAAACCAAAGGTGATAAAAATATCAATACACACACACACACACACACACACATATATATATATATATATATATATATATATATATATATATATATACATACATACATATATACTCGGTGCTACATGACTTCGATGGGCAAGCCTCACTGCATTCTTATAATTTGTTCTCTGTTAAGATAAAGTTTTAATTTATTATGTCTTTTTAAACAAAGTAACCTTAAATAGAATTCATATACCAATATCTATTCTTTTATTCCTTTGACTTTACATTACTTTCATTTCATCAAAATAAGCCCAAATTTGACGACTAAATTTTGCCACAAATTTTGTGGTTTGAAGTTTATTTTTGCAACCATTTGCACGTGACACACACTACTGTTACACATTTTCATTGTATACTGTTTCTAATGCAAGTAAGCGTAAAAACATATATTATATACAATCGTCATTATATGTATATAATATATGTAGGAAATCGGACACACACATATGTGTGTATATATGTATCATATTCATATACATACATCTATTAATTTGAATATATTACATTTGACCTTCATAACCTTCATAAGGGATGATATATTATGAACTTATAAATTAGTTTAATTAGTTCATATTTAGCTGTTTTATATTATCTATGGATTATACAGTTTGATAATAGCTGCATGAGCGCTTTAGCAAAATATATTACTTGTGTGAATTATATATATTACATTTTACTGTTGGCATGTATTTTAGGTATTCACATGAAGTTAGGTATACTAAAGTTATCCTGAATTCGTTAATTAATTCAATATTTAAGAAGAAATAAATTTCCATCTTATAAGAAATCTTTGTTTAATTAACCTAATATTTTTATGTTTGAACCTAGGATGAATGTTATGCGCACATCGAAACGTTTTACATCGCTACGTTTGGTAACTATATGTTAGAGAGAGTTTCAATTTTTGTATTTGAAAAGAAAATTTAAACCAGTTACTATAAGGCTTTTAATAGCCATACTTTGTATATATAAGGAAAAATTCTGCAAATTTCTTATGTGGAGAAAATGGATCACGCCCGTAAATGATTTTTTAAATATAAAGAAAAAATTTAATATTTGAGATAAGGTGGATAAAGCCTCAAAATGAGAGTGAATCTAGCCTCTGTCTTTCCCAAAGAATTTCTTAAAATAAGAATAAAATCTACAGAAGATTAGTTACAGGAAATTACATAGAACGTCCAGAAAATTGTTCTACTTATTAAACTCTTTGTTCCTTTATTGCCATAATTACGTTTCTCGTTTATTTTAATAGCATCTTGGAAAGTTCCAAAAACGCTTCTACAAGAGAAAAAGTTCATAGAGAATATTCAAACTATTGCTATAGAACGAAACACCGTTGGGAATTTTGAAACGTATAAATTAAAAGAGTATTAAAGGTCTACTACTCAATTGTCAAATATAGAATTTGCATTAACTACAAACTAGAAAACTAGAATTTGCATTAACTACATTTGTAATTTTCCTGTTGAAAATATTGGTTTATATATAAATAGGTTCATTTTAACAACTTTACATTTGTTGTTTTATTAACTTTACGATTCTTATTTTAATAGTTTTCAGTTTGTTAACTGTATATTAGGGCGAGTTCCTATTTTTGCATTTGGAAAGAAAATTCAAATCAAGTACTATATGGCTTATAATAGCCATAGTTTGTATATATAAGGAAACATTCTTCAGCAAATTTCTTATGTGGAGAAAATTGATCACGGCTTTAAATGATTTTTTAATATAAAGAAAAAATTTATTGTCTGAAATAAGGTGGATAAAGCCTCAAAATTAGGGTGAATCTAGCCTCTCTCTTTCACACAGAATGTCTTAAAATAAGAATAAAATCTACAGAAGATTAGTTACAGGAAATTACATAGAACGTCCAGAAAATTGTTCTACTTATTAAACTCTTTGTTTCTTTATTGCCATAATTACGTTTCTCGTTTATTTTAATAGCATCTTGGAAAGTTCCAAAAACGCTTCTACAAGAGGAAAAGAAAAAGTTCATAGAGAATATTCAAACTATTGCTATAGAACGAAACACCGTTGGGAATTTTGAAACGTATAAATTAAAAGAGAATTAAAGGTCTGCTACTCAGTTGTCAAATATAGACAATTTTGGGGATTTCTTATTGGGTAATATACATTTAAACATAACAGGTAGACTTTGGCATTATGTTGGGCAATCTATTTATACTAGAAACTTCTCTAGAATGGAATGACAAGTGCAAATTGTCATTTTGGGAAATTTCTCATCGAGTTTGACGTGTTTAAAATATATGTTAGACAAATGTTTAACGTTGAATGAAAAAGAATAATAGAACTTTTGCTACAGGAAATAATTTTTATTTACATTCTTCTTTATTCAGAAACAAGTTTCATTTACCAATTCCTTATCAATTCTTGGTTAAACCCCTCAAATCCCCAAAATTAATAAATTTTGAAAATTTCAAGCTTCAACTTATTTTTCAGGCAATTCATAAATTATATAAATGTGAACATAAAATCAATCCCTATATAATAATAGCCTAAATTATCTGTCCCTCTGTCCTCGAATTTATGAAGCAGTTAGACCTAGAATGGATAGGGGTATCTATATTGAATGCTTGATGAGGTAGGGTTTGCAAAATTCAAAGCAAATCTTTAAAAAGTTCAAAATGCCCTTTCCCTCATTTCGAGCGTTTCATGCCCTTATTTCAAGCCCTATTTTCCCCGCTTAAAAGCAGGAGATTAAATTTATTAATTTACCCCATAATAAATAGGTAAAAATAACATTTTTTCTAGCATTATGACGTCAATCCTTTCACCATCTCATTTAACCATTTCTAACTTTAAATTATTTAAATATCGCCTGCATTAGTTTCATACTTTTTATCACTAACTTAGAAATAATTTTCTTTTATATTTGGCTAAAATAATAGATTGGATAAATATGTGATAACTTTGATTTCCATCGATTAATTTTTGTTGCAATGAAAGTTTTATCCGGTATTAACAACATTTTTTTTTCATAAAAGTTTTGGAGTCTATTTCACAGACTAATTAATATGTAGCTTTTAAGTTATATATCTTTGAAAATTAAGACGTTTGTTCATTTTTGTGTTTGTTTTTTATACATAAATGCACGGTTTGACAAAAATAATTCGACTTGATTCTAAACTGCATTCACAGTATCGGGAAACTTTGGAAAAAATGAAAATAAACAAATTATTAAGCATGTACCAGCTAATTCTCAGCCAAAAAACAAACCATTTTTTACCTACCTCATAGAGTATTTTATAATTCTGGAAAATCAAAAATTTACTAATCCCGGAACTATACTATACACGACCTAACTATACTTTAGTTAGGTTGGCAGTAAATTCTTACTTTCGTAAATAACATTATACAACGACCTATATTTTGCTTCTACTACTACTGAACATAGGAAACCAGAAAGTTAAAGAAGGAAAAATTATCGATTCATTTAAACAATGAGTTTTGTTTCCAGTTTCTTCTGTAAGGAAAGTTCTACATAATTAAGCAGACACTGAGACACTTCGTTCTCCTGCCATTAATTGTTTAAGGCAAACTTTTAGTCAGTTAGACGAACTGAAAGCAAATAGTCACGAATTGTTTAATGATCTGCAGTCATATTAGTTACCGTGTTCTGTATTTGAAAAATAGACTAACGTTTATTATTTATAGAAAAAAAAATGAAGTGTCTTTATTTCCTTTTCATTTTTTACACTTTAACTCTTTATATCTTTATGAAGATAAAATTATAATTTAACTTGAGAAATATGTAACTTAATCGAAAGATAGCTTTTTCTGAAACTTGAAAAATTGTTAATTTTCAGAAATGTAACAAATACGTTTCATGTAATTACTTAATATTTTAATTATATAGAAGTAACGTCACAGTTAATCCATAGTAAGCATTTTGTATGTTTTTCAACTTTATATTTTTAAATCTTGAAATTTCAATATGAAATATTTTAATTTAATTAAAATTGTTTTAAATATTAATATATGTATGGATATAAATAAAGTACATTGTAGGCGTAGTATGTAAACTTACTTTATTTTTAAAAGTATTGAAAATAGTAAATAGCATCATAGATAAATGTGCATTTTATAAAACTTATTTTTTACATTGTATTTAGCATACAGCCCGTCATATGACGGGATCAGTAAAATTTTTAGCTTTCAAGAATTGTAAAGTGTCATATGAGGCAGGTAAAATAGTTTTGTTTTTTAGCTGAGAATTATCTGGTACAAGCTCTATAATTTATCTTCATAATCCCAATACTGTACCACATTTTTTATAGTACTTAACTTTTATTAATTGATTAATTCAGCTATCAAGATATGAAAAATTTCAAAATTTTTAAATAAAAAATAGGAAATTCAATGAATAGTATTTAAAAATTATAAGTAACCAGTAAATTATGGCATAGGACAATGAATGGCTCTTTAATTTATAGTCAATAGAAAAGTTTTTAAGTGGCACAGCAGCTATACTATACAAGACCTAACTATAGGTTAGCAATAATTCTTAGTTTCTTAAATAACATTATATAACGACCTATATTTTGCTTCATCTGCTACTGAATATAGGAGAGCATAAAGTTAATAGAAAGTAAAAGTTAAAAGTTATCGATTCAAACAATGAGTTTTTTTCCAGTTTCTTCTGTAAGGAAAGTTCTACATAATTAAGCAGACACTGAGACACTTCGTTCTCCTGCCATTAATTGTTTAAGGCAAACTTTTAGTCAGTTAGACGAACTGAAAGCAAATAGTCACGAATTGTTTAATGATCTGCAGTCATATTAGTTACCGTGTTCTGTATTTGAAAAATAGACTAACGTTTATATTTTATGATAAAAAATAAAGTTTTTTTATCTTTCATTTCACATTTTTTAACTTTAACTCTTACATATCTTTCTTTATTAAGATGAAATTCAATTTTTAACTGGAGAAACATGTAAGTTTATCGAAAGCGGATAGCTCTTTCTGAAAATGGACGAATTGTATCATATGCTTGTTATCGCAATTACTTAATATTTAAGTTATAAAGAAGTACCTTTACACAGTTAATTCTTAGTTCTGTAAGCATTTTGTATGTTTTTCAACTTTATATTTTTAAATCTTGAAATTTCAATATGAAATATTTTAATTTAATTAAAATTGTTTTAAATAAACAAAATTTATATATGGATATAAAATGAAGTACATTGTAAAGGCATAGGGGGTAAATTTACTTCATTTTTAAAAGTATTGAAACAGGAAAATGGCCTTAGCTAGATTTATGTGTCTTTATAAAACTTTATTTTTAAACATTGTATAATAGCATACAGTCGGTCATATGACGGGATCAGTAAAATTTTTAATTTTTCAGAATTGAAAGTACCCTATGAGGCAGGTAAATTTGGTTGCTGAGAATTATCTGGTACACGTTCAATAATTTATCTTCATACTCCCAAAACTGTACCACATTTTTTATAGTACTTTAATTTTTTTATTAATTGATTAATTCATCTATCACATAGATATGAAATTTTAAAATTTTTAAATAAAAAAATAGGAAGTTCAATGAAATAGTATTAGAATTATAAGTAACCACTAAATTATGCCATAGGAACGAATGTCTCTTGTAAATTATATTATCGCTAGAAAAGTGAGTCTAAGTGACACAGAAGCTATACTATACACGACCTAACTATAGGTTAGCAGTAAATTCTTAGTTTCGTAAATAACATTATATAACGACCTGTATTTTTGCTTCTACTACTGCTGAACATAGGAGAGCAGAAAGTTAAAAGTTATCGATTCATTTAAACAATGAGTTTTGTTTCCAGTTTCTTCTGTAAGGAAAGTTCTACATAATTAAGCAGACACTGAGACACTTCGTTCTCCTGCCATTAATTGTTTAAGGCAAACTTTTAGTCAGTTAGACGAACTGAAAGCAAATAGACACGAATTGTTTAATGATCTGCAGTCATATTAGTTACCGTGTTCTGTATTTGAAAAATAGACTAACGTTTATATTTTATGGTAAAAAATGAAGTATCTTTATCTATCTTTTCACATTTTTGAACGTTAACTCTTATATATCTTTCTTTAATAAGATAAAATTCCATTTTTAACTCGAGGAACATTTAACTTAATCGAAAGGGGATAGTTCTTTCTGAAAATGGACGAATTGTTAATTATCAGAATTATAACAAATACGTTTGTTATTGCAATCATTTAATATTGTTAATTGTAACAGATACGTTTTTTATTGCAATTACTTAATAGTTAATTGTATAGAAGTAACGTCACAGTCAATCCATAGTAAGCATTTAGTATTTTCTTCCACTTTATATTTTTAAATCTTGAAATTTCAATATGAAATACTTTAATTTAATTAAAATTGTTTTAAATATAAATAATTTATGTGGATATAAAATGAAGTACATTGTAAAGACATAGAGGGTAAACTTTGCTTTATTTTTAAAAGTATTGAAACAGGGAAATGATATTAGCTAGATTTCTGTGTATTTTATAAAACTTTATTTTTGAACATTGTATAATAGCATATAGCCCTTCCTTCGTATGACGGGATCAGTAAAATTTTTAATGTTTCAGAATTGAAAGTACCCTATGAGGCAGGTAAATTTGGTTTGTTTTTTAGCTGAGAATTATCCGGTACACGCTCAATAATTTATATTCATACTCCAGATACTGTACCACATTTTTTTAAAGTACTTTAATTTTTTTAATTATTGATTAATTCAGCTATCACATAAATATGAAACTTCAAAATTTTTAAATAAAAAATATAAACTTCAATGAAGTACTATTAGAATTATAAGTAACCACTAAATTATAACATAGGAACGAATGGTTTTTTTAATTTATAGCTTCGCTAGAAAAGTGAGTCTAAGACCACAGCAACTATACTATACACGGCCTAGCTATAGGTTGGCAGTAAATTCTTAGTTTCGTAAATAACATTATATAAAGACCAATATTTTGCTTCTTCTACCACTGAATATAGGAGAGCAGAAAGTTAAGGGAGGAAAGTAAAAGTTATCGATTCATTTAAACAATGAGTTTTGTTTCCAGTTTCTTCTGTAAGGAAAGTTCTACATAATTAAGCAGACACTGAGACACTTCGTTCTCCTGCCATTAATTGTTTAAGGCAAACTTTTAGTCAGTTAGACGAACTGAAAGCAAATAGTCACGAATTGTTTAATGATCTGCAGTCATATTAGTTACCGTGTTCTGTATTTGAAAAATAGACTAACGCTTATATTTTATGGTAAAAAATGAAGAAATATCTTTATGTTTCTTTTCATATATCTTTACTTTAACACTTATATATCTTTGAACTCTTATATATTTTTGATGAACGTTGGTAAAATGGTTAGGGTGTTGATCATCGTTACCGGATGTCGTGGGTTCGAATCCCATCGTAGCATGGTTCTTCCTAGGCGTTCGAAATTGGCTTTAGGCAGTAGGTCAAGGTCTCATTCACCCTTCGTTGCAAAAAAGTTCCAAACCAAACCATACTTATGTATATTTCTTTATTAAGATAAAATTCTATTTTTAAATAGCGAAATATGTATCTTAATGGAAAGAGGATAGTAATTTCAGAAAATTGACGTATTATATTATGCGTTTAGCAATTACTTAATATTTAAAATATAATGAAGTAACTTCCCACAACTAATTGTTAGCTAAAGAAATTTGAAATATTTTAGTTTAATTAAAATTACTTTAAATAAATAAAATTTATGTATGGATATTAAATGAAGTGTATTGTAAAAGCAAAATGTGTAAACTTACTTTATTTTTAAAAGTTTTAATCCAGGGAAACGGCATTAGACAGATTTATGAGTATTTTATGGAGCCTTATTTTTAAACACTGCATGACACTTCAACATGTACATCTTAGTTTATGATTATTTTTATAGTAAAGAATGTGCAGATTGTGTTATATCTAAGTATTTTCCGCTATTGTATTTCAGTTCTGGGACTTAATCGTTTGAACTTATTTTTCACAGGGAAAATTTTTTAGCACGTTCTTGTTGACGCTTGATAAGGCCTTAAAGAACGTATTTTATGTGAATGCTTAAGAACAATGAGAAGTGTTTTCATTTAATACATATATGGTTGTCTCTACTCATAAAAGGTCCGAATAATAACTTTTATATAAAGTATCACACAAGAAGCTAACAGAAATCAAAAAATATTTAAAAAAAAATATTCTGTAATGATATTGTATGCAAACGATTATATAATTCAGGGAAATAGCAACAGCCAGATTTGTGTATTCCATCCTGCTTTAAGAAGTTGTTCTTTAAGAATGCAAGTTATGATGTACGCTTGAGAACTAGGATTTATAACTCTCTCTCTCTGTACACACACACACACACACACATATATGTAATGATATTATTTTCACTTTCGGTTTAAGATTCTATTTTCCCCGTAATTCTTCTCGTGGAATCCTAGCGAATCTCTCCCAGTTTTCGCTAGTAGAAATCCTTCCGGTTCCATATCTAAAATGAGTTCTAACGCGTGGGTTACATTATCCACGTGACTTCAAGTAAAAGCTGATTGGTCGACGCAAATGACTGTTTAAACAAATGTCTAGAGTTCCATCACAGTTTAATATAGGGTTTTTTTCATATACAGTTTCAATACAGTTTCGATGGAGTTTTGATATTAATAGAGTTTCATATAAGGTTTCATGACGATGCTTTGATAGGTTGTTGAATAAACGAAGTTAGATTGAATTTTCAAGTGTTTTCATTGCTTCCTCATAGCGAGGTCCACGACTGCAGGGTGGTGAAAAGAGCCCGGAACCATTACTTCGTAATTAGGCAACAAGTCTTATTCGTATATATATATATATATATATATATATATATATATATATATATATATATATATATATATATATATATATATATATATATATATATATATATATCCCAGATAGTATACATACTTGCAGCAAGTTTGATTTTTTTCTGGATAATATCTTGTCATAACAAATTTGACGTGACAAACACCTGCAAGATAGACGGAGCATAATATATAAGAACAAATATATATTAACATAATATTTATATTTATATTAACATAAGAACAAACACAAATGGTAAAAACTAATTATTTTACATTGTCTCCGTGCCGGAGCCCTCGAGTTTGAAGACAAATTTTAAATGGCTCTTCTCCGGAGCCCTCGAGTGCAAAGAGTTAATTAGCAAGAAATTAATTATGAATTTTTAATATTTATTCAAAGTTATCTAAAATTTTAGTTTTTCAAAAAGTAAAAAAAAAAAATTCTCTTTACATATGCTATTTAAATCAAACAAAAAGTTTCTTTTTCAAAAATATCAGGGTTTTTTCCAACCCTGGTTTGCAATGAACTTGCTGCATGTTTGATCTAACAAGTTTAAAGCAAGCTTGCACGACAAGTGTACTGTAACTTGCATAACAAGTCTGCTGCAATTTGGAGATATGGTGACTTTGAAGTTTCTGTAGACTTCCAGCAGTCTTGTTTCAAACTTGCAGACTTGTCATGCTGAACCTGCTGCAAGTTTGCTGCAAACTAAATTTGCTATCTGGGATATAATAATGGAAAAAGTGAGCAATAAATAATTCAGCAAATGTATTTGAATCAAGGACAGAACGCATGAGACTAGCATTGTCCGGGAGATTCTGCCTGATGGAACCTTATGGGTTTTTTTGTGTAGTCAGCAAATTCTTTAATTTTAGAAACTGTGAGTTTTCGCATATCTTTTAATTTGCTTCACGGCTATAATGACGTGCTGATTTCACCACTTCTGTTACAAATTAAAAATGACTTACTTTCCGGGAAATAAAAGTTTTTGTTGTGATACTTGACTGTTGATCTATTCAATATTGTATGTCTTCAAATTTATATCTTGTCTTTACAAAATGGTTAAATTAATCTAAATCTAAACCATCTTTCAGCATATTCTCCGTTTTCTACAATATGGAGTGACTTCTAAAATTTGTGCTTATTTCCCTATATGTAAAGAGTGTCTCTGTGCTTGTTTTTCTTACAAACATACACGCTGCGTTCTTTAACTATATCTGGAGCACAGACAATAGATTCAAAATCACATTATCCTTCAAGTTCATACGATATCTGTGGTTAGGTAGAAAGGCTTGTGCTTGGTGACTGCCTCTAAATTACTTTCATTCACTTTCAGTCGTTCAAGTCGTTTCCTTACCCTGGAAATGTTTTTTAAAAGGAAATCCGTAATCCTTTGCCTTACATCAAGTAACCTCTGATTCACAAGCTTGGTTCGTCAAAGTGATATTAGCACCAACAACTTATGCATGGTTTGTTGTAGAATCATCAAATTTTGGACAGACGTTCTTTGATACCACTAGATGGCGACTGAAATTTATTTCTCATTTCATATCATGCAATAAGACAATATAACAGATATTAACACTACAGGTCGACTACAGATGTATGTTATACTTTATAACGTGAAAAAAATAGATTAACTAATTCATAACTTAGCTATGAATAATTTATTTAAAGACATATTTGTTTTCAAGCGTTTTATGTGTTAAGATATAAATTAAATACAAAAATCCTTTTTTAAACTAATTTATAATAAAATTTGTGCCACTTAAACTGTAGTTTAGAGATATGCTAAGATTTAGAATCTTTATATTGGTAACGTTTCATATCTTTTAGCTTAACGCTTAGCTATTTTATATTATATTATATTTATTATATATTTATTATCATAAGACTTGTCTGCGTTGTACTTTAAATATTTTATCTAAAAAATCATCATGTTAACTAAATGAGATTATAATGTTCTTTTCCGTTAGCAAAGTACATTAATCAATCCCTAAGTACTACAAATTATATCAATTTTTATTTGTCATATTTTATTTTAAATTAAAACAGCCTTCAAAAAACTACGTGATCACACTAATCCCAGATCGAATGTTGGGTGCAAAGCAGCTAGTATTAAATAGAATTAACGATTTTTTTACAAACGATTCTCGTAATATCCCAGTTTAATATCAGCAAAATTATAAAACATAATAAATCCCCTCTACAGTTTAAAACTTTTTCCTAGTTTTATAATAACAGTTACAAATCTTATACGTTATTTGAAAAATGCTTAAGAAAGGAATAACAACTTTTTAAAATTTAAAAGAGACATAAAATAGGAACTTATTTTGAGCTAGTGTATAAAGTTTCAATTCGTAGAGAGTATTGAGTATAATGATCGCGATGACGCAGTGAAAGTTTTTGGATCATTAAATGATAAGCATTTCAAAAATGAATGTTTTCTGCCTATAACTGTAGTTCCAAAAAAGCACCAGCTGTATACCACAAGCGTTTTTGTGACATCTGATAGTCAATATTAATGTTCTTCAGAATTACAAATTTTTTGTGTTTTGAACATCCTTAAATTTATTTCGCAAGACGATAAAAAGCTAGTAAGATAGAAAAATTTTATTAATATTTGTCATAGATCTTTTTATTTAAATTTAGTCCTTTAACATAGAAAATATTTCTTTATTCATATAGTTGTATCAATGTCTAAATTTGTTCTTGAGTGTTCTAAAAAATACGAAATACAGAAATTCATTAATTTTTTTCCTTACTGTAATATAGTGTTGTTGTTTGGTACATGAGTTTGTAGGTTTGTACCACTGGCGTGGCTTTTAGTAGCCACATAGAATCAGCTTTAAGCAGTATGTCCCATTCTGTTTTGTTTTCATGTAGCAAAAGAAAAAAAGAAGACTGTAGTACTGAATGTTTGCTGTTGCTAAAAATGTTGGTAAGTCAGTCATAAGGAAATACGACGTACTATGTTGAAAACTGTTTGCTTTCGTTTGATTTTAATACCTTCTTTATATTTTTATCGTTGATAGCTGAAAGAATAAACGTTTAATCCATGAAATGAACTGTGTTTTGTACTCTCTACGTATCTCCACACCACACGCATATCATGACGCTGGTTGAAATTTTCCCCAACAAAATGTAATAAAAAATATACAAGCATGTTTCTTTTGCTATTCATATATTCAGAATGAACTGAAAATATTTTGAAAATTCTTAAAATGTTCCTCATACATTATTTTTTTAATATTTTCTTCTGTTCTACTGTATAAATATTTAAAAAATATTTTTGAACTCTTTGGGGATACTATTTTACTCATAAATCGTTTATTTGAGGGTAATATTTCTTTTTTTACTCTTTCATAAAAAAGTGGCAAATTTCTAAATTTAAATTCTGTTTTAATAACTTTAATAAATTCAAATTTTAAAACGATACCCGGATTTATATTAAAACACATTAAGGGTGTTTGGTACACATTATGTAAGAATCTATAACAAGTTTAGTCTCTAAAAAAATTAAAAAAAATAAGAAAATTCATAAAAAATAATTTTTAAACACATTCGATTTTATAATAAAATTAAATTATTTTCCACATTTTCATTCTCTTTACTCGGGACGAATCGTCCTCTTTCGTACCCCATTTTCCTCAAGGTGCGGTGCACCTAAGACTGGTGCGTCCGTGGCAAATGCCACCTTTGCTAAGCTCTAGTTGCGGCCCTGTCCATAAAAAACAGACAAACAAAAGAATTTTAATGTATTGCTAATATAATAGCTCAGTTCGCTAATCTAATAATGATTATCGTGGATCTTACCCCCCAAAAATCTATTAATGCGGTAATATCCAATAATGAATTAAGTATTGAAAATTGATTTTATGTATTCATTTATATGATTTCTTGGTTAATGATTTTGTGCCTGAAAATTACTGCTTTTGGTGGTATTGGAAGTTAAACGGGATTTAACGTAATAAATGTAAGAAACATTTTAAACTTACTCTCTTGGTTTAATAATAAGAACTGATTTTATGTTTACATTTATATGATTGCTTGGTTAATGATTTTGCTCTTGAAAATTATTACTTTTCGTAGTTTTGGAAGTTAAACGGGATTTAACGTGATATATGTAAGAAATATTTTAAACTTACTCTCTTGGTCTGATACTAAGAACTGATTTTATGCTTACATTTATATGATTGCTTGGTTAATGATTTTGCGCTTGAACATTACTGCTTTTGTTAGTATTGGAAGTTACACAGGATTTAACCTCATGAATGTAAGAAACATTTTAAACTGATTCTCTTACTTTAATACTAAAAACAGATTTTACGTTTACATTTATATGATTTATTAATTGCCTGAAAAATAAATCAAACCTCGAAAATTTCAATTAAAATACAAGAAACATTTTAAACTTATTTTGTTGGTCTAATACTAAAATTTAGAATATAGCCCGTCAGATGACGGGATTTGTAAAATTTTTAATTTTCCGGAATTATAAAGAATTCTATGAGGTAGGTAAAATTTTTTTTTTGTGTTTTGGCTGAGAATTAGCTGGTACACACTTAATAATTTCTTTATCTTCATACTTCTCTAAAGTTTCTCGATACTGTAAATTCAGTTTAGAGTCATGTAGAATTATTTTAGTCGAACCGTGTGGTTATGTATAAAAAACAAGCACACAAAGGAAAACACTTTTTAACTTGCAAAGATATATAACTTAAACGCCAGATATTTATTAGTCTACGAAATAGATACGTAGACATTTATGAAAAAAATGTTGTTAATATGGATGATAAAATTTTCATTGCAACAAAAAAATTGATTATTAAATTTAAAATTATAACATATGTATCTAATCTATTACTTAAGCCAAATATAAAAAAAAAGTATTTCTAAGTTCCGTGAAAAAAAGTATGAAAATAATGCAGATGATATTTAAATAGTTTAAAATTAGAAATGATTAATGAGATAGTTAAAGAATGACGTCATAATGCTAGAAAATAATGCTGTTTACCTATTTATTATGTGATAAATTTAATCGCTTGCTCTTAACCGGAGAAATAGGGCTTTAAATAATGGCATTAAACGCTCGAAAAAGGTGACAGGGGATTTCGAACGTTTAAAGACTTTCTTTAAATTTTGCTAACCCTAACTCATCAAGAATTCAATATGAATGTCCCTATCCATTCTAGGTCCAACCGCTTCATGAATTCGAAGACAGACGGACATATAACTTAGCCTATTATTATATAGGGAGGGATTTTATGTTTACATTTATATGATTTATGAATTGCCTAAAAATAAGTTGAAGCTTGAAAATTTCAAAATTTGTTAATTTTGGAAATTTGAGGGGTTTGACAAAGAGTTGGTAATGAATTGGTAAATGGAACATGTTTTTGAATAAAGAAGTATGGAAATAAAAATTATTTCACGTTGCAAAAATTTTATTATTCTTTTTCAATCAACGTTAAACATTTATCTAACATATACAGGGTGTTTCATGTTGAATGGGACAAAAAGAAAACATGATTGTGAACGTTGTAAATAATATATTTAGAAATTCAAATTTACTTCAAAACTACATTTATTCAAGTTTCTACAGATGTTCAATATGTGCACCTCCGGTAACACGACAAATGTCTACACGGTAATCAAGCTAATGCCACACTCGTGATAGCATATCCCCTGTGATGGAGTTCAACACTGAAGTTATCCGCTGCTTCAGTTCCTCTAAGTCCTGAGGAAGTGGACGCACAAACATCTTGTCTTTAACGAAACCCCTTTAACGAAAAATCACAGGGCGTTAGATCTAGTGATCTCGACGGCTAATGAAGACATGTCAAATCCTGTGGCACAGCACGGCCAATCCAGCGATGTGGTATATAACCGTTCAGGAACTCACGTACTTTTTTATTCCAATGTGGGGGGGGCATTATCTTGCTGCAAATTGAAATCAGTAACAGTTTCCTCCAGCTGGGGGAGCAACCACTCAGAGAGCATGTCTTGGTAAACTTCCCCATTAATCGATTATTCAGCACATAGGTAAAGAAAAATGGACCAGAGAAAATATTTTTGCACAACAGTTACCATACGAGTTTTGGCATATTCGAAAACGCAGTACGCTTTCTCCTGAATGGACGACCTTTTTTAACAGCACCTTTAGCGGCGAGTTCGTCGTTCGATAATTTTTCCTTCTTGCCAAATAAAATTTGTATAGTTGTAGTTGCAGAATAAATTTGTTTCGGCTGAATAAATCCATTACGGGAGTTACACTGTGCTATTCTTTTTGTCCCATTCAATATGAAACACCCTGTATTTTAAACACGTCAAATTCGATGAGAAATTTCTCTAAATGACAATTTGCCCTTGTCATTCCATGCTAGAGAAGTTTCTAGAATAAATAGATTCAACAACATAATATCAAGTTCTAACTTATTATGTTTAATGTATATTACCGAATAAAAAATCTCCCAAATTGTCTATATTTGAGAACTGAGTAGTAGACCTTTAATGCTCTTTTAATTTATACGTTTCAAAATTCCCAACGGTGTTTCGTTCTATAGCAGTAATTTGAATATGCTCTATGTATTTTTTTTCTGTTGTAGAAGCATTTTTGAAACTTTCTAAGATGCTATTAAAATAAACGAGAAACGTAATTATGGCAATAAAGGAACAAAGAGTTTAATAAGTAGAACAATTTTCTGGATGTTCTATGTAATTTCGTGTAACTAATCATCTGTAGATTTTATTCTTATTTTAAAACATTCTTTGCGAAAGACAGAGGCTAGATTCACCCTAATTTTGAGGCTTTATCCACCTTATCTCATATATTAAATTTTTTCTTTATATTAAAAAATCATTTAAGTGCGGGATCCATTTTCAACACATAAGAAATTTGCAGCAGAATTTTTCCTTATATATACAAAATATGGCTGTTATAAGCCATAGATTAATGAACTTGAATTTTCTTTCCAAATGCAAAAATTGGAACTCGGTCTAACATCTAACAATCGTAAAATTATTAAAATAAAAAACGTAAAGTTATTAAAACAACAAACTTAAATTTGTTAAAATGAACCTATTTATATATAAATAAATATTTCTAACAGAATTACAAATACAGTTAATACAAATTCTATGATATTTCCATATACTTATGTACGAACATATAAACATATATACCAGGCCTGGTCAACCCCAAAAGGTTCTACGGGCTGCAATGCAAGTGCATCTTATACCAGCTTGCGATACTCTCTCTCTCTCTCTCTCTCTCTCTCTCTCTCTATATATATATATATATATATATATATATATATATATATATATAATGTATGTGTATATATATGTATATGTATGTATATGTATATATGTGTATGTATATATGTATGTATATGTATATGTATATATATATATATATATATATATATATATATATATATATATATATATACATATATATATATATACATATATACATATATGAGTGTGTGTGTAATATATATATGTCATATATCAAAAATATTTCACTTTAATATTTCCTTAAAAACCTCCTCTCTCTCATTCTAATTCCTGAAAATCTTTTTCCCAGTCTCTAAATGTCTTAATTAAAAGAGTGGGCACGACTTAAAATTCTTTCGATACATTTTCCAGAGTTTTCTGTACTATAGTTGTAAATGTTCTGTCTATTCAACACGTTTTCCAGCTGTCGCCGGCAAATGACTCCACGTTAATTCGTTGAGTAAGTTTTCTGTCCCTTCGGAAAATTCTTTCTGTCTTCGCTCTTGTGAGCACCACTGTTCCAGCAGAGTGATTTTTGTGTATTTCTCTTGTCTGTCGTTGACTAGTAGAGATGTCCGTTTTAGCAGCTCTGAAATAAAGTTTTAATGAAACTTGTGACGGTCTCTTTCAATGACCCGACTGCATCGTGATTACTGTTAGCTGATTAGGCTTCTCCTTGCCCATTACCCCTTGCAAGTAAAAGGAATACGGGCTACATAATTATTGGGACTAGAGGAAATAATTTTTACATATATTTATATGTGTGTATGTATTAATATATATACCGATTTATAGCTATACTTAACTATTTATAATGGTGGATGGTTACTGAAATCATGAATTAGAGGACGAAATATATCTCTCCGCTTTAGTCACAACAGTATCTCAGTGCTTCATCTAAATTGCATTTGTATCTTATAAAGCTGAAAATAGATCATAAGTCAATAAAATAGATGAATGTGAGATTTATATACAGCAGGAACAGGTACTTTTGTAAGTACTTGACAGTTATGTTGGCAGGAACGATCGGTTTTTTTCATAATCTTAAGAACTCCGTCCTGTTAATAACAATTAAATCCGTACTGTTCAAGTTCTAGAAAGTAATTTGATTAATTTCATAAAAAAGATATAATTAGCTATGTTCTGAATAATTTACATACATACATTATATATATCAGTGACATCTATCAGCTGTGTGTTAATAAAATGTCAAAAAAATTATAAAGTAAGCCTTCTACAATTTTTTAGATTTGTTTGAGAGTAAATTACCTTTTAAGTTTCAAATAGCAATTAAAATTTATTCTTAAATTATATTATTTCATCCCAATTAAAATGTTCTAATAGACAATTTTAATTTTACTTCTATTGATACATAAATTACTTCTATTGATTATCTAAAAAGGAATAAAACAGCTTAAAACGAAGTGAGAATTACTATTATATGCATCTGTTTGATTAAGGTATCAGTCTACGTTAAAAACGTCATTTTTTGCCCCAAGTCATATATATTTTTTATTTTTCTATTGTAAAATTTCAACTTTTAGGCTTATAAATCTGTTTTTTTTTCTCTACGGTATTTTAAAGAAAAGTTACATATGTTTAAACATCAGTGACATCTGTTAAAACAAAACGGAAGTAGCGACTTCGGAACCGGAAGTTGTGAATTTTTTGGAAGGATTTTTTGGACAATAATTTTAAATTTTCATGAAGATTAGTTTAGTTTTATGAAGATTAGTTTTTCTAATATTTTTAATAATTAGCAACTTGACAGTTAGAAAGTTTTGAAGCAAGAAAGTTTAGAGAATTTTAAATATGTATTTTAATTTTTTAATAGTTAAAATTGCTTTCATAAAATTCAAATGCGTGTTTCTCAGAACGGTATTTTGAATAAAATGTTGAAACTTTATAAGTGATTTCTCAAAAAGTTCTTAAAATATTTTTTTGAAAATTATTATGAATTCTTTTGAATGTATTTACTAGTGAATGACCTACAAGCTTTAAATTTGGATAATTTTTAATGATGTTACACTCATAGTTACATATAAAGGCAATGAAAATTCTATAAAAACTCATTGTTTATCATTTTGATGGGCCAAAATGTTTTGCCAAATGTAAATTAGGCAAAGATTTTAGGTGATTCACTCGTCCAGTGTATAAGAAATGTTTTGCATAAAAAAATATTGAAATAATTTAATTTATTAAAAAATTAGACCTTCTGAAATATCCCGATTTTTTTTACTAAATGTTCTTTCTTTATTAGAAATTTTATAAAAACTTCTCCAGGCATAAATATCTTAAATGCAATTATTTATATAATTATAAATCTAAAAATGTAAAACAAATAAACTAACAAATAAATCTAAAAATGTAAAAACATAACTAGTTTCTACGTTTAAAGAAATATTTCTCCGAATGTAGACGGATACCTTAAAATATAAAAAAAACACTAAAGATAACTGAGAATATATGCAAAATCATATTTTAATTACCTTTATTTATCATAAATCTAACAATGTAAGATTAGAAATACACATTAATGATAAAAAGTTAGCAATGTCATTGATGAGTTCGGAAAAAATATTCTTATCTTCAAAACAGGTTTTGTATTGTAGAATATTTCACCTTACTATCTAAACTTAAAAGACATTTTTTTTTCGAAAATACATGTCACATAAAATGAGTGAAAAATTATCTTAATGCATAAATTTAAAAACTGCTGAATATAAAATAGCAGCAGTGAGTTTAGAGAAAATGGACTGGAAGTTTTATCTGAAATTAATTCTTAACCATTTTAAGCTTAGATCTGAAGTAAATTTAGCCTTTTTATACCTTCATTTGTCTTAATTTGCATTTATAAATTTATGTTAAAGTTTCAAAATTTTAAGATGTATTCTTACAAAATATTTATTTTTTTATTAGTTTACAATTGGTTATTTAAATGACACAGGTATTTCAGTAGCGAGAAGCAAATCAATTTTATGGAGGTAAAAATTGTAAAATCAATCTATATTTGGAATATAATTTTTTCTCTTTTAAATGTTATTGGAACGCAACCTAAAATTGATGAAAACCTACATAGGGAAATTATAAAAGTCTGCTGAGATATTTACTAAAATATTCTATCTTGGTTAAAACTGGATCTAAAATCTGTTTGGCGTAATATATGTAGATAATATAAATAAAAAATTATGTAATTACTGGTGTTAGTTCATTTAATGGTAATGCACTACAATTCCTTCATGTTCTCAATTTGCATTTATAAACTTATGCTACTGTTTCAAAATTTTAAGAAGAATTCTTCCAAAATATTAATTTTTTATTAATTTACAATTGTTATTTAAATGATACAGGTGTATCAGTAGCGAGAAGAAAATCAAATTTTTGGAGATAGAATGGTAAAATCAATCTATATTTGATATAGAATTTTTCCCCTTTTAAATGTTATTGGAACGCAAACTAAAAAAAAAAAGATGAAAATTTACTGAGTAATAAAAGTCTACTGAGAGATTTACTAAAATATTCTATCTTGGTTAAAACTCTAGATCTATAATCTGTATGGATATATGTATCTATATGTATGCGTATTTGGTAATATATGCAGATGGTATAAATAAAAAAATATTTAACTTTAGGTGTTAGTTTGTTTAATGGTAATGCACTACAATTTATATTAAGGTGTATATTAAGGCCTTTCATATTTGAGGATAGATTTTCCCTAATTTTGAGGCTTTATCCACCTTATCTCAGATATTAAATTTTTTCTTTATATTAAAAAAATCATTTAAGGGCGGGATCTATTTTCTCCACAAAAGAAATTTGCAGAAGGATTTTTCCTTATATATGTAAAATATGGCTATTATAAGCCATATAGTAATAATTGATTTGAATTTTTTTCCAAAGGCAAAAATTGGAACTCGCCCTAACATATAGATAACAAACGCAAAATTATTAAAATGAGAAAAGTAAAGCTATTAAAACAACATACTTAAAGTTGTTAAAATGAACCTATTTATATGTAAATAAATATTTCAGGAAAATTAAAAATGGAATTAATACAAATTCTAGGATATTTTTATATACTTATGTACGAACATATAGACATATACACGAGGCCTGGTCAACCCAAAAGGTTCTACGGGCTGCAATGTAATGCATCTTATAAAGGCGGGCAATACTGTGTACTACAATTTATATTAAGGTTTATATTATATTTTATATTATAAGTTTTATATTTATATTGAGGCTTTTCATGTTGGATTCTCCTATATCTGTGTTATCCTATTGTTAAAACGGTTTTACATCTTGGTGGTGTTTATTTGAGAATTTTTTAAAACATGTTTTATAAATAAATATATTTTTACTAGATGCAATTATGCATAAACTCTACTAAAAACTAGACTGTATAGACTGTACTAAAATAATTGCTTCCATTTTTTTAAATTAGCATTATTACAGCTGCATGTAAGTACGCCGATATTTTAAATTGCATTATTGTAGATTGGAAGAGTTAATGATCGTTATATTGAAAAATATCGTTACTAGAATGTGGATTACAAATGGAGGAGTAAAACTAGATGCAATAATCTTAACTACAAAATTTAAATTTAAACTTTTTTTGCTTAGTTGATATACTCTATTTTGAATTTTTTCGAAATATATAGAGAGGAGGTAATATAACAAGAAAGGAAATATAGAGGTAATATAAAAAAGATTAGTAATATAAAAAGGGGAGGGACACAAATAGACGAAAATGTAGTCCTAAATACGAAATTCCAACATTTTAAGTTTAACTTTTTTTGAGTTATGCTGCATAATTTACGCTAATTGAAACTTTTCTTTACATAAATTGTAAATTGCATTGAAAACATATGGTACACAGTTAGATGCAATAATTGTTCTAAATATAAAATTTCAACATTTTACGAGAAACAGTTTATGAATTATGACTCAAAATTAATAAACGTTGCATTGAAATATATAGTTATATAAAGAACAGATTTCAATCAAAACTTCAGTTGAACTACTAGATCATATATACCTATATACAAAATTTCAGCATTTTACGGCTAACCATTACAGCTTTAATATACTTTAGATTGATCGTTTTCATTATAAAGAGTGCAGAATACAATCAGGAAAATGATGAACAACTAGAGGTTATAATTACTAAATTTCAACATTTTACAGAAAATCGTTTTTGAGTTATGTTTCTTTAGCTATATTTGTATACTTTATATTGAATTTTTTTTTCGTTTTACCATGTTTACATTGTAATCAAAAGAGGAAGAGCAAAGATAGATATTAACATAGAACTAAATGCGAGATTTGAACAACTTACGGCGGATCGTGTTTGAGTTATGCCCCACAGTATTAATAATGGTATATTGAAGGTTTTCGTAAAATATAGTGCAGTTAATGATCAAAAAGAGAGGTGAGCAATTAGACAGTATACTTCACCTAAATATGGATTTTTGACCTTTTACGTCTAATCGTTTTATAGTTAGGCGAGGTACATAAGTACATACAGACGCCAAGTGCAAACTAGTTATAACTAGTTCAGTAATGGTCAAAAAGGATATTTAATGTTCCAAAATTAAAGTGTCCTTGTACGCACACTTACAGACGTAGTACTGAAACAGATCAAGATTTAGTCAGTAAACAAGCTATAACCAGATCAGGAATGGTAAGAATGGAATTTTAAATTTTCCTTGTACGCACACATACAGACATAACACTGAAACTGGCTTAAATCAGTCTATAAACTAGTTATACTCAGCTAATGAATGGTCAAAATGGATATTTAAAATTTCTTTAAACGTACACATACAGACATAACACTGAAACTGGTTTAAATCAGTCTATAAACTAGTTATATTCAGATAATGAATGGTCAAAATGGATATTTAAAATTTCTTTAAAAGTACACATACAAACATAACACTGAAACTGATTTAAATCAGTCAGTAAACTAGTTTTACTCAGCTCAAAAATGGTCAAAATGAATATTTTAAATTTTTTAAGCGTACACATACAAACATAACACTGAAACTGATTTAAATCTGTGAGTAAACTAGTTGTATTCAGATCAAGAATGGCCAAAATAAATATTTGACATTTCTTTAAACGTACACATACAGACATAACACTGAAACTGGTTTAAATCAGTCAGTAAATTAGTTGTACTCAGCTCAAGAATGGCCAAAACAGATATTTAAAATTTCTTTAAAAGTAAATATATAGACATAATACTGAAACTGGTTTAAATCAGTCAGTAAACTAGTTGTATTCAGCTCAAGAATGGCCAAAATAAATATTTAAAATTTCTTTAAAAGTACACATACAGACATAATACTGAAACTGGTTTAAATCAGTCAGTAAACTTGTTGTACTCAGATCAAGAATGGCCAAAATTGATATTTAAAATTTCTTTAAAAGTACATATACAGACATAACACTGAAACTTGTTTAAATAAGTCGGTAAACCAGTTGTACTCACCTCCTCAAAATGGATATTTAAAATTTCTTTAAGCGTACATATACAAACATAACACTGAAACTGGCTTAAATCAATCAGTAAACTAGTTGTATTCAGCTCAAGAAATGCCAAAACTGATATTTAAAATTTCTTTAAAAGTATATATAGAGACATAACATTGAAAGTGGTCAAAATTCAATCAACTATATTCGAAATACATAAATAACTGAAATATGAGCACTGAAAGTTTTCGTGAATACACTACTTCCTTTACTTTGTACAAGGAAACAACAAAAGTATTAACTAATATATTTATTCCAAAAATTAAATTGTAAGAATGTCTATAGTTTTAAAATATTGCAGTATTTCATGATATTTGTTATACCAATCTGAAGTTACTTTTGTAAAGACTGATTTTGTATACTCTCATTAGATAAAATTTTCGAAACAGGAATAGTTTGGAAAACTCTAGGATTGATTGAATTCAATACATATTGGAAACAGATATTTCTTCAAATTTCATTTGATTTAAAACTTTGTATAATGATTTGCTATTTCGTTCCCAATAAAGAGGAGAAACAACTATCATGGATTACTTTACTGGATTTTACTAAAAAAAACAAAAACAATTTATATATTGAGCACTAGTGCCGTATTATAAGCAGAAAAGAAAATAACAAATACATTTTTTTTTCAAACTGCTATACTACTTCAAAAATGCCCCTGGGAGATATTATAAGTTTATTTGTCGTGTGTGAAATGGATAACCCTATTTCAACTAAACAATACTTGAAAACAAATGCCGGTATTTCAGAATGAAAACTGTAAACTAAAATTGCTTTTACTGCTCCTACTTTGGAACAAAAAGATAAAATGTTTGTTAAAACAATAAATTTAACGTCTTTAAAATGCTACACAGACAAAAGACAAATCATTCTACAATTTATGTTGTAAATCACAAACAGCAATAGATGTTTTACACTGAGAGATACGTCTTTCATGATTTTCTATATTTTACTTTGATAAATTTTTTTATAATGTTACATATTAAAACAAAAAGGGATAATTGCATTCTGAGAATATGAAATTTCTCAGAATTAATTTTCAATTAATATTTTATCTCAGAAATTCTCAGATTAAGTTACTGTCATAAATTGAATATTGTATCACTTTATTGTTCATAAAACATATTATTATTTAAATTGCTGGGATACTTGCTTCTTCTATCGTTAGAAAATCTATTAGTTTCTACATCTTAACTAATGAAATGTAAGAATGATGAAAATTACATTTATCGATGTTTAACGATGATTAATGATATTTTAAGTTTAACCCTTTAAAGTTCACTACTGAAAATTCTTTGGGATTTAAGGGATTTTGGCTATAAATGTTATCTATGAACATTACATATGTGAAATGTGTGAAAAACATTAAAATTTATTTTTGGTTGGGTGATTGGTTTTAACTGTGAAGCTATCTACTCCCTTGCGCAACTCGAAAATAATACACTCTTAAAATGTTAATAATGTTTAAAGGACACTGCAATATTATGATTAAAGGGATGTAACAGATAAATAACTAAACTATTTATATGGGATGTTTTCGGTAGATATATTTATATGAGGTCATGACGGAGGGAAATCAAATACCTGATTTTTTTCCCCAGTTTAAACAAGTATATTTTAAAGAGAAAAATAGATTATGTGTAGTACCCTTCATTAATAGTTTGAAGTGTCAAAAACTTCCGAAAAAAAATCATTATTATATCTTTAAAAAGAAGAGAAAAATATGCTAATAGGTGATTTTACTACGAAACCACTATTCTTTAAAGGGTTAACGATGAAAATTAGATAGTACTTAATACAGAAATTAAACTTTTACCCTTTTCTTTTACCTTTTTCTAAGAACTTTTATTCTTTTTAAAGTTTCAAGTTTCCATGCATTTACTTTTGATATTATTCTTTCATACTTATTTTATGGTATTTTGAAAACTACTTTATGTTTTACAGATTGAATTCAAGACCCATATCATACGAATTCTTACAAATTCCCGATTTACTTAGCCAGTAAAATATACCTTATATAAAAGGAAAGATATTTAATACCATATGCAAATTAAGCTATAGATAAGAAGGCTTTTTATTCTTTGAAATATGCTTAAACTATATTAACTTCAAAATCGCGATGATAAGAATCTTTAAGTTAAGAGCAAAGAGTGAGGAAGTTATAACCTATCCTTTTAATTCTGCAGAAATGTAGATTTTTCTGAACTTTAATTTTTACAGATGTTTATACACATTGTATTAATTTGATGTCACCAAGAAAATAACAACAATGAAAAAATACAAATTCAAGTATTTTTCTTGTTTTAGTTATTTCTATGTATGCATATCAAAGTTTATACAGACGATCTTAGCATGTGTTTAAGACTAAGGTTGATTCGCTGAAAAGTTAGTTTATCATATGTTTTTCCACATTAAGAGAGGCTCTTGACTCAAGCTTTAATAAATTAGTAGACGAATTCGCAAATTAAATATAATTAGATGAACAACTTTAGTCGTACTCCGTTTTGTGTAGAGTAAATTACATTTATATTTACTTGAATTCGAAGGATGTCTTACAGATTCGGAAAATCGACAAAACTAAAAGATTGTTTAGTTGGTAAGTGTTACTTGGCCATGTCTACGTTTTAATAAGAGATGATAAGAGAGAATTAAATTGGAAAAAACTGTGTGGGTGAATATGAATCAAACTTTAGAAACGCATGTACGATGGATGAAAGCTAGAACTTTAAACGGCTAAATCGATTTATAGAATTTAAATGTTATAACTCTCCGTTATTGATCATATTTGTTAAAAATCTTTTTGCACTCCCTCAATTTTCATGACAATCTAATTTGATATATGCTCCCTTAATATTGTAATTTATTTAATGGGCTACAAAAGAATATACCATATTGTGTATAAAAACACACCCCTTTGCAATATTTTACTGGGGGGCACCCCACAGTTTGGTAACCTCTGATTTATGTGTTTGTAAAATAGTTGAACATAGTTAATAGTTTGAATGAATTGAAATCAGTAACCACGGCGCACTAACACAATGTTCAGAATAAAAAAACTGTTTCTCTGATCTTTTGATTTAACCTGTATTTTCCATGTAAAAAGTCATATATTAAATCTGTCTTTTTAAATGTTCGAGAAGAAAAATTTTCAGTTTTCTGAAACAAAGGTTTGAAGCGTTATTACAACAGCTGATGCACCAAGATATTAATTTAAACTTCTTCTCTGACAGGAATCGAATTGGAATTAAATTTTAGTTAAAGTTCCTTGACACACAGTTTTTGAATACTCGAGTATCTTTAACTTCACAGATGGAATTACAAGCTTAGTTAAATTCTTATAGAAATTTAAGCTGTAACTGATGCGGGATTCTAAGTTCATAGATAATAAATATTATCACAGAAATGGGTTTGAATAACAATAATCGAATATTATTTGAAAACAAGGTAATTTTTACTGACAGTAGATCTCAGTTTTGTATTTATTTTGTAAGAATTATTTTATCCCTAATATTATACCTAGAAGGGAACAATAATTTAAAATTTTTATTTTCCTATTTTATAAGCTTTTCCTGGAAACTGAATGAATAAATTTAAGAAATTAGGAGAATGTTTCAATCAAAATTAAAATGGAACAAATATAAATACAAATATAAATACAAAAAGAAAAAAAAAAGAAAAAATCTATAAAATGAGATTTATCCAAATAATCTTATTTCTCGTTAAATATTTTAACACATTGTGTGCGGTTACATTTCGCAGCTGAATTGTACCAGAAGCAGTCGTTTTGCGCGTCAATTTAGTTATTCAGTTAAATCTCAATAGATTGTAAATTATTTAATTTTTAACCAAATTTACGTATTTTATATTGAAATATATAAACAAATATATAAATAGACAAATAAAATATATATATAAATAGAAATATATGTATAATATATAAATACACACACACACACACACACACACACACACACACACACACACACACACACACACACATACATATATACATACATATACATACATATATATATATATATATATATATATATATATATATATATAATATCATTTTCGCAAGGATAAATAAAAAGTTAATTTTAAATTTAAATTGATTTTTTAATCAACCTTCCCGTTCTGTGGTTCCGCATCGACTGATGTAAAAACTAGTTTTTATTTGTCCAAATTTTTCCAGAATCTATGTAGTAGACAAGAACATTCGACTTCGTTTTCCTGTATATACCGTTAGTTTTGTACCCACAAACAAACCATGTTGTTACACTAACCCGTACTAGTATGTGTCCCGAGCTCAAGTATCAATAGTCAGAAAACGTCAGAAAAAATTCAATGCGGTAATAAATTACAAAACGTATTATTATATTTAAAACACTCTTTTTTTTTCTTTTTTTCTTTTCTTTCGTTTCCCCGAACGATAGCAGCCGAATGGTTAGAACTGTGATTTTCTGTACCGGACTTCATAGGTTCCAATCCCACAGTGGCATGAGTGTTCGCAGCCCTTCAGACTCGATTTTAAGGAGTAGGTTCTGGTCTCATTAGCCCTCGGTTTTCAATAGCGTGCTCCAAACCAAACGTTTTTTTTTTTAAATAAATACAACTCAGTTAATTCAAAGGCCGAACGATGGCCGAATGGTTAGGGTACTGGACTTCAAAACCGGTGTTCGTGCGTTCGAACTTCACTGTGGTATGGATGTTTGCAGCCGTTCGAAATCGGCTTTAAGCAGTAGGTCTCGGTCTCATTAGCCCTCGTGTTGCAAAAAGTAGACCGTAGAGCTCCAAACGGAAGCAGTTATTTCAAAGAGAATATAATATTAACAATGTCAATATTTTAATTAAATTTAAATATTAATAATTATATGGTTGCATTTATTTTAGATTTAAAAAACTATAAAGTTCATCTTTTTAAATTTATGATTTTGAACGAAAGTTTAAACCACAATATTGATATAACGAGTAAATATTCTATGTATTTGCCAATATTTATAAATATAATAGTTAGTAAGTTTTCTAAACTGTAAATTAAATAAAAGATAAATTTTAAAAAAGAAAAAGTTAATAAAAAAGTTAGAGAAAATGTCAAAGAAGGTTAAAAGCTTAGAGTAAGTTAAAGAAAAAGTTAATAAATGTATTAATAAAAAGGTTATATTGCCTATGTTGAGAATGAGTACAATTTCGATTACATCTATATATATAAAAATGAATTTGTGTGTGTCTGTCTGTATGTACTCGATAGACTCAAAAACCATGCATACAAACGCCGTGAAAATTTGGGAAATTATTAGGTACATCCCTGGGAAGGTTTTTGTAAATTTTTAACGTTCGAAATCCATTCCTTCCCCCTTTTTCGAGCATTTCATGTCATTATTCCAAGCATTATTTTCCCCGGTTAAACGCAAACGATTAATTTTTTAATTTATCGCAGCATAACTAAGTGAAAAAAGCAATATTTCGAGCAATGTGACGTCATCCCAAGTAGTTGTTTTAAACGCAGTTTTCCTCGGTTAAAAGCAGGAGATTAAAATTTTCAATTCATCACATAATAAATAGGTGAAAACGATATTTTTCAACCGTTATGACGTCATTCCTTTATATATATGAATTATTCATTTCTTATTTTATATTATTCAAACATCGTCTGCGTAGTATTCATTGGATTTGACCTGGAAATTGAGATATAAAGTGATTAACTTTCATTTCTATGTGACGCAAATTATAGCATTTTTATATAGTAACTAATTTTAAATTCAATTCTTGGTTCATTTTTACGTTACAGTGAAATGTTTATCAACAATATTCTAAGAACAAAAAGTACGAATTTCAGTGACTCATGGGTAAATAAAAACTTATCATTTTATATAGTTATCTTTATATTCATATGGTTGTCAATACGAATGTGTGTTTATGTTTCATACAAAACCATGTGTTTTGGACAACATTTATTAATACCAACAAAATTAGCCCTGTTGCTGTCAAAACCTCTGCTTCCTATTCTACCACATAATATGGCAATGTATATTAAAGTTGCTAATCAACGTACAGTAGTAATACAGTAATGTCATTTAGGGTTAAACTTATATTTTACTATAAAAAAAAGTTTGAGCAAATTGAATATAAGACACAAATTCGATTATAAAAACTGAATATTGTTATAATACGCTTATAATAGAAATATATAAATATTCCAATGATTCGAACTGAACTGTGACTAATTTAGAGAAATATGCAAGAAAAAATTCTTTGTTTAAAAGTAATATATTAAGTTCACCGTAGCGAAGCATGGGCACACTTGCTAGTTATATAATAATTCCGAATAACTAATTTATTTTGTCTTAAATAGTAAATGATAAATTAAAGTAACTTTAAGCACCCATTGTAAATTCTCTCAAAATGAATAAATTGGGAATCCAAAATTCCTGGTGTCTTTAAAATCCCTAGAAGAAGTACTCTTGAGATTTTGAAAGATATGCTTTTATCTGAACGAATAATTAGAAGTAGAAATGTTAATCTACAGCTATAAATTTTCTAGAAATTCTAACGAAAATCATAATCTTACGGCATTTACTATTTAAGATAACACAGTTTAAGCCTCCGCAGATTACATAAGGACAGAAATTTCTTCAAATGTTACGCTGGGGACTATATAAATTTGACCACTAGTGCAGCTACTAGTACAAAGTTCTGTTTAATCTACACAAAGGAGTGTAAGAGCCAGAAATGCGTGAAAACACTCTAATAAATTAGCTTTACAGCTGTTATGTCTCTGAGAAATGGTGAAAGTTTGTTAATAGTTTAACAAATGAATTCAAATCTCAAGCAAAATCTTAATTCTTACACTAACGTAACTTATGGCCTTTAATGAATTTTCGCAGATTCTTCCTGACTTAATATGCTTTTGTACTTATGTACACTCCTCGTATATTTTTAAGCAAAAGAAATAATCATTATGCTGTAGAAGTTTTTTTTGCAAAAGGAAAATTGAAAGAAATACGTCGGAGAAATTTCGCTTTGGAATTGTATTTTTTTTATATTTAAAAAATAATTTTACAATATTTACTCATGTATCACGCGCACATTTTTTAAAAAAATTTTCGACAAAACTCAAGGTGTATATTACACAGGGAATTTAATGCAGCCTGTAATCCTCACACTTTTTAAAGCAACAGAAAGAAGCTTTATGCTGTAGAAGGTTTTTTGCAAAAGAAAAATTATAAGAAATAAGTTGGAAAAATTTCCTTTAGAAATCGTAATTTTTTTCATATTTAATAAATAATTTTAACATATTTCCTCGTGTATCACGCGCACATTTTTTTTTTAAATTTACAAAACTCAAGGTGTATATTTTACACGTAATTTAATGCAGCCTGTAATCCTCACATTTTTTAAAGCAACATAAAGAAGCTATGTGCTGTAGAAGGTTTTTTACAAAGGGAAAATTAAAAGAAATGCATCGGAAAAATTTCGTTTAGAAATCGTAATTTTTTTTACATTTAATAAATAATTTTAACGTATTTACTCGTGTATGAAGCAGACATTTTTTTTAAATTTGCGACAAAACTCAAGGTGTATATTATACACGGAATTTAATGCAGCCTGTAATCCTCACATTGTTTTTAAAACAGAAAGAAGCTATATGCTGTAAA
Organism: Pardosa pseudoannulata; assembly: GCA_032207245.1. NCBI lineage: Eukaryota > Metazoa > Arthropoda > Arachnida > Araneae > Lycosidae > Pardosa > Pardosa pseudoannulata. Next base: position 53,450,083 of record CM063510.1, on the reverse strand, counting down.
AGGTTTTTTTTTACAATAATGCGGAATTTAAGCAGCCCCATGGAATTTAATGCCTGTAATCCTCACATTATTTAAAGCAACATAAAAAATCTATATGCTGTAGAAGGTTTTTTTTCAAAAGGAAAATTCAAAGAAATACGTTGAAAAAATTTCGTTTAGAAATCGTAATTTTTTTTCACATTTAATAAATAATTTTAACATATTTACTCGTGTATCACGCTCACGTTTTTGTAAAATTTACGACAAAACTCAAGGTGTGTATTATACATGGAATATAATGCAGCCTGTAATCCTCACATTTTTTAAGCAACAGAAAGAAGCTATATGCTGCCGAAGATTTTTATAAAAAAGGAAAATTAAAAGAAATGCGTTGGAAAATTTCGTTTAGAAATCATAATTTTTTTCACATTTAATGAATAATTTTAACATATTTACTCGTGTATCACGCGTCCATTCTTTTTTAAATTTACGACAAAACTCAAGGTGTATATTATACACGGAATTTAATGCAGCCTGTAATCCTCACATTTTTTAAAGCAACATATGAAGCTATGTGCTGTAGAAGGTTTTTTACAAAAGGAAAATTAAAAGAAATGCGTTGGAAAAATTTCGTTTAGAAATCGTAAGTTTTTTTCACATTTAATAAATAATTTTAACGTATTTACTCGTGTATGAAGCAGACATTTTTTTTAAATTTTGAGACAAAACTCAAGGTGTACATTATACACGGAATTTACTGCAGCCTGTAATCCTCACATTTTTTTTTAAAACAGAAAGAAGCTATATGCTGTAAAAGGTTTTTTTTTACGATAATGCGGAATTTTATGCCTGTAATCCTCATATTCTTTAAAGCAACATAAAAAAGCTATATGATGTAGAAGGTTTTTTTTCAAAGGGAAAATTCAAAGAAATACGTTGAAAAAATTTCGTTTAGAAATCGTAATTTTTTTTTCACATTTAATAAATAATTTTAACATATTTACTCGTGTATCACGTTCATGTTTTTGTAAAATTTACGACAAAACTCAAGGTGTATATTATACAAGGAATATAATGCAGCCTGTGATCCTCACGTTTTTTAAAGCAACAGAAAGAAGCTATATGCTGTAGAAGATTTTTATACAAAAGGAAAATTAAAAGAAATACGTTGGAGAAATTTTATTTTTAAATCGTAATTTTTTTCACATTTAAAAAATAATTTTACCATATTTCCTCGTGTATCACGCGCACATTTATTTTTAAATTTACGATAAAACTCAAGGTGTGCATTATACACGGAATTTAATGCAGCCTGTAATCCTCACATTTTTTAAAGCAACATAAAGAAGCTATAAGCTGTAGAAGGATTTTATACAAAAGGAAAATTAAAAGAAATACGTTGGAGAAATTTTGTTTAGAAATCGTAATTTTTTTCCCATTTAATAAATAATTTTAACATATTTATTCATGTATCACGCGCACTTTTTTTTAAAATTTACGACAAAACTCGAGGTATATATTATACGCGGAATTGAATGCAAACTGTAATCTATGACATATACATATCAAAGACAGGTATGTAACACTAGATTTACAAATCGAGCCAATTTGACTCATTAATAATTTGATCACTATATATATATATATATATATATATATATATATATATATATATATATATATATATATATATATATATATATATATATATATATATATATATATATATATATATATATATATATATATATATATATATATATATATATATATATATATATATATATATATATATATATATATATATATAAAACTTTAATATCACTTTTCAAAAACATATGTTGGTTTTTAGCTAAGTAATAAAATATATGTAAATTTACATTCCTCTTTCCCGCAGTCCTCTTCATTTCGCATTATCAAATGTGATATACCTATTTTCATGGTTGTGAGCCAATTTGACTCATAGAATGTCTATGAAAATAAGTAAATATAGCAATAAATATAGTATAAAGTAAATATAAAGTATAACGTATATAAAGTATAGTATGAAGTAAATATAGAGAAGAAATCGAGAGTACTTTCATTCCAATGACAGAAATTCATGCTACTGACGCCCGGAAAAATTGTCAAGTTCAACAATCATGCAAAAGAAACAGATGTAGAAACCCTTGTGCTAAATGTAACAGAAATAATTGAGGAAAATGTGTTTCAAAAACATATTTTATATGTAAAATATATTTTCCATAATTTTTTTGATTATAAACATTTCATTTAAATTAATTTGGAACCATTTTCTTTTCAAAAAACTTCAATTTTCTTGTATGAGTCAAATTGGCTCACTTCAGTAAAAATAGGTATATGATCAACATCCGTAAATCTAGTGTTAAGGAAGAAATAAAAATATATCTAATTTAATTACTATGTTATTCCTTTTGGAGTATTTCTTACAGAAAAGTAGTAGTAACACTAATTATTAATTTTTATAGTCAAATTTTAGGTTTGAACAATTTTTAGGTTTGTTTACGGTTATCTTTTTCTGTAGCATATGGCACTGCTTGGAAATTAAACACTGTAGTACGGATAGATATTTTTTTCATATTACCATCACATTGTCCCAAATATTAATTTTTTTTATTGCATAAAGATGATAATGAAAATAATAATTTCTTGTATAACCCTCCATAAAAATGATAATTTGCTAGAGGTATTGAACTTTAGACTCTACGTTTTTTTCAAAATAGACATTTCTTAAAATGTCTTCCCATAATTTCAGACAACCGATAAAAAGTATGAAAGACTTTGGTATGAATGGAGTCATTTTAGATCTATTTTTAAAGGGTATTTGAGTTTGATTTTTTTCGGTTCATGTTGTAATTGGTTTACAATCTGGAAAATGTGTACAAAATTTTAGATTGCACGCTATATAATTTTCACTATTTTCTTTTTACCAGAGAGCCCGCTATATATGCAATGTATGTTGCATATGGGTATTAAGGCAAAATTTGTAATAATCAAATAAAAAAGTATCTACATGATAATTATTTTTATATAACTACGATCACGATATTATTAAAATTTTTAAAGATGTTATAATACTTCTACAGATGTTTTATTTGAAAAAAAAAGTTGAGGAACTTGCTTCAATTATAATAAATAATTCTTTGTAAAATATAGTTCATAATATACATTTTCTTAGAAGTAAAACTTATGCATAACGTCATATATGCAGTGTATGCTATACATGAGTATTACGGCAAACTTTGTAATAATCAAATAAAAAAAATCTACATTATAATTATTTTTATATAATTACAAACTGGATATTATTAATATTTTTATAAGACGTTATAATACTTCTAAAGTTGTTTTATTTAAAAAAATGAGAAACTTGCTTCGATTATAATAATTAATTATTTGTAAACTATAGTGCATAATTTACATTTTCTTAGAAGTAAAATTTATGCCTAACCTTTTAAAGGTAATTATTTTTCCACTAATTAATACAATTTATAAAATTGAAATTTCTGTGTTAGACTACATTAATTTTCAGAAAGATAAGGTTTTGCCGAAAAATGGATATTTTTATTTTATTGAATTAAGAAATAGAGTGAGATATTGTGATCCCTGGATGACATAAGCCCTATTTAAAACAAAACATACAATATTGATTCAATCAGTCCGAATCATCCTATTAGATATGCTCGTTAAATTTATTTAACTTTAACACGTTTACTGTAACATTAATAGCCACAAATTAAAATATATTTTCTGTCTAAAACTATGTGAGTCATAGATCAAATAATGCTCTAGGAAAACAATTTACTCGTTCATTCCACACAATTAAAAGCACTATTTACATGTATCACGTATTTTCGTTCGTCGATGACTTCAATTTGGACTTTATTACGTGTATTATGTTAGAATTAAGCGGATTAAAGGTGAAAAGTGATATAACAATAACTGCAGAGTGCACGGGTTGATTTTTGGTTACTGAGCCTATGAAGTAACATACCAAAAGGAAATGACAGATAATGAACTAATAATGACTAATAAGGACTAATGCCAAATGAAATTTAACTTGTGACAGTTGTAAACCTTTGCACTCGAGACCGTTTCCGGGCGTACTTAACAGAAACTCGAAGCATTTCGGAGCTCTTTTAGATAATTCCTTACCTGTAACTTTAAATGATTTCTTACATAAAGTAATACATAAAACTGTTATATTTTAATGCTTAATATACCTTTTCATCTTTACGAAGATCATTTCTTAAACATTAGTCTTTGTAACTTTGTTTCGTATGATATTTGATATAACAACTGCCGAGATGAATGATTGGCTGGTCGGGACAAGTTTCACAATAGTATGTCGTTTTATATCTTTTGTCGGGCTTATTTCTTTGAGAGCATTATTTCTTTGCAATCCTTTCTAACTCCTGTTAGAACGCTCTGCAGATAGGATTTTACAATTCTGGAAAATTAAAAATTTTACTGATCCCGTCATATGACGGGCTATATACTAGTATATGTTTATTTATTCCTTTATTTATATATAAATGCACACACACACACACATATATATATACATACATACATACATACATACATATATACATACATATATATATACATACATACATACATACATACATATATACATACATACATACTGTAACGATCCGTTACATGACCCCAAAGAACGAGGAGCCCGAAGGTGACCTTTCGCCGTGGACTCACGATTAGCCTTAAATAGAACCAGGTGGTCTAAGTACCTTAATTGAAAACTGTTCGTTGCCGACGCCTTATCGTCTAGGCATTGTAAATCTGTTGAATGGAACGTCGCTGTGAAAAGAGTGTAAATAATTACAGTGCACCTTGTCGCCCATTAGCGGTAGCAAAAAAGGCCATTAAGTTGTTTAAGTCGGTGGATCTGAAGACTGCCTTTCGGTCACATCTGGAAACAGAACAGCTGATCCGAGGCTTGGGAGTGACTGCAAGATTACGTCACCCTGGTTCTGGAAGTTTCCCGAAGAACCGAGCAAAGGGAGCGAGTGCCGCTATAAAAGGGAGGACAGGGAGGCTTCTACCTGATAGAGCCTGGCCGCTCAAGGACCGCTCGTATCTCCATGTCTAGAGTTTTTTTTTGGATCGTCTTGCATCCTGAGATTTTCTTCAGGAATCCCAGCGTGATACGCACTCAGAACTTTCGAACCTTGCTGTGAAAGTCAACTGTGCTAATCGTCAGTCGGAGTGATCGTGTCAGCATTATTCCCGGCACTAATTAGTGAACAACTCCTGTGATTGGAAGCCTTAGCCATACTGTTCCGGTATCTCACGCATCCTTAGTGTGTGAATATCATCTCTGTACGAGATCCCCGAATGTTAACATCCTACTGAATTTGTACATAACTGTACCTAGGTTTCTAGCCTGTTTCAATGACGGCCTCGCCTACTACATTCCCAGTACGTTACAATACATACATTTTCACAGATATATAAACTGCTGTTATAAATTTGTTAATATAATTTAGGCAAGGTTCATTTGGGATCTATTTGCCCTTTTATTATTGTAACATTTTTAAACCCTGGAGGGAATTAGGATTGACCTTACATATATGGTTAATTATGATAAACATTCCCTTCACTTGTTGAAAATATTTATAAGTCTAAAGCAATTTTTCTCATAGAAAATCTCCAAGTAGTATAAAAAATAGTATAATGCTACTTATTGAGTTCTGAATACATAATTTTCCATTATTTTTATACCATAAACGTGTTTTATAACAATAAACACATCAGTGAACAATTAGAATTTACTGAAAATAGTTTTCTTTAACTTAAGTACCTATAGCTTTTTATAACAGAGCAATAATTGTCAATTTGCAAAAACATTATCTTCAAAGAAGAAAGTTTAAGAGAGTCTCCAATGCTTAGTTGAAAAAAAGCGGAAGTAAATCTTTTTTTGTTTTGTTTTACATCTTGAAATATCACAGAGCTATTTTAAAAATCCGTCTAAAATGGTTAACTAAGATTTTACATATTTTCATTACATAAATATTTTTTAAAAATATTGGATTTCTTTCTGTTCGAGCAAAAATATGAGAAAACTGTCTAATTTCTGTTTAAAGTAGTTTAAATGTTTTTTATAACTTGTTCTTTTTCCATTAGAAATTTAACTTAATCTAAAGAAAACAGAACATTTTGTAAAGCTTATAGGAAAATTTTATTATTAATTTGCCGTATTGTCTTTCTCAAAGCATAATAGAAAATATTTTTTAACTAGATTAACAATGTCATTTTGTCCTTAAGAGTTTGTCAAGATAATAGAAATATAAAAAACAATTTTAATCTTTTTATAGACATTAAAAGACAGAAAACTCTCATTTTGACATTTACTGCTTTCTTGTAATATACATATGAAAATAAATTTGCACAATTAAAGATATTTTACACGAGTTTCGAAAGTTTAGTAGAAAATGTGAGGATTATTTTAAAAAATTTTGTTTATATCTCAAAGAAATATCACAAAGGTGCTTTGTAAATCTTTCTGAAAAAGTAAAGTAAGAACTTATGTGTCTTTTTTTCCGATAAATATCATTAAAACTTTGATGTACTTTCTTTTCATGCGAGAAATTGAACTATTAATACGAAAATTGGCTTATTTCTATTTAAAGTAAATCAAATAATTTTTGAATTTGTCTTTTTTTACATTAAAATATTTAACTTAAGCTAAAGTTGACGGAATATCTGTAAAGGTAATAATAAAATTATAAATTTGTATAGATCTATCTAGTAAAGGGGAATAGAAAATATTTTTTAAACTTAAATAGCAGTGTTAAGAGGTGCATCCAGAAAGTACGCTTCCCGATGTTTTAAAATTTAAAGTAAACTTAATTAGCAGTGTCAGTTGAGCTTGCATAACATATCTATGACGTATTAATCATATGAAAGCTGGACAAGTCCCGATTCATGCCAGTAGCGGGGTAGTAGTGGTCCGAAATGGAAACTCTAATTCCTTCTCCCGCCGCCTGCAATGTTCGGTCGGTGATCTTGAATGCACAAAGTATTGCACCAATTGAAATTCATCGTCAGCTCTGTCAGGTCTATGAGCCGAAACTGACACCCGAACACAAAATTCAACGCTTAGGAGCAGCACTGACATTTCTGCTACGGTATTACGACGACGGTGATGAGTTTCTTCGCAGGATCGTCACAGGCAACGAGACTTGGATTTCGCACTTTATCCCCGAAACCAAGCAGCAGTCAATGCATTGGCATCATAGTGGATTTTCGGTCTGGACCAAATTCAAACAGACGTTGTTGGTACGGAAAGGGACGTGCACGGTGTTCTGGGTCAGAAAGGCTGGTTCCATTCACAGGCGGCAGTGTTCTACAAAAGTTGATCCCACAATACGACAAGTGTCTCAATTCTGGTGGTGGTATGTTGAAAAAAAGCTGAAACATTGCTGTACTTGTTGCAAATAAATATGTCCATGAAAGTGTGAGTTCTTTTTTTCTTTTAAATAGGCAAACTTACTGTTTGGATGACCCTCGTATTTAGATTTTTAGAGTGTTTACAAACGAAAAACTATACAAAAAGATCTTTAATATTTTACGGTATATTAAAAATTTCAATAATTAAATATTCATTTTTTGATTTTATATGTAAATAAACTTCCATTTCTAGTTTCTATTTTTGAATTGCTAAAAAGGCTGTTAGCTCAAATTAGTTAACCAGTATATTTTACAAACACATGTCCTCATATGTTCCACTACAACTTTATTGTAGTTTGTCAACTAAAAGCTAAGGAAGAATATATTAGAATGCAAGTCAACATATTTAGGTTATAGCATGTATAAAATGGAAAAAAAATGTCACTTGCACTGAAAACTAAAATTTTAAGAACGTGATGTATAAAAGCAGTTTTACGTACTTTTAGTGTAAATAGCAATGTGGAAAATGTAAATTTCTTTATGGCTTTCATTGCTGTTAGGATGAATATTTTACATTACTTCTGGAAGAATGGCCTAGCTTGTGCAACAGTATAACGCTATAAAACTGAAGAAAAATGGAAGCAAAATTTAAATGCGTTAGTTTCAGTCATGCAAAGGATGACACAAAATAAGTTGATAAAGTACGAGTATAACGGATAAATTCTTGTGATAGTTTACAGAGAGATTTTCAGTGAGATGTAAACAGATAGTGAAAAAGTATAAAGGAACTTACTAACATATAAACAGAAAAAACTTCAGAAGCTAATATTTCTTTATTATACTTGTAACACAATGCTATACAGTTTTTTTTTAAAGTGGATACACTATATTTGACATTTCTCTTTTAAATCTTCATCACAGAAGTAATATAATTATTTGATATAGTTGCACTATTTGGAAAGAGATCTAATTTTTGTTTCTTTAAATGGAATCTAATATTAAAGTAATCTTATTGAAACAAGTTGTCTCTACTTTTTACTATGTGCTAAAAGGCAATTAACCCATTAACTCCCGCCGTCCTCATTTGAGGACAGTCAAAAAATGGTTTGTAGAGTTTTTGTTTTCTTGAAACGATTCTTCCTTTTTAATAAAAATAGATATTAATCTTATGAATAATGTCCCGAGTTTTCAAATATGATCTTATCTATAATTTTGTCATTCCTATCGGCATTGTATGATTTTCAAGCTTAGAATAGGAACGTATTATAATCGGTATTCTGAACGTATACCGGTCAAAATCATGGCGAATAGTTGTATCTGTCATCTCTTTTCAGTACTTGTCTCATACATGATAGCAAATAAATCTCTTATCACGAAGTTTTCCATTTTTTAAAGACATCTTATTATGTTTTAAAATGACACCTCCTCACTAATGATGACTTGATGTCATATTTAAAGGGGTTTAAATTTCATATTTAGTTTTACTTCCAGGTGCCTATAATACCTTCTATGTTAGGTATTTACTAATATATAGTCATCAGAAATATCCGGGAGTTAATGGGTTAAACTTCATATTAAATAGAAAAATATAGTGTTTTTAGTTTGAGAAATATCATGAATGATGGTAAAATATGAAGTAAGGTATAATAAAATATGAATTATTATTAAGAATTATGAATTAATCAAATATTAAAAATTATTAAAGATTTTAAAAAATAATTATCAAAGATATAGTTTAAATTCTTATTTATGTAGATTTGTAAAATATTAGTTTTAAAATTTATTTTTTTTTGAATTTATTACATATTTTCATATTTAAAACATATTAACAATTATTTGAAATTACTTCAGTTGTAATATTACCTGTTTCTGTAATTTATCTGTTATGATCAAAATTTAGATCTGCATTAGAACTGTTTAATATTTCTCCAACTGTTGGTCAGTAACGAAAGTTTTGAACCATATGGGACTGTATGATAAAATCCATATAAATACAAAATGTACATTTGTGAAGGTAAAACTTCATGAGATAGTTTCATTTTCTGGCGGTCAAGGATCTTGCGTCGGCAGGAGATCTAAAATGCAGGTACTGGTTTATGTCTTGAAATCTTGAATGATATTGTGTTGCACGAATGTTAAACTTTTGCAAAAAATTTGATGATTTTGATACCAAGAAATTTATTTTCGAAAGAAATTTTGAGAATGTTGTATAACGCTATAAAACTGAAGGAGAATGCAAGCAAAATTTAAATGCGTTAGTTTTAGACATGCAAACGAAGATACAAAAGAACTTGATAAATTATGATTATATCGGATAAATTCATGTGATAGTTTACAGAGAGTTTTTCAGTGAGATAAAAACAGATAGTGAAAAAGTATAAAGGAACTTACTTACATATAAATAGAAAAAACTTCAGATTTTAATATTTCGTTATTATTCTTGTAACACAATTCTACACCGTAGTTTTTTAAAGTGGATGCACTCTATTTAACATTTTTCCTTTAAATCTTCACCACGGAAGTAATATAATTATTTGATAATAGAATATAGCCCACCATATGGAGGGATTAGTAAAAATTTTAATTTTCCAGAATTGTAAATTATCCTATGAGGCAGGTAAAAAATGGTTTGTTTTTTAGCTGAGAATTATCTGTTATAATAACCTCAATATTTGTTTAAGTTTACTGACCACATGTTAGTAGCCAACTGTAATTTATCTTGTCAATATTACGTGATAGGATGGAGAGCAGATGTTTTAACATTAACAGTGACTATTTGGCAGTATATAGGAATGATGTCCAAAATTTAGAGAATCGATTGCAAAATGTGTGGTTATGTGTAAAAAACAAACACACGAACGAACAAAGTTCTTAATTTTCAAAGATATATAACTTAAATGCTATACATTTGTCAGTCTTTTTTTTCGATACATGCCATTAAAAGTTTGCTGTACTTTCTTTTCATACAAGAGATAAAACTATCAGAATGAAAATGGGTTTATTTCTATTTAAAGTAAATGAAATAATTTTTGAATTTGTCTTTCTTCCCATTGAAATATTTCACTTAAACTAAAGTTGACGGAATATCTGTAAAGGTAATAATAAAGTTATAAATTTGTATAGATTTTTCTAGTAAAAGGGAATAGAAAAACTTTTTTGAACTAAAATAGCAATGTTATTTAGATTTTTAGAGCGTTTACAAGCTAGAAACTATACAAAGAGATCTTTAATTTTTTAAAGTAATTTAAAAATATCAATAATTAAATATTCATTTTTTGATCTTATATGTAAATAAATTTCTGTTTCTAGTATAATTACAAAATATACATCTGTGAAAGTATATCTTCATGAGATAGTTCAATTTTCTGGCGGTCAAAGGTCTTGAGTCGGCAGGAGATCTAAAATGCAAGTACTGGGTTATGTCTTGGAGATCTTGAATTCTATTCTGCTGTACGAATGATATACTTTTGCAAATAAATTGATGATTTTGATACCAAGAAATTTATTTTCGAAAGTAATTTTAAGAATGTTGTAGTATCTATATTTACGAAAGTGTACAACACCTACCTTAAAAACAATAATAGAGAGTTATCTCGCAGTCGGAATCAGAGAAAAAATACTATTATGATAACTAATATGATTTAAATACTATTGTTTATTTATGTATGTCTAAGGCTAATACTTGTTACATTTTAACTGAAATGTAATCCAAGTTTGATGTGTGTTTTTAAATTATTAAAGGTGCTACAGGACACACAATTCACAAAAAAGTTACGTTTATATTTTATTTAATTTAATAAGAATATTTATGAATTTAGTTTATTATTTAGTATACAATGAAGAGTTTAAAAAACAATTAATACTCTCCGCATGTTTTTAGAGTATTTGTTAAGCTTAAGATCATGTTTATACTATATACGTGTATAAGTTAATTTTTTTACTTCGTGTATATATATATTTACTAGCATATATCCTGTCTTATGACGGGATCAGTATAGAACGACTATTTTGTGACTACATATTGCGTGGAATCTGGGATTTGAAAAATTTATGGAATTATTGTACAGTAATAATCTGAAAATTTGAAACAAAGTTTGCTCCAATACTGGTAACCCGTAATACACAAGAACGTTGTTTAAAAATAGGGAAAAAATATATAATAGAAATAATTCGAAGTAAAAAAGAAAATGGAACGTAAATATATGGCAGGAAAGTAAATAAAAATAAGATATATAGCATGTTCCTTGTTTAATAACAATAAAACAATAGATTTAAATGCATAATAAAACAAAAACTTTAAATCGATCTTCTAGAAAAATGTAATTAATAATTATTTAAAAATCTAATCAGTATTTAAATGTGAAATTATATGTGGGTAGTAGTATAATAATAATTAAGTCTTAGAATAAATCATGAATAATGTTTGTAAATTATAATGAAATATCAACCATGAAAATATTATTAACAAGCTGTTGAAAGTGCACAGTCATTTCAAGCTATTTTTGAGATTTATTCATTAAGCTTGCGAAAGTGTGTTGATCATATTAACTAACACAGCTGTTTCTAGCTGTCAGGAACTCTTGTATTTACTTTGAAAATACCTAAAATACGCAGATAAAATAATGGAAAGTTTAATATAGGAAAGGAAGATTTATTTTTCTGGTAATATTTCTTTTTTTTACATTTTAACTTAAAGTGTTATCCAACTTTGATGTGTGTTTTTAAATTATTAAAGGGGCTACAGGGCACAACATTCACAAAATTACGTTTATATTTTATTTAATTTAATAAAAATAGTTATGAATTTAGTTCATTATTCAGTATACAATGAAGAGTTTAAAAAACAATCAATACTCTCCTCATGTTTTTACAGTATTTATTAAGCTTATAAGACCTTGTTTATACTATATACTGTGTAAGTTAATTTTTTTACGTGGTGTATTATAGTTTACTATCACATAGCCCGTCATATGATGGGATCAGTACAATTTTTAATTTTACAGAATTGTAAAGTACCCTACAGGTAAAAAAAAGGTTTGTTTTCTGACTGAGAATTATCTGGTACAAGCTCAATAATTTGTTTATCTTCGTACTCCTCTAAAGTCTCCCAATACTGTGAATGCAGTATCGGGATCAATGCAGTTTAGAATCACCTTGAATTCATTTAGTCAAACCATGTGGTTATGTATAAAAAACAAACACACAAATGGAAAACCTTCTTAAAATTCAAAGATATATAACTTGAACGCTAGATATTTATTAGTCAGTGAAATAGACTCCTAGAGTATTATGAAAATAATTTCTTGCTAATACCGGTGATAAAATTTTCATTGCAACAAAATATAATCGATGATTAAATTTAAAATTATCACATATGTACTTAATCTATTATTTAGGCCAAATACAAAAGGAAATTATTTACGTAATATCTAAGTTCAGTGATAAAACGTATGAAAATAATGCCGATGATACTTAAAGAATTTAAAATAAAAAATGATTAAATTAGATGGTTAAAGGAATGACGTCATAATGCTAGGAAAAAAATGTTATGTTTAGAGTCGGTCTCACCAAAGTCGTTTAATGGCTAACCGAGATTAACACATGGCGCCAATAAATGGTGGAACTCAATTCTCTGTTTAAACAGAGTTGAATCGCGGTTAGCGGTTAAACGACTTTGGTGAGACCAGCCATTACCTATTTATTATGTGATAAATTGTTAAATTTATTCACCTGCTCTTAATTGGAGAAATTAGGGCTTGAAAAAAATGGCATTAAAATCTCTAAAGGTGCTATAACCGCTTTAAAACATAATATAATTTCAAAATTATTTTTCTAAATTTTTAATAGGACTTTTTGAGATACAAAAGTTTTATATCTAAATTTCTCAACAGTAATTTACAAAGGTACAAATGCTCGCTTCTACTTTGAAATTTAAGAAAATCGAAGGTCAAATAGGAATATTTATTTTATAATTGTTTAAAAATAGACTGTTTCATCGACGACTTTTTAGCTCGAAAGGTGCTATAAAAGCTTTAAAATATAATATGATTTTAAAATTGAAGATATACTTTTAAGTAGGACTTTTTGAGATAAAAAAGGTTTAGACATAAATTTCCCAACAGTAATTTACTTGGGTGCAAATGCTTACTGCTACTTAGAAATGGAAGAAAATCAAAGGTCAAACTGGTTTATTTAATATTTGTTTTAAGTATCCGTCTACATTAAAAACGTCATTTTTTGCCAAAAATCATAAATGTTTTATTTCTCTATTGTAAAATTTCAACTTTTAGGTTTCTAAATCTGTTTTTGTTTTGTCTCTACGGCATTTTAAAGAAAAGTTACAGCTGTTTAAACATCAGTGACAGCTGTCAAAACAAAACGGAAATAGCGACTTCGGAACCGGAAATTGTGAATTTAAAGCCTTTTAAGAGCATTTTTTGGACAAAACGTTTTTAATTTTCATGGAGATTAGTTGAAATATTTTTCTAATATTTTTAATAATTAATAACTTGGAAATTAGAAAGTTTTGAAGCAAGAAAGTGTAGGGAATGTATTTTAATTTTTTAATAGTTAAAGTTGCTTTCATAAACTTCAAATACGTTTTTCTCAGAACGGTATTTTTAATAAAATGTTGAAATTTGAAATTGATTTCTCAAAAAGTTCTTAAAATATTGTGTTGAA
>CM063510.1:53405992-53430992 GCA_032207245.1 Pardosa pseudoannulata | reverse complement strand
TCAGGCTTTGTGACAGAACAGTGCTTCATGATGCGTACTCATGTCTTGGATAAATAAAGAAGGGACTGGACGAAAACTCGTGTCGCGACGGCTTAAATAAAGATGGACAATCCAGATATAACATATATATCCAGCTTTTAAGTAAATTAAATTAGTTTCAGCCCTCCAAACACAGATTGTTTTAACATGTTGAACATATATGCATTAATATTTAGTTTTTCTTATTAATTTATCATTTTTTTTCACGGTGTCCTTATGCATAAAATTATTGACTCAAAATTACTAAATATATAGAGGAATGAACGATTTTGATTTTAAGAATAAAATTGGAAATATTTTTCAAAGATCTTAAAATAAATATTTTACGTGAACACAGAGTTTTTGTTTGACATGCCTTTTTTTTCTCATTTTAAATTCGTGACTGAAGAAAAGCGTACATCTTTGAAAGTACAAGAATAAACATATGATGAAGAATTGATTACGACGTCAGAGATCAGAGAAATAAATCTGAACTTGCTTAGAAATACCTGTGATCCTGTTTGAACTGTTGAAAAAACGGGAAAAAGGATATTCTTTGAGGATTTTTTTTCTAACCTTATACCCTATAAAGAGCATCAATATCATTCAATATTTGAAAATGATATTTTACAATTTTTATAATACTTTCGGAAGAGCACTTTTGAAATCCTTTTTACACTAAAGTTATTTTTTTCTAGCTTGTGTAAATACAAACAGAGCAAATATTTCGAGTTTATTTTTCATGCACTAGAAGGCCACATTGCTGGTAATAAGGTTTTAAGAAATTTTTATTTAAAAGATGGATGCAAAATGTACAAAATATTAAAAAAAGTTGAACCACCTTAGAAATATAAAATAAAAATATTTTCCTATTTGAATACTAGGAAATGTGTAACATTTTAAACGTTCTTCTATTTCAATGGTAATTCGTGAAGACCGTATTGCCAACTATATTGAGAAAATAGATTTTGTGAAAATAGATTTTAAGGAATAAGAATGGGTTTTAAAGAGATATTAAAGTGAAATAATTTTGATATATATAGGAGTAGTCCTTCAAGATTAATCATGCAATGCCATTTGATAATATTTGGGATTCATCTGAAAACAGAAATATCTATTTAACAGTTACCAATTACAATTAGAAAATTGTTTTTTCAAGTAGGATCATATTCATAAACTTAAGAAAAATCCCTAATCTAAACTAATAGCATGGCACAACATTTGAGAGTGGTAATCAATGTAAAGAGAGTTTCTTCAAAATATTTAAAAAAATAAGATTTGAAATATTAAACTATAGTTTTCATTATTAACTTTAGTTAAAATTACAAATGTATAAATAATATTTAGACTTAATATATTTTCATTTATTGCCAAAAGTATTGCAAAATTATTAAAATGCAACAAAACTAATAAGACCAGGGAGTATATGAGCACACACACATATATATATCTCACTTTTCAGTAAATTAAATTCTTTCAGCTCCCACAACACTTAATACTGTTGCATACATTGACATCTATGCATTAATATTTAAATTTTCTTGTTAATTTAATTTAACATTTTTTCAAGGTGTCTTTATGCGTAAGTTAAGCTTTACTAATGTATAAGTTAGCATCTTAAGCTTTACTAAATATCTGATGAAATGAACGCTTTTGATTTTAAGAATAAAATTTGAAATATTTTTCAAAGATCTTAAAATAAATAATTTACTTGAAAACAGAGTTTTTGTATGACAGTGCCTTTATTTGTTTTCATTTTAAATTCGTGACTGAAGAAAAGCGTACATCTTTGAAAGTACAAGAATAAACATATGATGAAGAATTGATTACGATGTCAGAGATCAGAAAAATAAATCTGAACTTCCTTAGAAATACCTGTGATCCTGTTTGAACTGTTGAAAAAACGGGAAAAAGGATATTCTTTGAGGATTTTTTTTCTAACCTTATACCCTATAAAGAGCATCAATATCATTCAATATTTGAAAATGATATTTTACAATTTTTATAATACTTTCGGAAGAGCACTTTTGAAATCCTTTTTACACTAAAGTTATTTTTTTCTAGCTTGTGTAAATACAAACAGAGCAAATATTTCGAGTTTATTTTTCATGCACTAGAAGGCCACAGTGCTGGTAATAAGGTTCAAGAAATTTTTATTTAAAAGATGGATGCAAAATGTACAAAATATTAAAAAAAGTTGAACCACCTTAGAAATATAAAATAAAAATATTTTCTATTTGAATACTAGGAAATATGTAACCTTTTAAACATTCTTCTATTTTAATGGTAATTCGTGAAGACCGTATTGCCAACTAGGATGATATAAAAGAAACCAGCTAGAAAATGACATTGTGTTGACAAAGGGAAGTGTATATGTTATTCCAAAAGAAAATATATTTGAATAGTATTATGTTTGGTTTGGTTTTTCCCCCCAAAATAAAAACATTGATGTGGGTAGCATACGACTTTTTTGTAGGCGTATTAAAAATTTTACACGATTTTTTCTGCTCTTCATTTTAAATTATTTTATTTAAATATGAAATATGATATTCAAATTCTTTCTTTGAAGAAATGGACATTTACGAAATTGCTTTACTATTATACGAGAATTGGAACTTTAATAGTGGTAACATCTCTCAGGACATCGCTCAGGAGCTCTCGTACCTGACTTCTCTGGGCCAAGCCCTCTAAGTCAGATTACTGTAGAAGCTTGGAATGAGACATATCTGATAAATTGCAACACGATATTGAGGACAAGAATCGAAATTAAGTTAGGAGATATAAAATGTATCAATTAGTTTATAATAAGCTAAGTTTCACGAGTTCAGTGAAAGAGAGAAAAACACATAATAAGTTTAACTCCCTAGGGACTACTCCGGCCCATACCGGCCGAAGCACTTAAAGACGGGCTTGGTCGGAATGGGCCGGAAGAATGAAAAATAGGGGTGATAGGTATGTCTAGCAGGGGTCTTCTTTTTCCCTACTCCATCATTATGACCAGTTAACAGTTTGATTGAATACTGCCTATAGCAAAGCTTGACCACACTTTGAGGTGCTTTCCTTAGCAATGAATTTTTACTTTCTTTTAATTCTCTAATATAATTCTAAACTTATATTATGCTGATATATATATATATATATATATATATGTTGAAGTTTAGTTTAAATGTATTTTATTTATACATAAGCTTAGTTAAAAATTATAGATTTTTAGTTAAACAATTTTGTTTTTATTATTGATTCAATGAATATTTTTTTCTCTTAAATGAATTTTATTAATAACGTGCTCAAAATAAAAAAGCAATAAACTGAATTAGTCACAATTAGGAAGGGACAGAGGAAGTGATTTATACACTATGATTAACTTTCTTTTGTTTTTAGAATACTCTCAAATTTATAATTATTATTTTTTCTTAATTTCTTTGTTGTAGAGCTGTTAATTTTTTATACTCACAAATGTTTTAATTAGTTTGCAGTTCTTAATTTAAAAAATACTCTTATGTAATAAATTATGCAAAAACGTATAAAAATGAGCTTAAATTTTGTATATTTTTGATATGAGTAAGTTTATATTATTGCTTGAACTCATATACTAAATTTATATTTAAATTGTGGCTGGTAGTTAGGCTGGTGTTATAGTATTCTTTTTACTAAACAAGGCTAATAACTCTGGCATTTACATCTAAAACGTTATAATACAAATCTATATAATTTGTTGGATTCGAACACACAGACTCTGCTAGTAAAAGGCAACGCCCTATCTCGTCCATTTTTCTGGAAGAAGGGAGTGGGGTGGGGAGAATGGGACAGTCCATTTTACATTTTCACCTGCTGAAAACTTTAGTACTTAAGGGTAGTAAAATCATCAGCTCTTGTCGTCCTTAAAGAGTTAAGTTGACATTAAGTACAAAGTTAGGTAATCAATTTAATAAAACTCAAAGTAGATAAACGAACATACTGAGATAAGATAAGTTATATCTAAGTAAATAGTGGTAACACTGCTGTAAAAACGCTACGCAACCAAACCAAAGAATGTCGCGCATACCTACCTTATCTCTCATACCTACGTACCTACATACCTACATGAGCTACATACCTATTTTAACTCTCAGAAAAAAGACTCGTTCTTCCTACGTCATGGGCATGCGGAGTGACGGGAAGAACTAATCCTTGCATTACCTTGTGATCTAGAGTAAGTGTTGTCAGGATGTTTTCAATACAGGACAACGAAATCAGATAAAAACTGAATGTGCCAGAGGTTGTACAGCACGACATTGACATCTAGGGCTCCAAGAAGCTTACAGAACTGTTAGAAGATGGGTAAAGGCCTTAAATGAAGGACGCCAAAATGGATCAGACAAGCATCGGCCTGGCCATCCTGTATCAGAGAAGCAGAACTGTTGACGCACTAATGGACAGTGATCGATGCCAAACTATTCGTGAGCTGGACCGAAAGAATAGATTTGCGCATAGGACCGTGCTGCACATTCTGAAAGAACGCTTGGGCATGAGAAAACTGCTTTACGATGGGTTCCACATCATTTGAAGAAAATGCAGAAATGGCTACGATACGATGATGCTCGAACCCACCTGGAAAGCTATAAGCTTGAAGAAGAGGCTTTTTTACGCCGTATTATTACGCTACATGAAGCTTGGGTCAGATCTAAGCCTTTATGACTTTGACTTAATTCCTAAGATGAAGGAACCACTTCGTGGCATTCGCTACAGAACTGTTCCAGAGATTCTTGCTTCAATAGACCGGTTCTTTTGAACTATTAACAGAACAGGAGCTAATACAATTGTTCTGCGACGTCCACATCATTGGTAACGGGTTATACACAATGTTGGCTACTATATTGAATAACTGTAAAACATGGTGACATGTATCACTTTTGTATTCCATGTAAATAAATAGCTGCCACTATTAAAGTTCCAACCACCGTATAAAAGTTTTCTTACATACTCTCAATTTTATGAAAATTTTCTATCATATTAATTCAGCAATGAGTAGAATTGTGTTGAATAAATAGTACAGATAAAATGTTTATATAAGACAGCAAAAAAAAAATCTGTTCTTGCGAAATGATATCCTATAATATTTAAAATTACAGCTTGTTAAACACTACAGACTGTTTCTGGATTTCATATTAGTTTTACTCTTTGAAAATTGTAGACTGTAAGGCTGTTAAGTGCAAAACTTTTAGAATACAGACTTGCAAAAAAAAATTTTTTTAAAGAATATAATAATCCAAATCAGTCAATGTATTTATACTTTCCTGTTAATATCACCCTACGATGAAAACTAAACAAAAAAACTTTAAGGCTTAACCAATAAAAGAAGTTAAAAAGAAGCATACATACATCGACCTTTTTCTTTTATAGTTAAAACTTTTTTTCTCAAAACTTCCCACACATAGCATGCAAATATATTGCATAATTCACTTAAAGAGAAAGAAGGACATTCGGAGAGCAAGTTTTTATTCAAGATTCTCTACCTTTTTAATATTATACTGAAAGAGAAAATAGAATTAATCATCCAGACTCTGATCAGCAGACGCAATGCTAAAAGTATTTTCCTCGTAAATGTTTATATAAAAAAAGAGAATTGATTTGGGTACTTTTCTCGAAGCATTCCTACTCAAAACTAAACTAAATATTATACCTCGATGTAATAGTCTTATTTATTTTTTGAATAAGAAATATATTCTTGAATAGTTTAGTTCATTTTGCAGTTCTAGGTTTATTTTTCATAAGAAATATTTTTTGAATTACTGTACACATATTTAAATTAAAAACTTTTAAATATATTTCTTTAAGGTATCCGTCTAAGTTAAAAGCGTCATTTTTTGCCAAAAATCACATTTTTTTTATTTCTCTATTATAAAATTTCAACTTTTAGACTTCTAAATGTCTTTTTTTTGTCTCTACGGCATTTTAAAAAAAGTTATAGCTGTTTAAACATCAGTGACAGATGTCAAAACAAAACGGAAGTGACTTTGAAACCTGAAATTGTGAATTTAAAGTCTTTTGAAGAGCATTTTTTGGACAGAACTTTCATGAAGATTAGTTTAAACATTTTTCTAGTATTTTTAATAATTATCAACTTGTCAATTAGAAAGTTTTGAAGCAAGAAACTGTGGGGAATTTTAAACATGTATTTTAATTTTTTAATAGTTAAAGTTGCTTTCATAAACTTCAAATGCGTTTTTCTCAGAACGGTATTTTTAATAAAATGTTGAAACTTAAAATGTGATATCTAAAAAGTTCTTAAAATATTTTGTTGATAATTATTATAAATGCCTTTGATAGTATTTACTAGGGAATGACCTAAAAGCTTTAAATTGGGATAATTTTTAATGAAGTTACACTCATAGTTAGATATAATGGTAATGAAAATTCATTAAAAATTCAATGTGTGTGATTTTGAAGGACAAAACTTTTTTACCAAATGTAAATCAAGAAAAGATTTAGGTGATTCACTAGTCCAGTGTATAAGAAATGTGTTGCATAAAAAATATTGAAATAATTTAATTTATTAAAAACTTAGACCTTTTGAAAAAAAACCCAATTTTTTTTACTTAATTTTTTTCATTTATTAGAAATTTTATAAAAACTTCTCCATGAATAATTTTTTAAGTGCAATTATCTATGATAATATAAGAAATTAATCTAAAAATGTAAAAACATGAACTACTTTCTACGTTTAAAGAAAAAAGTTCTTCGAACTTAGACGGATACCTTAAGTGTTAACTCCTTAATGCACAGTTTTTTTTAAATGCTGGCTAAAAAAATTTTTGATGTAAATTTTATTAATGTAAAAAACACAATTTAGAACGTTGTCTTGCCATAAAAATGACAAAAATCCAAAAATAAACAAAATTTGAGTATATTGGATATTTATACAATTGGTATGATTTCTAATTTTTAGAGGATCTTTATTATTCTCGAAAGAGTATATTGTTCAATTGGTAGGCGTTCTACAAATTGACAGTATAATGTGTCATCCCTTGATGCGTAGGTATCAAATATGAAACCCTTATGTTTCATATCTCAAGAATAAAGTATATAAAGTGACGCCTCGAGTCAAGGATGTCTTTACAGCCAGAGCTTAGTAGTAAAATAGTTAACAGTTATATTTTATTTTACATTCTATTTTGGCAAAATATATATTGAAAAATGAGTGAATTTGAATAATCTGAATATGAATACACTGTCGGAAAGCGGTTCAATAAAACGATTCTTTCTTTTTTTTTTTTTTGCTTTTACATTGTTGTTGCATTCGAGTGTGAAAAACTATAGCAACATTAAGCACAACGCAACTCGAATTATTTCGAGTGTGTACAGTTCGGCCAGTTATCGAGCTCGAGCTAACTCGAACTTGAACGTTAAGGGGTTTATCTTTAAATAAAACACAATACTGACTATATTTAAACTTTATTTTGTGGATGTATTTTATTTTGCTTCCACTGAAAGATTTAAGATAATTAATTATTAAAGATTTAAGACACATTTAAGATAATTTACAAAATGTTAAATTATACTAAAAGAAAAAATAGAATTAATAATGAAGCGCTTTGTTTACTCAGTTTCTCAAATTAGATTACAACCAGAAACACTAATCAATCTTATATATGTAAGTATGTATGTATATGTGTAATATATATATGTAATACATCAAAATTATTAGACCCAAAACATCTTTCAAAAATTCTCCTTTCCCCCTTCTCATCCTTCATATCTATTTTCCCAGACATAAAATATCTTACTAAAAGGAGTGTGCACTGACTAAAAATTCTTTCTACCTCTCTCCCAAAGCTAACTCTTGAAGAAATGCTAATTTTCTGTCCACCGGCCACATTTTAAAGCTGACTTCAACTTCATTTCTAAATGTTAATATCGCTGACTAAGCTATTGGCCTCTTGGGAGATAATTCGTCTCATTGCTTGCTGTTTGGAGAGATTTGTAATAGAAATGTGTTTTTCGTCAGAATTCCATGCTGATCTCTAATCTAGTAGAGATATTCTTTTTCTTAGTGTAAAATAAATGTTAAAGTTCCAAGTTGCACTTGGTTCTCTTTAATGAAATGAAGTCGAGACCGCAAATAACTCTGAAAATTACGTAGGTGTTCTCGTCACCCAGTAAGCCTTCAATAATCTCCTTTATAATAATAGCCTAAGTTATCTGTCCCTCTGTCATCGAATATATGAAGCGTTTGGACTTGAAAAGGATAGAGACATCAATATTGGATTCTTTATGAGTTAAGTTTATCAAAATTCAAAGCGAGTAAAGTTTATATTTTCCTAGACTATTTATCCGATTCTAAAATAAATTGGTATAAATATGCTTAATATCACAACGAAAAATTATGTCGTCTTTAAAACTCCCCATCTTCCCCCTTTTTCGAGAGTTTAATGCCATTATTTGAAGTCCTATTTTCCCCGGTTAAGAGCAGGCTATTAAATTTATCAATCTATTACATTATAAGTAGATGAAAATAACATTTTTAGCATTATGACGTCATTTCTTTAACCATCTCATTTAATCATTTCTCATATTTAAATATCGTCTGCCTTAGTTTCATACGTTTTATCACTGAACTTGGATGTGAAGTTAATAATTTTTCCTTTATATTTAGCTTAAATAATAGATTAGGTAATTATGTGATAATTTTAAATTTCACCATCGATATTTTTTGTCGCAATGAAAATTTTATCACCGGTATTAACAACAAATTCTTTTCATAAAAGTCTAAGAGTCAATTTCGCGGATTAATAAATATCAAGCATTTAAGTTATATATCTTTGAAAATTAAAAAGTTTATATGTTTGTGTGTTCTCTTTTTATACAAATAACACGGTTTGAATAAATTAATTTAACATGATTCTAAACTTCATTCAACAAATAATTCTCAGCCAAAAAACAAACCATGTTTTACAAGCCTCATGAAGTACTTTACAAAAGCACAAGTAATCATAAAAATTAAGAATGTTTTTCACTATAGTTGTTGTTATATGGCTAATCATTTTGATATTCTGATTTGAGATGCGATATGCAATAGCTACAACAAATTTAGATAAATTACATTCAGGCATATTTTAAAACGAATATTTAATGCTCAAAAGTTACAGGTTACAGTTTTCTTTTAAGTACGTAGAGATGTAACGATTAAACTAGTCATAAGGATTTAAACATAATCATAAATGACATTTCATTTGAAATTTTAATATTGAATTTTTTTTCTCGATTTTAAAACGTGTCTCAATTATAATACTAGTACGATAGACTTAAATTTAACGTAAAACACAATTAATCGTATAAATTAGAATGTTTTTCTCTATAGTTATTGTTATATGGATAACCGTTTTTGAGATGCGATATACAATAGCTACAACTAATTTAGCTAAATTACATTCAGGCATATTTTAAATCGAATATTTAATGCTCAAAATTTACAGTTTTCTTTTCCGTACGTAGAGGTGTAACGATTAAACTAGTCATAATGGTTTATACATGGTCATAAATGGCATTTCCTTTGAAATTTTAAAATTGAAATTTTTTCTCGATTATAAACGTGTCTCAATTATAATACTAGTATGATAGACAGATTTAAATTTAACGTAAAACACAAGTAATCATATAAATTAAGATTGTTTTCCTCTATAGTTATTGTTATATGGCTAACCGTTTTTGAGATATAATATACAATAGCTACAACGAGTTTATTTCAATTACATTCAGGAATATTTTAAAAAGAATATTTAATGCTTCAAAGTTACAGTTTTCTTTTACGTACTTAGCGATGTAATGATTAATCTAGTCAGAATGGTTTTAACATAGTCATAAATGGTATTTCCTTTGAAATTTTAAGATTGAAATTTTTCCTGGGTTATAAAATTTGTCACAAATATAATTTTAGTATGACAAACAGATCCATGCTATGTTATCTAAAATACATAAGTTCGCAAAATTTTACATCAATTGAAGATTGAAAAGTTAGCAAAAAATTCATTTCAAGATTTAAAATAGACATAAAGTGTGAGTTAAGTAACGAGCGTGTAAAAAATCCCATTTTTTTTAATAAAGGTGTTACATTTTATTTCAATACTCTTAGCTTTTCCCGCTAGAACCACTTCAAGAAAGTGGTATAAGAGGGTTTCAGAACAACGTAAAAAATTACTTTCTTAATTTAAAAATATATTCTTTTAAATGCTTTTAAGGGGATGATGTGTGTTATGAATCATTTTTGTAAATTATTATGTTAGAGTTACGAAACATTGTTCATATATACATTGTAATATAATTTAATCACATTAAAAATAAAATTTTAAACTGTAGAATATTTTAAACCATATTGTTTGAAATATTTTGTGAATTTTAAAAACATATTTGGTTTTATATCGTTCCACATTTTCTTTTATTTTTTTTATTTAAAAATTATATTTTATATATTTAAATATTATTTTGTTGGTTGAAGAGTTAATTTACAGGAAATAGTTTTATGCTTGTATCCTTTAAAAATCCAATAAAAAATAAAAATTTTCCGAACTTACTTTAATTTATATTAATTATTCTCGGTAAAGACGTGTAAAAATCCTATTTCTTTAATAAAGGTGTTACATTTTATTTCAATACTCTTAGCTTTTCAAGCTAGAACCACTTCAAGAAAGTAGCATTAAGAGGGTTTCAGAACAACGTAAAAAGTTAATTTCTTAATTAAAAAAAATATATTCTTTTAATGCTTTTAAGGGGATGGTGGCTGTTATAAATCGTTTTCGTATTATATTAGAGTTATGAAACTTTGTTGATATATACATTGTATTGTAATTTAATGACAATAAAAATTAAATTTTAAACTGCAGAATATTTTTAACCGTATTCTTTATAATATTTTGTAAATTTTAAAAACATCTTTGGTTTTATATCGTTCGACATTTCCTCTTCTTATTTATTTAAAATTTATATTCAATACATTTAAATATTATTTTGTTGGTTGAACAGTTAATTTAAAGAAAATAGTTTTGTTCTTGTGAGCCGCGGTAGCTCAGTCGGCAAAGGTAGTGTTCTCGTAACTGAAAGGTTGCGCGCTCGGGGATGGAGCCAGCCTAAAATCCGCCGTGTTCGCTAATGGTGACTGGGGTACGTAAAATAGGTTCGTGGTCACAAAATCCTCCACGTTCTTAAACGATAACCCTGGGGGTGGCAGGTCAATACTGGGAGTCTTCTGCTTGGTTCCTTTTTCTAAATTACGAGGACCCAGCGGGGGTAATGTTACTCGTGGCTGTAGCATACCTTAAGCTACACGTGGTGTCCGGGCGGTGCTAAAGGGGTAGCAGGTTCGCAGCCCTGTTAAGGCGTTAGGATAATGTCTGTATTGCCTGCTGCGTTGAAAAAAATGGGTTTTATGCTTGTATCCTTTAAAAACCCAATAAAAAACTAATTTTTTCTAAATTTATTTTAATTTATATTAATTATTATCGGTAAAGACGTCGTAGAAATCTATAATATATCTATGTGCAGAGTGATTCAAAATAAAGAGCTTGATAATTAATTATTCGACAGCGAATAATGATAGAAAGATGGGTTTTTACCTAATAGGTTGGACATAAAACCGAGTTTGTATAGACAATCATAAAAAGGCCCATCAAATTTTTTTAAACATTATACGACGCAGTCAATTCTCTGTCATCGGATTATGCTATCAAATGGCAATTAAAAGTACTTAGTGAAAAAACTCTTTAGTTAATAATTACCCCCATAGTTGTTAATTCTACTGCAAGAATGAGAAAAGTGGCAACGAAAATTGTGAAATGTCTATACATGCATGGTATGTGAGATCATAAAGAACCTTTCATGCATTAAAGAAAATAGTTTTAAGCTACAGGATCCATTTTACAAGAAGATAAAATTTTTTGGAAGAATATAGCATGACATGTAAAGCTAACTTTAGTAAGACACGAATCAAGAAAAGTGTTTAAACAGCTGTTTCGATGCTTCGAGACAACAACCTGTTTAATGCAAGAGCATTTAGTACATAGCCCACCAACATCCCATTTGTTTATATTTATATATTCTATGTATATAAAATTTATTATAATAATTATATATATAAAAAGTTTATATATATTTTGTCAACTTATCCAAAAGATTTTTGTTGTATGTATATTATAAAGATAATAATTTTAAACATTTAGTTCGAATGTTTATAATATATATATATAATTATATATTTTTAAAAATTTATATGTAATATATATTATATATATATATATATATATATATATATATATATATATATATATATATGATATAAAATGTTAGTCTATGTACTCGCGATCCCTATTTGGCGATGCTTACATGGCAGTTATATCCAAAGTACGGATTTTTAATTTAAAAATGTTATTTATTGTTTTGTGTTCTTGAATATTCTAGATCTTTCTTTAATATGTAAATTGTTATTTCTCAATATTCTGTTTATAAAAGCTGATACTAGTTGTTGGCAACTTCTCGATCCTTAAAAATTGCTACTTAGCTTCAATAAATTGTTCTGTTAAATTAAACTTCATTCGAATCTTCGTCACAATATATTATATAAATGTAATATAAATAATATATATATATAATATATATATATATTAAAATATAAGTATTTATTTTTTATGTAAAATATATATATATATATATATATATATATATATATATATATATATATATATATATATATATATAACTGTTGTCTATGTACTATTTCTCCCTATTTGGGCCTTACTTCCGGTGAAATTGCATGGCCTGTTATACAGAGACTTTATTGTCACTACTTTACAATCTATAGGATCTATAGGATGAACAAAATGTGTCTGTCATACTGAAAAGAATGTTGCGCTAAGCTGTGAATTGTGTCACACTCAATTTTACATATTCCAATAAATGTCAAAATCTCACTAAACTTATAATTTAACTTGCAAGCAATTTTCAAATTACACGTCACTGTTAGTCAAATAAAGAAAAATAAAGTCATCTTTCAGTCTCCTAGTCAAACATTTACTTATGCATCTGTCCCAAAATAATCTAGGCTTTATATCTAAATGATTTGAGCAAACTACATATTTTCTTTTGCATTTTCTATTGAATTGTTAAGTTTTCTGATTTTTGGATCTCATGATAAAAAGGAGTATTTTCAAAAACTAATAAAAAATCTCAAACACTTACTTTAAAAAAAAAATATTTGAAAAGTTTTATTTTCGAAGAAAATATTAACGTCTTTGGCTTATTTAAACACAATACATACTTGTGCTGTCTCATATAAAAGTGATGATAATTTAGAAAAAGGATTTGTATACATAAATTGCCCCCTTAATGTATAGAAATTTAATATTCAGCTATTATCCAGCAATAATTATAAAAAAAATTATGAAAACTAGTTTTTAAATATAGAAGTATACTTTTGTGTATCGTAAGCATCAACTTTTTAAAAGAAAGGAAAAAAGCTATTAAAAATTTTTGCTAACACCAATTTTTTCATTAAATTTTTCGTCATTTTTATATTTTCATTTTCACTAAGAATAACTCCGTAGAAAAAAACAATATTTCTTTAACAACATTAAAAAAAAAGAAAACACATAACGTTGTCTGGAAATGTAAAATTCGTTAACTAAAAAGCTGAGCTATCTTTTAAAAAAACTTTGCTCTTCTCTGTTTCAACAAAAAAAATTCTATATATATATATATATATATTTATTCACATGGTGTTTTCTTAGAATTTTGTAGAAAAAGTGCTAGGGGAGCAATTTTTTACTGATGGTGATTAGTTCTACATAGTGTGATATTCACTAATAAGTATCAAGATTTATTATTTTTTTTGTAGTGAATGAATGGAAAGAAAGATTTCTGTTCCTGTTTGAAGAAGAAATATAAAAGTTTATTGAATGGAAATTTTATTTGAACTTTGAGTAATGTCTAATGAGTAATTTCTAGTTAAACAGTTTGTAAAATACATTTTTTCGTATCAAATATAAAAACGTCAAGACTATGAAAGACATTTGATTTCAAATTTTTAAAATTGGGAATAGAGAATTGCTATACAAATTGCAGTTTTATAAAGAATTGCGTGAATCTTAATGTTAGCAAATAAAACCTAAATAAGTTTTAAACATAAGTAAGCCTTATATATATGAAAAACCTGATTAGAATATATCTTACATGAAGAATGCATAAGAGTGTAAAGCAGAAGTATACACATACAGTCAAACCTGTCTATCTCGAAACCTGCTTATCTCAAAAACCTGTCGAATTTTTTTTCAATTTCCCTACATTTTCAATAAAAATTTAACGTATTTTCCAAACCTATCTCAAATTATTTTCCCAAACCTGTCTATCTCGAATTTTTGTAAAAAGCACAACATTCCAGTTTAGAGACTTACTGCTTTGACAACCGCACAAGTTCCAATTTCCAGGAAATACACTTCTAGTTTTCTCTCTCGGGGAGTTATTTGATCAGGGACTGGGTGGGAATTGTACTAAAAATGCACAGTCGGAGAACAACATCTAAAAGAAACCGAAGAGCAACCAGCAGAGGAAACTGATGAAAACCCGTAGAAATGGATGACTATCAGAGAGAAAAGGAATACTGACACTTCATTTAAAAATTTTATAGAAGTACATGAATCAATGGTAGCTAGCGGGACATTATTAACTGATTCCGAAATTTTAGTAAACGTTCGGGGAACTTGTGATGATGAAGTGGATCATGATAAAGAGGACAACATTGATGTAAAAAGAGTTGTTAAGCCAAAAGAAGCAGAAAAAACCATTGAAACACTAAGAATTTTTCTTGAATCCCAAGAAAATATTGATCAGGATTGTTTCTCCACTGTGTCAAAACTACAAAAACTTGTCCAGTCTAAAAAAGTTTTGCATCAAAAACTCCTAAAGCATTTCTTTCTGTAAGGTATGTAAGTAAAACGAAAAGTACTTCACCTTTTCAATCTTTTGTATTATGTAAAGAAATTTTCTTTGTCTATTTTCATAAAACCTGTGTATCTCGAAACCTGTTTATCTCGAATTTTCTTTTACTCCCAAGAAATTCGAGATAGACAGGTTTGAGTGTGTATATCACATATATTGTAACGACCCTTTACATATCCAGAAAAAAAAGGAACCCAAGGTAGGCCTAAAGTTCCTTCGAAGCGGAGACCTATTGTTACCTTTAGGTAGAAACGTGTGCCGACTAAACAGTGCGAACAAAGCCCTTTGTGTATCGGGTTTTCGTACACACAAACAGAAGTTTAAGTGGAGTTAAATTTTAAAATGTCAGCACGCCGGAAGCAGTCTGTCTGCCGCATTGTGCCGAGAGACTCTGGTGATATTATAGATTGAGTGACGAATGGGTCTACTGTTCCAGATATATGGACAAAGTTAACACTAAACATACCATATAACGAGTCAAATTACCCATAAGGTATATGTAAAAAATGCGATGGGAAATGAATTAAAAATTCTTATTATTTATGTTTATAATACGTAAGAGTCAACTTTTATGTATTATAAATGCAAAGAATAAGAATTTTTAATTCATTTCCCATCGCATTTTTTACATATACCTTATGGATAATTTGACCCGTTATATGGTATGTTTAGCGTTAATGGTGCCGTTAATTTATTGGTCTTTTGCCGGTCGATAAACTTAAAAAAGAACTTCGATCACATCTGGAAACGCATCAGCTGAGTCCAGACGGGCCACAGAATTGCTTCACCCTGTTTCTGGAAGGTTCCAGAAAGTATCACGCCAAGGGAAACTAGGACCCCTATGAAAGGGGAGGAGGCATTTCTTTTGAGCTCGAAAGGAGTTTACTTGCCTCTTCGAATTGCCGGAGCTTGCTTTCCGTCAGAGACATCCAGCGTCTCTAATTTCCGCTAGGAAATCGACCCTCGACTTCGGGATCTCATTACCGCAACGTTATTTTTTTTACTTCGTACTTTGAAGTAGTAGTATAGAGTGACCCTTACTCTCACCCCGGATCAACCACCAATTTCCACGAAACTTTATCGACATACTTACTCTGAGCACTTCGAGCCTCAGTAACTCAGTGTGGAAAAAAATTTCGGATCATAAGATCGGTAAATCTTATCAGTACTTGCACTAATTTGCGAACTGTCTCCTGCATCTCATTGTACGAGCTTCACTGTACCCACAGGTTTTTTAATGCTTATTTCGGCACGCGATTTCAAAATTAATTACATTTAATTAGTTCTATATATATAGATGTACATAAACTATTCTCATGGAAAATTATTTAATCAAGATTAAATAGAATTCAGTTTGTATCCTTGATCCTCTACTACCACTTCTCCAGTACGTCACAATTTATGCATATATGTATATATATATATATATATATATATATATATATATATATATATATATATATATATATATATATATATATTATGTGTATGTGTGTGTGTGTGCGTGTGTGTACGTGTGCGTAATTATTCATATATGTATACTTATATAAAATGATATTTTGCCCTAAAATACTAACTAGCGTTATATGGATCTTAAAATTTTTTTGAGCAATTTTATCCTCTTCTGGCAAAATTTGGTGACTCCCTGTTGTTCTTTCTATTAAGTTGTCTAGACTGAAAACACCACATTAGTTCCTGCATCTGTCAGCACGTATTATATAATACTTTACATAATTAGTTTCGCTTTCTCCATGCCACCACGTGATTAACCATTAATAACCCTGATTTACTGGCTTACACCTATAAATTTCCTATATATATATAAGAAATTTTCATATATATATAAATAATCTTACTTATTTCTAGAATTATTTATAACGACTTTCATTACATTCACAAAGAATTAGTTTCATATGTAATTAGAAGCGTGTGCATCTATCCCGTTTAGATGTTCAATTTTAAGGACTCTTTTTAAAATGTCTTTCAGAGGTTTTCACTTATGCAATTTTATGTGACTTTTATGCTACTGTTGAAAACTTATTGATATACATACTTTGGATACAGGTAACAAAAACATTTTATTCATGCAAGAAATTCACTTCAGGAAGCTGCAATGTTTAAACTATGTAAATATATTATTAGTTTCAATTAATGTGCGTTAATTATAACGATAACCTCATCTTTTAAACACTGAAAAAGCATTTCATTAGTATTTCAATAAAATGTCCCATTATATTAGATGAATAACTGTAATTTTCCTGTTATTTTAGAGTTCATTTACTTTTCTTGCTGTAAGAATATCCAGTTATATGAATTTTGCCACTAAATATCCAAAAATGAATAACTGCTACTACCTCTTAATTCTTTAGAAAATATATGTTTAGAGTGGTTTATAATGAACTAGAAATGCAACTTCATTAATTAACCGTAACAGTTTGGAATGAAGGATTAATTAGCACATAGAATGTACGGAAAGTAAATTGAGTTAGAATAAAACCTTGTAGGGTTAAAGAGATAATTAAATTTAACGCGAATTTATCTATTTCTCCTCCCAATTTGTATAAGGGAAACACTTTTATTATAGTTTAACTGTGGTAGACATAGTTAAGAAAATAAAAGTTTTTTTTGAAAATTAATGTTTTGTCATTCATTATAAAAAAATAGCTTTATTAATGTGTAACATAATGTATGCAAATTATGTGTAGTGTGGCGAATTTATATTGTCACTAAGATTAGAATGAACACACCGTTTAACTTACAAACGGATTTATTGAAGCTAAGTAGCAACTCGCAACTTTACAAGATCGAGAAGTTGCCTACAACTAGTGGTTATCAGCTTTTATACCCGAACAGAATATTCGAGAAATAACTAATTTACATAATAAAGGAATATCTAGAACGTTCGAGAAGATAAGGCAACAATAAATAACATTTTTAAATTAAAAATCCACACTTTGGATCAATCGCCATGGCGAGCATCGAACCCACAAACTTTGGGTCTGGATCTCGTGCTCTGACCATTCGGGTACTGAGCTCGTTGCTAAAGTTTCTTTATGCGGCAATATTCGAAGGAAACAATAAGTTGCAGTTTTTCTAGGCAAGAATAAGCCTAAGGAAAATCTAGTTCAGATTAATGAGGCAGTCTGGCTATTCTATAAAAAGAATGAGTCCGTGACGGAACTTTAAGAGCTCAGAAAACATGATGATGTTCTGGCAAAAGCAGAGAGGGAATGATACATTAAAAGATGTTTGGATTACAGGTTTCGCTCCACAGCGAGACGCGGAGACGAATTCTTTCCCTGAGAAAATAGTTTAGTCAGCGATATTGACAATCAGACAAGAACTTAGATCATTGAAAAAAGTGAACGATTTACCTGGGGCAGTTAGAAAACAGCATGTTACTCTGGCAAAAGCAGACAAGAAAATGATACATTAAAAGATGTTTGGATTACAGGTTTTACTCCACAGCGAGACACGGAGACGAATTCTTTCCCTGAGAAAATAGTTTAGTCAGCGATATTGACAATCAGACAAGAACTTAGATCATTGAAAAAAAGTAAACGATTCTCCGGGGACAGTTAGGCTGGTTACACACTCGGATTTTTCGGAGAGGAAAGTTTACTGTTGCCGCCATTTTAATAGTAGTCCATTGAAATAAACTAGAGCTTGCACATTAGACGCAAAATAAACGATCAATTAATTTGCCTTCGACGGTAGCTCTGCAACCACTGGAGCTCAGCGGAAATTTATCCGTCGTCTCAAACTTAGAGGTCCATGCCACCCAGTGAACGTTTCCACACACAGCTGTTCTACCGTTCTACTTTTCTACCATTTGCATTGGAATTTCGTTGTGAATATGAATAGTTCCGTGAACACGAGCGTTATTGATAATGAAATTCCGATTTGATTAATACAAGAGAAACCTGTTTTATGGGATAAAACTCTGAAAATTTTTAAGGACAAAAACGCTATTTGTAAAGCTTGACACGATGTTTGCCTTGGATTTCGAAGCAATTTCGATCAATTGGAAGAAAAAGAGAAATGAATTTGGTAAACATATTTTCACACATGCCTATACACCCGGTGGCCGAATACTTTTTAACAGTCTGCAACGGAAGTTGGGTCTCGTAAAAATAGTCTGCAGAATAGTGCTCGACTATAAAAATTTTCGTATTTCTGCTTATTAATTAAACATACGGTTTTTCATAACTGTTTTCTATAGAATTAAGGATTGTAAATATTTTTAGAATTTAAACAAAAACAGTATGAATAAGAAATTGTAAATTTTTATCGAAAACAATCGATTTGAATAAATTTCAATTAGTTAAGTATTTGACATGTCAATATTTTTATCACTCTCGCAGCCAAAATGTGGAATTTTGACGCCCCGGACAAATGTCGAGGTTGTCCACCATTATAGAGCGGGTCCTGCTCAGTAGCAGCACAAAATTTACACTGCGTAAGACTACGGCGACTGAAGTTTTCCCGACCTGTGTGCAAACGTTAATTTCATTGATAGGCGACGGTAAATTGTCCACTCGGTATAAAATCAGCTATGTTTGCAACTACCCTTAGAAAACAGCATGTTACTCTGACAAAAGAAGAAAAGAGAATGATACATTGAAACATTTGGGGATTACAGGGTGGCCCCGTTGTGCAACGAGGAAGCAAAAATTAGGACAACTCAACTCTACTGTTATTCATTATCGGCTTGTATTCTAAAGATAAAATAAATACGTTTTTAGCCGCATCTACACTGGTGACCTCGGACTTTGAACTTCAATCTTGGAAACTCAACCGTTATCAATCAAGATATCAAAAATTATATGAAAGTGATCGGAAATCAAGGTACGTTTCTTAAAGTAATAAAAAATGTCTACCACGGAAGAAAAATCTCCTGCCTTAAATCTGGATATCCCTAATGAAGTCAATCGAGTTGAAATTAAACCACCAAATTTTTGGCGAAACAAACCGAAACTATGGTTTTTACAGCTGGAAGCTCAATTTGCAAACATCGGTATTTCTCAAGATTCAACTAAGTATAATACTGTCGTCACTGCTTTAGACGAAATTGTTTTAGATTTTGTAATTGATATTTTGTCCGATCCTCCGACATATAATAAGTATGAAACCTTGAAAACGGCTTTATTAAGCAGCCCCACAGCGAGACGCGGAAAAGATATTTTTCCCAGAGAAAGTAGTTTAATCGTTGATATTAACAATCCGACAAGAATTTAGATCATTGATAAAAAGTGAACTATTAGCCAGAGACAGTTAGAAAATGGGGCGAATGGACAATAAATTTTGCATTTAATTCAGAGTTTGCTTTGAGGGACTGCCAAAAGAATTTTAATTCTCGGACATACCTTTACATAAGGTATTTTGTGGCTGTGAAAATAGATTTGAAGGAATAAGAATGGGAAAGAGGAGAATTTTAAGAGCTAGTTTAAGTATAATAATTTGGTTATATTATATGCATATGGCCAATAATGATCGATGTCTTGCGATTTTAGATGTTTTGTTGAATATCTAGAAAAATAGACAAGGAATTGTCCTGAAACTTTGTGTGTGCAAAGAGTATGGTTAATTTTATATATTCTCGCAAGCATGTGTTCCATTAACACCATAGGATACCTTCAAGAAATTGGAGGAAGAACAATATGTTTCGGATAGCACTGTGAAAACGAACGTCAATAATCGTTGAAAATTTAGAGGACAATGAAGAGGCTTCTCGGAATAATCTGTGTTCATTTTCATATGAATAGTATGATTAATCGTAGAGAAATTTCCGAATTTCATTCCATTCTATTCAGTCTCCCTCATTTCAAATTACATTCCGAAATTTCTAATAATCCCATACTTCATTATTTGTTTTGGTTATAATAGAGTTTTTAATATAAAAAATTATATTTTCTCAGGATATATGACAAACGTACACAATACCCTGAAATAGAAATCAAAGAGTAATGATAGCTCAATGCCCATGCATAAATGGAATCAAAATAGAAAGTTCATAATAGTTTAGTTTAATGAACACAGCATTTTTTGTGAAAGACCCAAACACATAGCTTGAAAATTTAAAAAGTGATAAGTTATGTCGGTAGAGTAAGCTTGATGTCCATTGTTCCCCAAAAAAAGCAAATTCAAGTGGGGATGTATATAGTATAGTAAAATTTAAAGAGTAATCAGTTATGTCGATAGAGTAAGCTTGATATCCATTGTTCCCAGAAGGAAGCAAAATCACGTGGGGATGTATATGGTATAGTAAAATTTTAAAAGTAATCAATTATGTCGATAGAGTAAGATTGATATCCATTGTTCTCAAAAGGAAGCAAATTCACGTGGGGATGTATATAGTATAGTAAAATTTAAAGAGTAATCAGTTATGTCGATAGAGTAAGCTTGATATCCATTGTTTCCAAAAGGAAGAAAATTCAAGTGGGGATGTATATAGTATAGTAAAATTTAAAGAGTAATCAGTTATGTCGATAGAGTAAGCTTAACATCCATTGTTCCCAAAAGGAAGAAAATTCAAGTGGGGATGTATATAGTATAGTAAAATTTAAAGAGTAATCAGTTATGTCGATAGAGTAAGCTTGATATCCATTGTTCCCAGAAGGAAGCAAAATCACGTGGGGACGTATATGGTATAGTAAAATTTTAAAAGTAATCAGTTATGTCGATAGAGTAAGCTTAACATCCATTGTTCCCAAAAGGAAGTAAAATCACTTGGGTATGCATATAGTGTAGTATTTTGTATAGATACAAAGTATACATACAATATATTGTAGTCAGCAACAAGAATAAAAATTAATAGAACTTTTCTAATTTCTTCCCGGTTAAAATTTAAAAAGTAGTAATAACTGTAGCTTTCTTTTAATTCTTTAGAACTATATAGTCGTTTATAATGAAGGAGAAATTCAACTATGTTAATTAATTGTTACATTTCAGAATGAAGATTTAATTAGCCCATAGACTGTACGAAAGTAAATTAAATTCTGATAGAGTATTACAGGAAAATAAATAATTAAATTTAACAGGAATGTGTTCGCCTTACAGTTTGAATAAGTTTAAGGTCTACTTTTTCTCCTTGTTGTGAACATAGTTGAATTAAATTATAGTATGTAGAAAATGTGCATTTTTGATAATATGATTATTTTGCCTTATAAATATATATACGCATGTATTCATACTAGAAAGTTTTATATCATAACTCAAAAGCTAGTTGTTTTTATGTGATAACTATTTGTAGAGAATAACTGAAAAAAATTAAAACCTATAATAGAGTAAAAAGTTTTAAAAGGAATTTCATTTAAATAATAAAACCGTGAAATATGGCTTACTAAAACCAATTTTAATAAGTTAACTCCGGAAAAATTTATGATGAATATGTATTGATTAATATCTTAATGTGAACTGATTGTAGGATTAATCTTTGATTAATAATAAAAAAATGTGGGATTAACATAATATATTAATTATTTGATCTATCGATTTAATATGAAATGATTTGATAAGTATAAAAACTTTGGTGTTCTGTAATTTGATATTTGTTAATTTTTTAACATCGTTTCCCTTATTTGCATATATTGTGTTTTCTTAGCTACTGAGAACGCAGTTTTCAGCTCCCTGGACGAATGCAAACTGAGCTCTGTTAGGTCTGTTTGTTTACCACTGAGGTTATAAATATGTTTTTCCTGAAAATGTAGGATTATCGTTAAACAGACATCGTATAAATGCCTTCCATATCTGTACTGGTGTAGTACATTTGCTTGTTTTTTCTTCAGACTCATTATTCTACATTAAAACATAAATCAGGTTCAATTTTAATCGTTTTTAATATTAATTATATCCAACTGCAACTGGTCTATATTACAAAATACAAGTATACACACAAGAGAAAAACATTATAACCACCTGTCAGTAACGAGTTGGCCCACCTT
Organism: Pardosa pseudoannulata; assembly: GCA_032207245.1. Lineage (NCBI taxonomy): Eukaryota > Metazoa > Arthropoda > Arachnida > Araneae > Lycosidae > Pardosa > Pardosa pseudoannulata. Next base: position 53,408,070 of record CM063510.1, on the reverse strand, counting down.
TGGCGCGCAACACAGCTTCAACCCGCCTTAGCATGGATGCCACAAGTCCTTGGTAGATGGCCGGAGACAGATTGTACCAGATGTTTAAGCAACGGTTACGCAAATCCGAGATATTGCGAATTGGTGGTCTTTGAACTCTGAGTTGCCGTCCCATGACATACCAAATGTGTTATATCGGATTGATATCCGGTGTTAGGCGGACAGGACATTAACTGGAATTAAGCATCATGTTCATGGAACGACTCCAATACAATTTTAACCTTGTGACACGGGGCGTTGTCCTGTTGGAAAATTCCATTTCCAGCTGAAAAAAACAGAGGCCATATAATGGTGCAACTGGTCCGCAATGATGTTCAGATACCCTGTAGCATTCATGGTCTGCTCTACCACAACCACGGGTCCCAGAGACGCCGAAGAGAACGTCCCATAAAGCATACTCCAGCCACCTCCGGCCTGCGTATGACCTACTGTACATTGAGGGACCAACTGTTCGCCTGGAAGATGGCTTATCGTGACACTGCCATCGGCTTGATGAATAACAAACCGTGTTTCATCTGACCAGGCAACTCTCTCCCACTGATCCACGGACCATTTACGATGTTCCTGGGCCCAGCGTAGGCGCAGTTGGCAATGGCACTTGGTGAGCAATTTACACGAGTGGGACGTTTTCTGCGTAGCCTCATATCCAACAGTGTCCTACGATTCTATTTTACTTGTCCCTGTATTATATTCGGTTGTCAGTTGAGCCACTGTCTGGCTCGGGTTTTGCTTTACCATGCGAGACAGTCTCCGACGACCTTTTTCTTTGATAGCGTGTGGACGTCCAACATCATGTCGTCTACTGCTGGTTTCACCGTCATTCATCCACTTTGCATATGTACAAACAACTGTAGATCACGAACAACCCACGAGTCGTTGAGTTTCGTAAATACTTGTTCAGAGCCTTTGAGCCATTACAATCTCCCCTCTATCAAAATCGATTAGATCCACAGCCTTTCCCAACACACGCAGAAGTAAGTGAAAGAATGATTCTTTAGACTCTCCAGCAGCAGTTAAATACCACTTCCATCTGGTCACGTGCCTTCCATATGCAGGCGAGTTCATTGCAAAATGTAGGGGTGGTCATAATGTTTTGGCTGCGTGTATTAATAGAAGAAAAATGCTAAAAAAATATAAAAAAATAATTAATAGAAACACGCTACATACTACACCTGAAAGAAAAAAAATGCCAAAGTCTATGAGCACATTACATCCTTATCTCTCTTTCTAAACTACTCCAGCAACATTATACCTTGTTTGCCAAAAACTCTTTCATCTCGTTGTGGTTCTATTATCCTGTGCCATGGCGTCTTCTCCCTGAACTGTCCAGATCAACCGGGACTTGAATCATCTCCTTTGGCAACCAACCCCAACTATCCAAGCTTGGTGAAGTTGAAGTGCATCTCTACCCCACACGCGTCCTTGAGTCGCCAAAAATACTTGGGCATGCAACCCACAATGTGTGAGTGCGGCGAACAGATTAGTTTATCAATAAGACGGTTTTAAGGTCCATTCTCCTCTACGTAGCCCCGGTCTGGGGATCTGCATCCAACACACAGATCCAGAGGATACAAACTATTCAAAACAAAACTAATCGTTCAATAGTTCGTGCCAATCGTTATCTGCGTAACGACATCATTCACTCTACCTTAAATATAGAATCCATAAGGGATTCATAAAAAAACTAGCCATAAAAATTTTTAATAGATTTAATCATTTACAAAATAAAGAAATATATAATATTCCGGATTATGATCCTCTGGAGAATTATAAGCGCTCTAGGGCAACTATGGTACTACACGAGGGTATTCGCCCTCATAAACTATTTGATCCTTGTAAATATGTCTGCCCATCTAATTTTATTTTATTTTATTAGTGTTTTCACTGTCCTCTTTCCCCTTCTCTTCTCTTCCTTCGCCGAACGATGGCCGAATGGTAGAGAGCTGCTCTTCGGAACCGGAGTTCGCCGGTTCGAATCCCGCTGCTGGCATGGATGTTTGTAGCCGTTCGGAATCGGCTTTAAACTGTAGGTCCCGGTC
>CM063510.1:53385992-53400992 GCA_032207245.1 Pardosa pseudoannulata | reverse complement strand
TCGAATTCAGATGAATGCTTTACATTTAAAATTTTTACGTTTCTGATATCCTCGAAATATATTCATAAAATTTCTAAACTTACGTTGGATAAATACACAGTTCATGCATATTTTTTCTGAGAAGCATTTTTTTTTCAGTGAAGATATAAAAAATATATTGTAGGTTTTTTAGATAATACTGAATGTTCCATAACTTTAATTATACACTCTTAGACACACACACACATACACACAAAACAAGACACACCGAAAAGATGTAATAAAAATTGGACAAGAATTGATATACTACAGATTTCCACGAAAAATGCAAAATTTTGCAAACATGCAAAAACACATGCATTTTTGATATGTTTCTTGAGCAGATTTTTATTGTTATCTAAAAATTAAATAATATATAAATTGAACTCCGAATGTAGGCAAAGACCATATTGTAATATTTAAAATGTAACGATATATTTATCTTATACCTCAAGAAATGCTGCCTTTTCCCTTTTCTGATATCCTTGAAATATATTCATGGAGATTCTAAACTATACTGGCATACGTTTGCTGAGAAATCGGTTCATGCATAATCTTTCCTAAGAAAACTTTTCTTCTTCAATGAAAATATGAAAACCATATTTTAGTTTTTTTACTCCTATCCCAGAATTGGATTTCTTCTGAGGCACAAAAGTTCTGTCATGTTTGCTTGATATATCCACAAAAGCTTTTATTGAGGTTATTATGTTTTATCAAGTGTTTGAAATTCGATTTTGGTTTAATCGATCTTTAAGGAAAATTGAAAATTTATTTTCGATTTCCTTCATTGATGAATGGGAAAAATTCCACTTTCATGGATGATTTCAAAACAGACTAGTTCTAAGGTTTTATTCAATGTAATAGTATTGAAATATTTTTCTTTTAAGATTTAGCTTTCTTTTGTGCTTCTTGTGAGGTATTGAAAAGTTTTTTTGCTATATTTTTAATCACATGTAGCGTTTTTTAAACTTTAAAACTGTTTCTTTTTATTTAAAGTATGGCTAACCCAATTTGAATTTAGCATTGTATATAGACAGAAATGTAGTGCATGAAAATATTTTATGTTTCTGAAAATGGTATATATTACACTCTTAAAAGACATTTCCGTGTAATTACTGAAAACATTGTTTCTTTAAAATTCAGCTACACAAAAATTAATGTGTCCAGGAAACACTTTTTTTGCATTTCGGTAATTTGTTAATTGACTACGTTAAATTAAAAAAAAATATTAACAGTATTTGTATTTTACCCAAAACATTTAAGCCTTCTTAACCCCTTAATACACATTTTTTTTAAAAAAGGCCGGCAAAAAAATCAATTTTTTAATGTAAGAAACACAATTTAGAGCATTGCCGTGCAAAGAAAATTACAAAAATACCAAAATAGTCAAAATTTTTATTGCAATTTTGGATTTTGATAACATTGCAGAAAATAGTCGAATATAGCTTACCATGTAAATGATAAATATCAGTAAAACGATTGTTTTTTTTTGGCTTTCACATTGTTATTTTCAATTCTCGATTGCATTCAAGTGTGAAAAATTATAGCAACATTATTTATAGTACAACGCCGCTCCAATTATCTCGAGTGTGCACAGTTTGGCCAGCTTAGCGTGCTCGAGTTAACTCGAGTGTGTATGTTAAGGAGATAATCTTAGTTATCATGGATGGACAGATATAATATCTTATTTTATTTTTCCAAATGTGAAGTAACGGAGAAACTGTTTTCTTTAAAATGAGTTATACTATAATACAACAATGGATAAATACCGCTTATCTTAGAATCAATGTGGTTCTCATGTTTATTTTGTATACATTTACTTGCTATGTTATTGTATGTGTATCATCAATTTTCGAAGTAATGCTTATTAGAAAAGCGGCTGGGGAGATGGAACTATCTGAAAACGAAAGACGCATTACAAAGGAAATACAAATCTACTTGAGTTTAGGAAACTGTTATCGGAATCATTATTGCTATACTTAATTAAAGTTACCTTCCGTCTAATTTCAATTTTGGACAACTTATTGGGGGAAATCTTTGTATAACAAAGAATTTTGTAAAATCAAAATACCAATTAATAGCGAAGTAATTATATATACACAGAGCTTCATTGGATGCCTTTCACAAATTTTGACACAAATTACAAAGGTTCGATTAAAGGTTTTAATTAAATATTTTACATTTTATCAATGTTCTGTTCATTATATTTTAAATTTAGCATAGTTATATTGCACTGAGGACTTGTGCACCACTTTACTTAAATTGAAAATGAACTTACGTATTTAATCTATATATATAAAAATGAATTTGTGTGTGTCTGTCTGTCTGTATGTATGTACTCAATAGACTCAAAAACTATGCATCCAATCGCCGTGAAAATTTGGGAAATGTTTAGGTATATCCCTGGGAAGGTTTTTGTAAATTTTCAACGTTCGAAATTCATTCCTTCCCCCTTTTTCGAGCATTTCATGTCATTATTCCAAGCATTATTTTCCCCGGTTAAACGCAAACGATTAAGTTTTTAATTTATCGCATCATATCTAAGGGAAAGAAGCAATATTTCTAGCAATGTGACGTCATCCCAAGTAATTGTTTTAAACGCAGTTTTCCACGGTTAAAAGCAGGAGATTAAAATGTTCAATTCATCACATAATAAATAGGCGAAAATGATATTTTTCTATCATTATGACGTCATTCATTTAAATATTTCATTTATTCATTTCTTATTTTATATTATTTAAAATCGTCTGCTTAGTATTTATTCGATTTGAACTGAAATTTGAGATATAAAGTGATTCACTTTCATTTCTATGTGACGCAAATTATAGCATTTTTATATGAGAACTAATTTTAAATTTAATTCTTGGTTCATTTTTATGTTACAATGAAATGCATATCAACAATATTCTAAGTACAAAAAGTACAAATTTTAGTGACTCTCGTGGCCAAATAAAACCTATCATTTTATATAGTTATCTTCATATTCATATGGTTGTCGATATGAATGTGTGTTTCTGTTTCATACAAAACTATGTGGTTTGTCATAAATTTCCTTAATTTTGGAAAACATTTATTACTACCAACAAAATTAGCACTGTTGCTGTCAAAACCTGTGCTTCCTATTCTATCACGTAATATGGCAAGATCTGTTAACTTTGCTAATCAACGTACAGTAGTAATACAGTAATGCAATTTAGGGTTAAGCTTATATTTTACAATAAAAAAAGTTTGAGCAAATTTAATATAAGACAAATTCGATTATAAAAACTGAATAATGTTATAATACGCTTATGATAGAAATATATAAACATGCCAATGACTCGAACTGAACTGTGACGAATTTAGAGAGTTATTCACGAAAAATAAATCTTTGTTTAAAAGTAATATATTAAGTTCACCGTAGCGAAGCACGGGCAAACTTGCTAGTACTATATAAATATCACGTGACGAAAGTATATAAAATTGAAATGCGGCTCTCTTTTAACTCTTGCAAGCTTAATTCTGGTATAATAGTAGTCAGACAACTACCGTGAAATAATTATCTCTATATTGTATTGTTGCAATTGTGCAAGAGGATATGTTTGAAGTGAGAATGTTTGAAAAGGTAATGCTGCGTTGGAAGGACTCCTCTCTAAAGCAGAAATTGTAAATTAACAAATCTAGGATTACTTTTTATTTTAAACTAGCATACAGCCCGTCAGATGATAAGATCAGTGAAATTTTTAATTTTTCAAAATTGTAAAGTACCCTATGAGGCAGGTAAAAAATTGGTTTGTTTTTTGGCTGAGAATTATCTTGTACAAGCTCAATAATTTATTTATCTTTATACTCCTCTAAACTCTCCCGATACTGTGAATGTAGTTTAGAATCTCATGGAATTCATTTAGTCAAACCGTGTGGTTCTGTATAAAAAACCAAACACACAAAGGAACAACCTTCTTAATTTTCAAAGATATATAACTTAAACACTAGATATTTCTTAGTCCGTGATATACACTCCTAGACTTTTATGAAAAGTATTTGTTGTTAATACCGGTGATAAAATTTTCATTGCAACAAATCGTGCAATAATCTTTGCAATAATCGATGATTAAAGTTATCACATATGTACCTAATTTATTATTTAAATCAAATATAAAAGAAAATTATTTGTTTAATATATAAGTTCGGTGATAAAACGTATGAAAATAATGCCGATGTATTTAAATAACTTAAAATAAGAAACGATTAAATGAGATGGTTAAAGAAATGACGTTATAATACTAAAAAAAATTATTTTTACCTATTTATTCTGTGATAAATTGATAAATTTTATCGCCTGCTCTTAAATGAAAAATAGGGAAAAATGGGGCTTGAAATGGCTCAAATGAATGGCTCAATGAAACGCTCAAAAAGGGGGGAGGGGGGATTTCAAAAGTTTTAAAGACGACAGTCTTTTTCGATGTGATATGAAATATATTTATACAAATTTATTTTAGAATCGGTTCGATAATTTAGGAGAAGATAAACTTTACTCGCTTTGAATTTTGCTAAGCCTAACTCATCAAGAATCTTATATGGATGCCTTTATCCATTCCATATCCAACCGGTTCATAAATTCGAGGACAGACAGACAGATAACTTAGGCTACTATTATATAGGGAATTTGCAAGTAATACACTTGACGTTCTTGCAACACGTAAATTATTATTGAAATATTTTTCTTATATTATGAAAAAATGATTTCTTATATTATGAAAAAGCTAGGCAAAAACAACATATTTCTTAATCGTGTTATTAACAAATATCGTGTAGGATGTTACATGAACGCAGCGTTTTATTACACATTTTTTTTTGTATTTAAGAGAGATTTTTACATGGCAATACTAATGACAAGAAATCTAAGAGGTATTTCAATTTTTTCTATTTTTTTAAATAAAAAAAAATCAGTTGAAAATTGTTCTGGAAACGACCATTCGTTTCGTAAAAGAAAGATTTTAAAGTCTGTAAATATTCTCATTTTTCCAATATTTTGAGTCATAATCATTATAAGCTAAAGTGTAACATGTGTATCGACTTTCAAATTTATACATACAATGTATATTTAGGTATTATGAGCTTAAGATGCGAAAACTGTTTTGAGTAATATCAATTTTAAACCGCTCTTAATAGGGGCACGGTACTAAATTTAGTATTTTTCTTTGTTAAAATGGTAGTTTTGGAAATACTTTAATATGTTTTGGAGCATAAGTCGGGAAATAATTTAGCTATGAGATAATAAATTTTGAAATTTAATTTTTTTAAGTTTTTAAGACAATGTGCTTCATTTTTTGTTTTCTGTTGTTATGACTTATTTCTTCTGATACTATTGGTAGCAAAACCAACTAAAAGTTAACATATTAAAAAAAAAACTTATTCCTAGGTTGGATATATTGACGAAATATTTCTTATCAAATCCTGTAGAATTCTAGAGAGTCGTTGGGAGAAGTTTAAGAATATTTATATCTGGAGTTCAAAAAAAGTCTTTAATCTCCTTGAAAGGGAAACTTAAGGTATCTACTAGCAATTTATTTTTTATTTAGGTGACTATGAAGATTATATGTAGTTTCTAGCTATTCTAGTCTATATATTCTAGGGCTACATACAAATAAAAGTAGTTCTTAATTTTAATGTTAATCTTAGAAGTTTGAATTTTAAATAGGGTAAATTAGAAAAAGTTTTCTTTGAGAAATTATTTATAATGCAGTCTCACCACTATGGCCAATTGTTCACCACTCCAGTACTGATCCTGATGGTGACCTTGAACGATGGTTTATGGTTGCATCCACGCACTGGGCCACTAAATGAGCAGAGAGCGTGTATGCATCCATAGTGTTGGACTTTAATGGTTAGAAGAGCGTTTTCTCTTTAAGCCTTTTAACAACCTAATGCTAAAAAGAGATATGTCCTTTAGCACAGTGGAAGACTTTTGGCATGTAGAATAACAAAAGGAAGAATAAACAAAGTTTTCACTTTAGGCATGGATTATTATTTTTGGTGTTATATTTGAGGATATATAATGGATTCAAATCATCTTTAATCTCTGACATTTTAGTTTTTAGTCACCTAAACATTGGGGAATAACAAACAGTAAATATGAAATGTATTGTCTCCACATTAGATATGGAAACACTCTTACTGATAAAATTATATTAAAAATTAAATAGGATTCTTTAAGATTTAAATGTAAAGGTATATCACTACGATTCTTATCCCTTCCAAAAACTGGACAATTTTATTTAAACAGTTATTTCTGTTAAAGCATAATGAAAAGTCGCAGATCGCAAAACACCTTTTATTAAATATACTAAAATAATAATAATGATAATACGAGGTACATTGGGCTTTTATAGTTTTATAAAGATCATAAGTCCAGCCAATAAAATTACAGGAACAAGACAAAACTAATCAAACACAACCAATGAAAACACAAAAAGATCAATTCAAGAAAACATCGTCCGCCCGAGAAAGCTATTACTTAAATAATAATAATAAACAGCCAAGTCCAAGTTTACATATTTCGACAATTTCAAACAATTACAAAAATTTTATTGTGTTTTAAAAATGAAACTAGAACATGAGTCAAAAAGAAAAGGGACAGGAAAAATCGAGAAATAACATAATGCACAAAATTGCGATGTAATTCATGTGTGCCATTTAAAGTTTCTTTTAGTGTAGAAACATGATTTGCATTATTGTAACTAATTAAGATAATTAAATGTAAATATTTTAAGAAAAGTAAGTCAAAATTGTCAATTAAGAACTTATGCTATAATAGAAGAAAAGCTGAAAGGAATCTAAGATTTTAAATGGTAATAATGCTTGTAATTATCTAATTTCTAATGCGATTAAATATTATTTTTCTTAAAAAATAAAAGCTATGTTTAGTGATATTTGGTAATTAGTCTGACGTAAAAGGGTAAACGTTACTCTTATTTCATATGGTTTTCAACATTTATATTTATTTTTTTATCTTGTCAAAACTTTGTTTCTGCTTATAATGTTAATTTTGTTTTTATTTCCACACATACTTTTTACTTTTAAGTCACAACAGGTAGCATACCCTGGAGGGAGTAAGACGTTTATGATTCCATGCCTGAAAATCCCCTTAATTTTAGTCATTTTTGTTTGCTAATGCTCGCTAACATATCCTCGGTCGCTATATGTCCCTTTTTTTCACCTTTTGAAAAATGAATAGGAGCGATCCAGTAAGGGTTTAAACCGGTTATTTTTTGTCCCGTAAACCCTATTCTTCCAAATTAACTTCTATGTATTGTTTCTGTTGCGAAGTAAAAGGTTGTTAGCAACATTTTATGGTGTACGACCCCTCAGACCAGTTTGAATGTCAAAAGGTACTGCTTTAGGGCAGCCTTGTTTTGTCACCTTTTAACCTCCTTTTAACTTTCCGTCTTTTAAACTTTTCTGTGGTCAAGAGGCATTGTAGGGTCCCCTTTAGGGGTATTCTGAGGAATGTCTCCGCAGCTACAGGACACAGCTGTCGAGTCCACAATTGGTACTCTTTAGCTACACGGTTTTGTCTTGGCAATCCCGGTGGCGAAAAATAAGTGCACCTATTTAAGGGCGCACATTTTAGGGTTGAAGGCAGAGAATCCCTTAAATAGTTTTCGCCCCATTTTCCAAATTTTTAACTTCGCCACTTCTCCATCGCGCTAATAGATGGTGCCACAACGACTCTTACTTCTCAGATTTTCGTTCACTACTAACTTTAAACTTTCTTTTAATGTCTATCTCTAATTTTCACTCCTTTCTCTAATTATATATTTATTTTTTACTAACAATTTAATTTAAAATTTTATTTTTATTTAAAAATTAAAAACACAAATAAAAATTATTTTTCCTTTTCACACTCCCTTTCATTTTTTATTACTATTGTTTATTTACTAAGGACAGGGCCTTCATTGTAATTTTTCTTTAACTTATATGTGTTATCAAGATCCTTCACTCTCTAAATTATTTTTATCTTAACTTACTCTTGGTAATCTCATGATGCACATCAGTTAAGACATCTCACCGCTCACTACTGGGGATACGATTTTGTGTCAAGGAGCCCCAAACAAACTTTTTACTTGGACTTGGACTTGAAGCAGAGTGAGTGTAACTGAAATTAAAATGAATCCACCTTGAACAGGCGGCTTGCAGTTATGCACCCTGATGGTATGCGAGTATATATATTCTTAATATATTGATTTGGCCAACGCATTTATGTCCAATAAAATACTTTCAATTTTTATTTCTCTCCCTGAGTCAGTCCTTTCGGAATTGGTATATATTTACTATAGCGGGATGTTTAGTTTTTAAATTTACTCCTCACAACGCAATGTATTTGTTTTAGTCCCCTTGACTTCATTCCCATTTTGTTGCAAAACCACATTGTAACAATTGGTGCCGTGACCAGGATTGCCAAGGCAAAACCGTGCCCATTGTGGACTCGACAGCTGTGTCCTGTAGCTGCAGAGACATTCCTTAGAGTACCCCTAAAGGGGACCCAACAATGCCTCTTGACCGCAGAAAACTGGAAGGTTAAAAGGTGACAAAACAAGACTGCACTAAAGCAGTACCTTCTGACATTCAAACTGGTCTGAGGGGTCGTACACTATAAAATTTTGCGAACAACCTTTTACTTTGCAACAGTTTCATCATGCAAATAGAAATAATTTGTTACATATATCAGTTATATGTTTAAATGTAAGTATGGTCACGTTATAGATTAGTAATCATAATGCTATAGTTGTAAACCAGGTGCAGGACTCAAAACCTCCGAAACACAGTGGGCCCTTGTTCAACCAGAGAACGTGTAAGATAAATTTGGGGGGGTCTAAATGTTTTCTTAGGATTTGATTGGTAAGAATTCAACCATTATGGAATAAGTAGTAACCCCCCACCCTGAGGGGTCTCAATGTTTTCTTAGGATTAGATTGGTAAGCATTCAACCATTAGGGAATAAGTAGTAATCCCCACCCTGAGGGGTCTAAATGTTTTCTTCTGATTAGATTGGTAAGCATTCAACCATTATGGATAAGTAGTAACCCCCCACCCTGAGGAGTCTAAATGTTTTCTTAGGATTAGATTGGTAAGCATTCAACCATTATGGAATAAGTAGTAAACCCCCCCCCTGAGGGGTCTAAATGTTTTCTTAGGATTAGATTTGTAAACATTCAAGCTCTATGGAATAAGTAGTAACCCCCCACCCTGAGGGGTTTAAATCTTTTCTTAGTCTTAGATTGGTAAGCATTCAACCATTATGGATAAGTAGTAACCCCCCACCCTGAGGGGTCTAAATGTTTTCTTAGGATTAGATTGGTAAGCATTCAACCATTATGGAATAAGTAACCCCCTACCCTGAGGGGTCTAAATGTTTTCTTAGGATTAGATTGGTAAGCATTCAACCATTAGGGAATAAGTAGTAACCCCCCACCCTGAGGGGTCTAAATGTTTTCTTAGGATTAGATTGGCAAGCATTCAACCATTATGGAATAAGTAGTACCCTCCCCCTATCCTGAGAATAGTACAAAATGATTTTGGGAAAAATATCTGCAGCTTTTAATTAAAATGACAATCTGAATTTTATTTTATTGATAAAAAGGGAGACAATTACTTTATTTTAATACTATGTATGAAAGTATAAGTATGGAAGATAAAAAATAGCATTCTCTGGCAAGGTTTTGTTACTATACACAATTTTGAATTCATTTTTCACAAAAGATACAATACCGCAAATGAGAACTGTTATTCTATCTTGCAGAAATATTACGACTAATTCAGACAAATACTTTATTAACAAGAAGGGAAAATTATAACATAGCAGATATGTCTTCTTCGCACATAGCTAAAGACGATACCGACAGAACACGACAGAATTATTTTAAGCACGCTTTTGATATTTCGCTGAATAGGCAGGAAAGCGCCAGAGGTAGGTGCGTCACTTGTGCTTCTAAATAGAAATTCAGTCATAACAAAAATGAGTCATCTAGAATCTCCCAAGAACATTTGAGGGAATTGCTTTAATAAGATGATGTTTTACAATTGTCGCTGGTTTTGTAGATTGCAAAAATATCGTTATCAGTCCAAATGTTATTAGTGAAAAATGCATTGCCCGTAGTGAGAAAATTGAATTGAAATGGGTTAAAAAGATATATTACCTTTGTTGCAGGTTTAGTAGTTTACAAAAATAACGTTACTAGGCAAAATTTTATAAGTATTCAAAATACGGAGTTAATTTTTAGCGAAAAAATACAATGTTCTAAATGAGAACATTAGAGTGAAATGGGTTAAAAAATAATGCATTACATTTGTTGCAAGTTTTGTGAATCAAGAATATAGTGTTATCGGGTAAAATTTTATTAGTGAATAAAAATTTATATTAATTTTTAGCCAAAAAACATATCGTCCCAAATTAGAGCATTTGAGTAAATTGGATTAAATAGATAATACATTATATTTGTAGAACGTTTTGATGATATTATCAGATAATTCTTGAATCATGAAATAGTGAGAAATAACCATATATGTTGCATAATAAAATCAGTTAGATTAAGAAGATTTGATTGTTGTACCTTACACCATTCAAATGCTAGATCCTTTAATTTATGACTATTTCCAGTAGAATTTTCAGCATTTAGAGACTTAAGGTTCTTTTATAAGTTATACGAACCCGAGGAAACAATGAATGTAAATTACAGTCTTTATGTATAATTTAGAATAATGTAATCATACACACATGTTATCAATTTACAATTGGAATACTTTTCAAGAGTATTTCAGAAGCATATCTTTATTAGTAAAGTAATTAATAAAATAAAATTAACTTTATTAAACTTAACTATATCTGTTTAAATTATTCTCCCCAAATGACCACACTGTTATTCATATCGGAGTACTTTTGCATAATAAAATAAGCTAGTTTAAGAAGTGTCTGATACAATTCTAAAGATAGCTCCTTTAATTTATAGCTATAGAATAATTTTCAGTGTTTAGCCTTCTTTTTTGTGTTATATGAATCTGAGAAAACAATAAATGTAAATTAAAGTAACTATATGTCATTGAGAACAATATAATCATACAGAACTAAACTCTATTTATGATAGAGATACCATTTAAGATAATTTCCGAAGTACTCTGTAAGGTTGCGTTCGTCTCTGTCGGAGGTCGGGCGAACTTTTATTCTTTTGAACAATTGAAAACGGCAGTATTGTACCAGTAATGGTCCTTTTGACGCACGGACGATTAGAAGTATCAAGTGTGCCGTTTTTGTCAACGCACCGACAGAGAAAAGAAATTGTGTTTTGTGTTACCGCGTCGGCTGGGCGCCAAAAGGCGTTTCGGCTACTCCAAGGACGAAGGTCAAAGAGAGGGGGTTCGATCTCCCCTAAAACCGAGGTTTCCTGTTTGGAAAAGAAGAAACGGGATGGGACTCCCGGCTGAACTTTGAGATGAGCAGGTTGCCTAGAATGATCTCCTCTCTGAACAATAGATTGCATCTACATTGAGTTGATTGTTTTAATTAAAACAATTTTTTTTTGTTAAATATATGAATAGTTGTTAAGTTTGAAATCATCTACGGCTGATTATTTCGCCTCCATACTTGCTCCTTATACGAGACCCATACGAAATCATATCCAAATGACTAGGGTATGACTTACAATCGGAAATAGAAACATCGCAAACCGCTCGGCGCGTTTACATACTCCTTGAATATTAATCAGTAAGATAAAATTAACTGTATTGTAGAATTTATTTCAACGTATTCTCTACAAATTAACGCTTCGAAACCCGAGCCGGTCTAAGATGCACCACCGTGTTCGTTAGAGTTGACTGTGGCGCGTAAAATGTGCTCGTGGTCCCAGTGTCCTCCAAGTTATCCATCAATACCTCTGGGGGTGGCAGGCCAGATCTTTGAGTCTTCTACTTGGTCCCTACTTCAAAATTACGAGGGCCCACTTGATCATAAGTCGTACTTTCACCCTTGTTGTGCTCGTTATAAACGAAAGGAGCACCCCCTTTGCCTTAATACGAAAAACTCTCCGGCTCAATCGTACTTGGTTTCACCAAGTGGTATAAGTCAACAACAAAACGAAATTAACGCACTGTTATTCACATTTTTTTAACACATAAAATTAGTACATAAATCTTTTACTAACTGAGTGGTAACTAAAAATTTCAAAAACGAAATTTCTTGAATAGTAATTCGTAAGATAAAATTAACTATATTTTAGAATTTATTTCAATGTATTCTCTACAAATTAATGCTTTGGAACCCGAGCCTAAGATCCGCCATGTTCGTAAAGGTGACTGGTGCACATAAAATATGTTCGTGGTCCCAGTGTCCTCTAAGTTCTCAATACCTCTAGGGGTGGTAGGCCAAGTCTTTGGTTCTTCCGCTTGGTCCCTGCTTCAAAATTACGAGGGCCCACTTGAGCATAAGTCGTACTTTCACCCTTGGGGTGCTCGTTATAAACGAAAGGTGCACCCCCCTTTGGTTTAATACTAAAAATCCTCTGGCTCAATCGTGCTTCGTTCCACAAAGTGGTATAAGTCAACAACAAAAACACCACCAAATTAACGCACTGTTATTCACACTGAATAACACATAAAATTAGTACATACATTTTCACTATCCGAGTAATAATTAAAAATTTCAAAAAACGATAGAATAAATAATAAACTAATACAACAATTTTAAAAATTCGAGACAGAAAATTATGTTTATTAAAGAACTGTATTACATGCTTGTACTTAAAAGTTTTAATTAGATATACTATTAATTTCAGTATGTATTGCATTTTTAAAGTACATAATAATTAAAATTTTGTATAATTAATTTACAAAATAATTCTCTAAACTCCGCAAGTATCTGGAAGAAAGGAACACAATACATTTTTTTTCAGTTTTTTCCAAAATATATCTTATAAAAAGTTATAAGATAAGTTTATTTCAAATTTGAAATTAAGCACGTTAAATCGTGTATAGCAAAACAAATAAAAAATTTAAAAGAATTGGATAGAGAACAGTACATATTTATAATTTGTTAACTCATTTTGAAAAATAATAAAAGAAATTATTTAAGTCCATGAATAATAATATGAAAATTTCCTTTAAGTAAAAAAAAAACAGGTCCAGTATCAAGATGATAAATTAAAAGGAAATAGAATAATAATGAAGAAAAACTTAAAAAAGAAGAAAGTTTTAATTATTTTCTACAAACTAAATTGCTGTAAAGAATAGTTTCAGGAGAATAGAACCACATATTTTCTAGATCAAAAAAGTCATTCGATTGATTAATGGTTTAAACCTTTGTTTTTAATGGAAAAGTATCTCTACAGAAGCAGCTAGAGCTAAAAAAAAAAAGTGAAGTTAGTCGGGGGCATAATTGAGAAAAGTTTTTTTTTAATTATCATTTCAACGCCACATGTTTTAAGAGATGTAGAATTTTATGATTCTATCATTAAGAGAAGTTTTATGGAATCCCCTTTTCGAGAAGATGGAAGAGGAAAAAATTATTTTATTCATTTTACCTTTTGTAGTGTTTATATTAAGTGCGGTTTCTTTCAACCTCTAATAAGAGTTTGTTTTTTATCTGAACTCAAGGCTTTTATTGCAACATTTGCATATATTATTAAGACAAAATAGGTGAAGTTTATTAATAGATATTTATTATTATTAAGCATGTGAGTTCAAAGCCTTTTTTAAATGAAAATTAATTTATGGAGTCACATTGATGGGAAAGGGGAATGTAATTGTGGGAAGATGGTGTGATAATACAATAGGGCACTGTTTCACTGTATTGTGGTGTAGTACATTGCATTGTTATTTCAAAGACATTGATAAACCAAAGTTGCTTTATATTACTTTTAATTATACTATGATACCACTGATCTATATTACAATGTTCAAAGTTAGAACATACGACAAGAAAATATGCAAAAAAATATATATATATATATATATATATATATAATTAAAAAGTAAAAGAAGCACTCCACGCTGCATTCTTTTTCTTCCTTCTTTCTCTCAGGCAACCCTATACTTTTTCCATTATCCTGTGCTAATGTGTTCGATGTTCCATTGTCCTTTGCACAATGCGTCCTTTTCCGGCTCTGCCCAGAAGGACCGGGACTCCAAGGATGGTCCTGAATCGCCTCCTGGAGACCAATCACAATTTTCCAAAACTTGGTGAAGTTTAGGTGCAATTATTTTCACTGGCCACACCACACAAGTGTTGCCAACCATACGATAATTATCGTATATGTACGATAACTTAGGACGCTGTACGATAAAAAATCTCAAAATTATGTGACATAATTCTGAAAAAATGTACGATAATTTCCTGATTTGTACGATAAAACAACATTAGACTAATGGAGAATTAAAAGAACGAGTAATTTAACTGTATCGCTATAAAGAGCAACAACAAGAAATTGAGAATGTCTAATTAATTTTTTTATCACTTTTTCCCATCAAATAATTGTTGTTGTAGATTTCAGATCAGCTTAAGGAGCATGTTTTGAGGCGCTTCTTCATTAAATGAAAGTAAATAATCCTGACACAGAGGTTGAGAAAGGCCATCTGTACTGTGTAATAAAAGAAAGTAAAGTGTCAGTTACAAATAAAAATGTATATTTGTGAAATTGAATATGACCTAGGTACTAATGTTTGATATTTTTTTAAACGAATATAAAATAAAGAATTTTAAGAATTGTTATGTCCAGTGTTTTTTATCTGTTAGTTATTTCAAATTATTTAAATCAGTCTAAAACATAAAATTGTTAAATGCAAAATTACTGAATATTCACAATTATACTGGAGATATTTCTTTAATGATTACATAATTATGGATAATTAGAAGTAATTTTGCATTTTACTTGTTCTATTGCAGTTTTCACTAAAATATGGTATTTTTAGTAATTAAACCAATTATTAAATAATAATCGGTTTATTGCTGAATAT
>CM063510.1:53373492-53383492 GCA_032207245.1 Pardosa pseudoannulata | reverse complement strand
ATCGTGTTTTTGCACGATATTTTAAATAAACGACTCCCCCAGTCATCAACGGTTTATGACTACATAATGGCCAAGAGGGAGGGACAAAAACCGACACCGGCTGAGCACAAGTAAAAACAGAAAATTTATTTTGTTACATTCAAATGACGCTTAAAATATTAAAGAAGTATATTACAGTAATAAACAAATAAGCAATTATATATAATAAAAGCAGTAGTTAATTTTGTTACTGTTAAAACCAAAAGTCATTTAGATGTAACGGAATTTATGTTTTTAATAAATTCATAAACTATCTGACTATCAGAAAGTTAACACTTATAAAAAGTGAATAATTTAATATAAGAGATGGACACCCCAGGGCTCATTGTTATAGCAGAAGTGTTTTTACACAGTAATAATCCACTCCCCTAGCCAAAGAACGGTTTAAGACTAATCAAAGAACAAGGAGGCAGAGAAAAACCATAACATCACCAGCTGAGAAAATTAAAAAAAAAAGTTGATTCTGTTACTTCCAAATCACACTTAAGTATGTTATATTTTAATAAACAAACGAGTATATTGTATACAATAAAAAACAACAGGTTATTTTGTTACAGCTAATTAACAGAATTTTTTCAAAGTTTTAAGCATCATTTGTTTCAAAGTTTTTGTTTCAAATGCACTTATAAGCTATTTAACTAACAGAAAGGTAAAAACTTATGAAATGGTGAATCTTTACTATAAGAGGTCTATCTTTACTATAAGTCCTCAGGGCCTGTGTTTAAGCACGTTATTCTGACAGACGTATTTTTGCACAGTAATAGTCCACTACTCTAGTCAGCAAACGGTCTAAGAACTACATGAAAGACAAGGAGTAGATTAAAACTACACCACCACCAGTTTAGTACAATTAAAACAGAAAAGTTAATTCTGTTACTTCCAAATAACACTTAATAATGTTATATTTTAATAAATAAATGAGTATACTGTATGCAATGAAAAACAGCTTTATGCAATAACAGATGGTTTCTCCCATCTCTCTTTTTTGCCGAACTATGGCTGAATGATAAGACCTGGAATGGCTGGCCTTCGGAACCGGAGTTCGTGGGTTCGAATCCCACTAAGACATGGATGTTTGTAGCCGTTCAGAATTGGCTTTAAGCAGTAGGTCCCGGTCTCGTTAGCCCTCGTGTTGCAAAAAGTAGACCGTAGCACTCCACCCCTTCCAAAAAAAAACCGCATCGCTTATTTTGCTATTATTATGGTTGGAGTGTTTTTGTACAGAAATAATCTGATCCCAGTCAACCAACGGTTTATGACTACACAAAGGACAAAGCCCAACAACCCCAGCAGAGCACAGTTAAAAAAACACAATTTTGTTACATTCAAATGACACTTAAAACTTTATAAAGGAGTATGTTACATTTCAATAAAGAAATAATAACTATACAACAAAAAGCATCAATTTATTTTTTTACACTTACAACCAACATAACACTTTACACGAACAACAATTCCATTCTTATGCAAAAGAAATATATATTTTTTCCATTTTTTGTACAATCTGAATAATCTATAATCAATTTATTCAATCAATGCATTAAATATAATTAGAAAAATGTATCAATGCATAAAATTATAATCATTCATTAAAAACATTCTCAAAATTTTAAATACGTATATTTTATATAACTTTCCTTCAATCATAAGTTATTATTAAGAAATTTTTATGAACATGAATTATAAACTTATATAAATTAATGTTATTCCTTAACACAGTTCACCCCGTCGAATGAATGACTATCGCACTCCCTCAATATACTTAATGGTGTTAATTATGCCTCCGGCAACAACAATCTTCACTACGCTGATTTTTATCACTGAAATAAGCAGATGGCAAATGCTTCATAATCTTGCTTAAGAGACATTCTACCTTGGCAGGTACATAATTACATTAGAGGTTAAGGTGAATGATGACTGGCGTCACCACTAAGGTGAATGATGACTGACTCCATTTGACTTTACAAACATTTATTCATTCACACTTAAATAGAAATAGAAATAGAAGTACGCGCGAGAGCGTTGGTCGAGAGTCCTTATGCGACCGATCCAACTCTTTGTCTGTGGTAAGCTTTGCGCGCGCGTTAGAGTTGAGTTGTAGAGTTGCGTGGGAGTCGGCGGCTCACCATGGAGTCGTGAAGTCTGGACACCACAAGGTTATGACTTGTTCATGCTCGATGCGTTTCGACTTTACTCTTTTTTTGCCGCAAAGAGTGGAATGCGACCCTATTTTCCATGGCATTATATGTGTACTATAAACCCTCTTATTTTATAAAAACTATTAAGACTCCCGTATGATCTTTTTATCAATAATGTTGAATGATTTTAGTAATAATTAGTATATACAGTCTGTATCGGTTTTATGGTCAGATCAGCGGTCCAGAAAAATCAGACCATATAAGCGGGGTGATCATATATGCGAAACAATATAACCCTATTAAATTATGGCAGGATTATACTCACCTATCAGAATGCAGTACTCATAAACAAATAATTATACTTTTAAGAACATTTTAAAAATTAATTCGAGAAGTAAAAACTACATTAAAGATATGCAATATTTTGTTTGGAGGGGGAATTTACTAGCTTACTTTAAAATCAAAGTACAGCATGCGTACATTCATGTTCAATGTATTTAAAAAATAATTAGATATATAAGTTTGCTTCCTTTTGTTGGCTGTTAACACAACTTTTTCTAAGTCCCTAATAGCTTTTAAATGCTCATCTGCTGCTTCGGAATCAGTAAAACAATACCTGAGGTCATGTGTGAGAGAGATAACTTCAACCAATAAACAGACAGATGTCTACTTGTCATCAGTGGGGAGCGAGAACTGAGAGAGGTGGAAAACTCCGACGATGAGTCTACACAAAAAAGAAAGCTGGAAAGGAAGAAAAAAGGAAAATAGAGTCTTGAATTCAGGTCCTCTCCGGTTTCGAAATGACTTCTTAAAAAAAAAAAGAAAAGAAAAAAAAACAGAAACTCGTTGAAAACATGAGACTGACCCTATAACCGGTAATTAGAAAAAATGACTGTATAAGCGGTGCGCTTTAACACATATTCCCTATTAAGTTAGACGGGACTTTAGAAAACTGACCATATAAGCGGGGTGCCCTTATAAGCGGGTGATCATATAGCCGGTACTAACTGTATTATTGTTTTGTACACTTATTTATAAAGTTAACAAAGTGGGTCTGTACGTTTAAAGTAGGTCTGTACTTGTCATAATGGATTCCTCTTCCATAGTGTTTACCTACGGAAAAAATTAAAATCCTTCTGATCTACTCACATTTTAATAATTCTTTGAAACACATTATACAACGTGATAGAGCAGAAATTCTCTACAACACTATCTTTTGGATTTCAGTGTATGTCTATTAACACATTGTATGCGGGACACGTACTAGTACGTTTTCGGACGATTGATACTTGAGCGCTGGTCACGTACTAGTACGGGTTAGTGTAACAACATGGTTTGTTTGTGGGTACATAAATAACGGTATATACAGGAAAACGAAGCCGAATGTTCTTGTCTTTCATTTTTTTATAATGTAAAAATGTTTATATATAACAAAATTCGAAAAAAAAATAAAACTTTATACCTCTATTTCTATTTGATTTTTCATATCTAGATACTATTATAAATTTATCCACTAAATAATATATTTTTGTTAACAAAAATCTTATGGTTATTATTTATATATTTTATTTATATATTTGTTTATATATTTCAATATAAAATATGAAAAGTTTGTTAAAAAATTAAATAATTTTCGGTCTATTGAGATTTAACTGAATAACAAGATTTACGCTCGCTCCCGGTACAATTCCGCTTCGAAATGTACCTGTACACAATGTGTTAAATGCAATAATCTGCGTTTGAAGAAGAGTAACTCAAAAGTTATTACAAATAATTTAATATGAAAATATTTTTCTTGATGGTATATAACAGAGAGAGAAAGATAACATCCTAGAGAATTTTCTGTTTTATCACGTGTAATTTTTTGAAAGATTTATTAAAATGAGATATGGTTAAAGGGAATTTTATTATTCCGGTAGGACATTGAGACAGATGAATGTAATATTGTATGTAGAGATCACTCTTAAGGGTACTAAAGTGTAAAATTTTCTTTAGTTTAAAATACTGAACAATGACCGAATAAGTAGGGCACTGCCTTTCGGAATTGGAGTTGGTAGGATTCACTTCTGGCATGAATATTCGTTTAGCCAGCGTGTAACATAAAAAATAGTGCGTGGAGCCACAAGCTAACTAACTAACGTGAATTTAATAGGTCTAATGTTAAAAATTCAAAATGACAATTTCATAAAATTATAAGTTTAAAAAACATGCAAACAAATTTTTAAAAACATTAACTTTTAAAACTAAATTACTATAAATAATAATTTCTAGGGGAAGAAAGTACCACACATTTTGCCATTTAAAAAAAAATTCTGGACGTCTTTAATAATGGCAGAAACATTTTTTTAATGGGAAAGTATCTCTACGGACGTTAGAGAAACATTTTAAATTCGTTGAGACCATAATTAAGAAAATTTTTTCTCATTAACATCTCAACGACATATGTTTCCAGGAATGTTGAATTTTACGACTGCATCTTTAACAGTTGTGTAGCAGAATTCTCTTTCCAATAGAATTTAAGTGAAGGTAACACACCTTTACATTTTTTATTCCCATTAATTTATGAAATATTTTATTCAAAATGGGCTTTATTTCAATCCGTAATGATAATTTTTTGTTTTATATTTTTATGGCTTTGGTGTAGAATTTTAATCTTAGTTTTTCATAGAAAAGATTAGTTTCTAAAGGGACATTTCATTATCACTAACTACATGAAGAATCAAAAGTCCTACCTAAGGTAAAGTAAACCATTTTTAATATCAAGCTGATTATCGTAATTCAGATTAAATACTTAAACTCTATATAAGCAGGATACATGATAAATGATAATTTATGAAATATTTTATTCAAAATGGGCTTTATTTTAATCCGTAATGATAATTTTTTGTTTTATAATTTTATGTCTTTGGTGTAGAATTTTATTCTTAGTTTTTCCTAGAAAAGATTAGTTTCTAAAAGGACATTTCATTATCACTAAATACATGAAAAATCAAAAGCCCTTCCTAAGTTAAAGTAAACCATTTTTAATATCAAGCTGATTATCGTAATTCAGATTAAATACTTAAACTTTATATAAGCAGGATACATGATAAAGGTCATAAATGGCTTTTTTCTCCACAGCCTTTTATTGCAGACATACACTTGCGGTTAAGAAAGTGTTTTTAATAAGATGAACATGCATTTTGTGGTATTTCTAAATTGCAAAATTAGATTAAATTACAAAATAAAAATTTTTGTACTTGCCTCTGTTACCCAGTAAAACATGAAACATATTCTAAGACTAACACCAAAGCTTTAACTTCTGTGTAAAAAAAGTTGACCAAGATAGACCTGTTGTACAATCGGTATAAAAACCTGTAAAAATTGAATATATATATATATATATACACACACACATATATATACATATATATATATATATATATATATATATATATATATATATATATATATATATATATATATATATATATATATATATATATATATATATATATACATATATATATATATATATATATATATATATATATATATATATATATATATATATAAATAATAATACATATATATATGTATCTATCTATATATATATATATATATATATATATATATATATATATATATATATATATATATATATATATATATATATATATATATATATATGTTTGTGTGTGTGGGATCCTTAAATTATAAAACTGCTGGTCAAGATAAAGCCAAACAGCTAGCAGTAATAAAAATGCAGTAGGCCGACATTGAAGAGAGCGGCACAAGTTTAATTGAAACTTTATATCAGAGCTGCTAAAACGGACATCTTTACTATTCAACAACAGACAAAGGGAAAACACAAAAATCACTCTGGTCGAACAGAGGTGCACCCAAGAGCGAAGACAGAAAGAACTTTCCCGCTTACTCAGAAAATTAAGTGTTAAAATCAGGAAAAACCGAGGAGCCATTTGCCAGTGACAGCTGGAAATCGTCTTGAATAGACAGAAAATTTACATTTATAGTATATAAAAAGCTTTGGGAATAATTTTAAGTCGAAGACACTCCTTTGATTAAGACGTTTAGAGGCTGGAAAAAGGATTTTAAGGAATTAGAATGGGAGAAAGGAGGTTTTTAAGGAAATATTAAAGTTAAATAATTTTGATATACTACACACACATACATATATATACATATACATATACATATACATATATATATATATATATATATATATATATATATATATATATATATATATATATATATATATATATATATATATATATATATATATATATATATATATATATATATATATATATATTGCATAAGGGTGGAATTGTTGTTCGTATAAAATGTTATGGTGGTTGTAAGTAAGAAAATAGATGCATTTTATTGTATAGTTATCTATTTACTTACTGCAATATAAAATACTTCTTTATAAAATTTTAAGTGTCATTTGGATATAAGAAGATTAACTTTTGTTTTTTAACTGTACTAAGATGGTGGTGTTAAGGTTTTGTCCTTTGTGTAGTCATAATAGTGGGTGCAGATTATTTCTGTGCAAAAAACAGTTCCTGCCACAATAATAGGAAGTTAACCCAAGGAGCAAACATATCTTATTCACTATTTCATAAGTTTCTACTTTACTGTTAGTTAAATAGCTAAAAGCTAAGTTAGTTAATAATTCTGTTAGATCCAAATGACGCTTAAAATTTTAAAAATGTTCTGTTAATTAGCTGTAACAAAATATAAAAAATAACCTGTTGTTTTCATTGTATACAGTGTACTCATGTTTAAATTCAAAATTTCATGATCTTTTCTTGATAACTCAGGGATTACTTTAGCCGAACGATGACCGATTGGTTAGGGTGCTGGTATTCTTTCCAGAGTTCGTGGATTCGAATCCCACAGTGGCATGGATGTTCGTAGCCGTTCGGAATCGGCTTTAAGCTGTTGGTCCTGGTCTCATTAGCTCTCGTGTTGCAAAAAGTAGACAGTAGCACTCCAAACCAACCCAGGGATTACACAGTTGTTTTGAAAATGACCGACCATAAAAGATAAATTTTTTTAATGTAAGAAAGAAAAGGAAGAGATAAGTTGTAAGTGATAAATAGAAAAATAAATATATTTTATACTTGAATAAGTAAGTGTTATAGCTTACAATCCCATGTAAATGATAAATATCAACAAAACGATTGGTTTTTTTTTGCTTTGACATTGTTTTTTAAATTCTGAATGGATTTCGAGTGTCAAAAATTATAGCAACATAAAGTACAACGCCGCACGAATTATCTCGAGTGTTAACAATTTGGCCAGTTCGAGTTAACTCAAGTGTGCACGTTAAGGTGTTAAAAATAATCCTAGTAATTTAAGCTTTAAATCAGGTTGCTACGTCTGTTTTATTGCGAAAGAAAGGTGTTTTTTGATTATAAATGTGAGTCGCATGCATAACAGAGTGGAATTAATTTGTAATTTTCAATAAGCTCTTAGTCTAATTTCCTTAGTTTTGCCGTTAAAAAGATTTTGCAACATGATTTCAACTTTCAATTAATGTATTGTTTTTAGATCAAACTAAAAATTACCAAAAACTTTGAATTTAAATATTGGTCAGTTTTTATCAAAAAGTAGTGGCTGCATTGCTGTTTGCAATTTTACAACAAACCTGGAAAAGCCATGCTACTTACTAACGGATTTTGGCTTCCTGTATTGATACTGTGGCTAGGTTTTATTCAAAATAAGTTTTAAAAAAAGTTCACTACAGTCATTTTCTTAAAATAAGTTTAAAACAAAATATTTATAAATATTACAACAACTAGCATATAGCTCGTCAAATGACGGTATTAATAAAATTTTTAAATTTTCCGAAATTGTCAAGTACCCTATGAGGCAGGTAAAAAATGGTTTGATTTTTGTTTGTGATTTAACTGGAATACGCTCAATAATATGTTTATCTTCATACTCCTCTAAAGTCTCCCGATACTGTGAATGCAGTTTAGAGTTACATTGAATTCATTTAGTTAAACTCAGTGGTTATGTGAAAAAAACAAATACACAAATGAACAAACTTTTTGATTTTCAAAGATATAAAACTTAAAAGCTAGATGTTTATTAGTCTGTGAAATAGACTCATAGACTTTTATGAAAATAATTTGTTGATAATACCTGTGATAAAACTTTCATTAAGTTCTTCCCAATTTTTTCCAGAGTAATTAATGGAAGTAAAGGAATGAAACCAACATTTCCACTACAACCTGGAGATAGATAGAATTTGTTGTTAATATCGGTAATAAAATTTTTATTGCAACAAAAAATAATCCATGATTAAATTTAAATTATCACATATGTACCTAATCTATTATTTAAGCCAAATATGAAAGAAATTTATTTACTTAATACCTAAGTTCATTGATAAAACCTATAAAAATAATGCAGACAATATTCAAATAATGTAACAGAAGAAGTAGTTAAATGAGATGGTTAGAGAAATGATGTCATAATGCTACAAAAAATGTTATTTTTACCAATTTTGTAAGCGATAAATTGATAAATATAATCGCCTGCTCTTAACCGGTGAAAATAGGGCTTGAAATAATAGCATTAAACCCTCGAAAAAACGCAGAAGGGGTGTATTTCGAAGTTTTAAAAGCTCGCTTTCAATTTTGGTAACCCTAACTCATTTAGAATTCAACATGGATGCTCCTATCTATTACAGGTCCAACCGCTTCATAAATACGAGGACAGACGTACAGATAACTTAGGCTGTTATTATTTAGGGGATAGAAGAAATGCAGTTTTTATCCCAGAGAGGAAGGTGCTGTTCGCTTTGCTGTTCACAACTTTTCAACGAACCTAGAAAATCCAGGCTACTAAGTATGACGTATGAGTTTCGACAGAGATATTGTGGCTAGGTTGTATTCAAAATAAGTTTAAAAGAAAGTCCATTACAGTCATTTTCTTACAATAAGTTTAAAACAAAAATATTTATAAATATTACAACAATAGAAGATATGCAGTTTTTATCACAGAGAAGAAAATGCTGCATTGCTGTTCGTAACTTTTCAACGATCCTAGAAAATCCAGGCTACTAAGTATGCTTTTTGTGTTTCGTATTGATATTGCGGCTAGGTATTAATAAAAAGAAGTTTAAAAGAAAGTCCACTACAGTTATTTTCTTAAAATAAATTTAAAACAAAATATTTGTAAATATTACAATAGAATATATGCAGTGTTTTATCACAGAAAAGAAATGCCGCATTGCTGATCGCAACTTTTTCAACAAACCTAGAAAATTCAGGCTATTAAGTATGAGTCTAGGATTTCGTATTGATAATGTGGCTAAGTATTATTAAAAAGAAGTTTAAAAGAAAGTACACTAGAGCAATTACATTAAAATCAGTTTAAAATATATTATTTATAAGTATTACAGCAATAGCAGATATTTAGTAGAAATAGCAGATATTAAGTAGAAAGAATTACTTTACTTACCTATAAAAGGGAGTAATTGTATAACATCTAAGAGGCAATCCTAAAAATGAGGAATTAAAGACATATACATCGTCATTAAAATTGTGTTTTTTTAATTAACATTATTATGAAATCATCATTACAAACAGTCAAAAATATAGCACTGCATTACTGATCTTTGATACAAAATCTTTTAAATAAAATGAGCTAAAATAAAGTAATTGTATAAAAAAAAAACGCATTTACGGTTTTCAAATTTGGAATCAAATAGAGGGAAAATAGTAATTTAAAAGTGTGATTTTCTGATCGATGCTTAGAATAATCCCTGGAAATAAATTTCTTTTAACCGAATATTGTGAATTATT